>JACFYI010002211.1:47158-65569 GCA_014898755.1 Handroanthus guayacan
CTTGCATGCTCCAGTTGGCATGTTTTCCCTAGTAGGTCGGTTGAGGTTTTCTGTTTTCACTAATACATGAGGGAGGGACTGCGATTTGGAACTGGAAAGGGAAAGGGATGACTCCAATAGCAAATACGAGTGATTGCCTGTTTAGGCAGATCTAACAGCTGGAAGCGGTTGGTGAAGATGATGTGAGTATGCAGAAAATAGATTGATGATGTCTGAGTTGCATGATAACTCTTATGCCAAGAGTTTTCATCTTCAACAACAGAGGTATTTTCGTGTCTTAGTGGTACAGAATCAGATATATATAAGATTAAAGAGTTTAGGAAGCTCCATTAGCTGCAGGACTGGATATGACATATATATATATATACACGTGAGGTTAAAGAGTTTAGAAAGCCCCATTGGCTGCGAATAAAGGAATTACAAAAGCAGAAAGAAAGGGTTGCAAGACTGTTAACATAGCTGACTAGGACCACTTTTTTCTGCACACTAATGAAATCCTTTTTGCCTTTCCAGTTCTAAAACTTGTTTGTTCTGTTCATTATGTGAAAATATTTTCAGGAAAAAAAAAACGAAAAACCATATCTTTTTAGAAATCTACAGCTCACTTTCAGAAACAAGACTGCATTCAGAAAACGCTATTTCATTGTAAACAAATAAACACAAGCATGTTCTCTCAAAATGCAATGTCAAAATCAACCTGCCAACTCAATCTGTCAAACTTTGCAACTCGGTAATCCAGGCTATTATATTTCCACATTTTCGCAAAGGGAACCTTCTTAAACCATTTTAGTGCAATATTTAGACATGAAATAAGACGGACCAAACGTGGCTGTGGTTTTGCTAGACCCTTTGAGTACGTATGGCTGTTAGAAGGTATCTTTGTTCATTGGAAGACATTGCACACATGGAACCTGCTTTCTTCTAATATTACTTTGTTCATTGTTAGATATCATCTGAATAGGCTTAGTGACCTATAATTTGTAGGGGCCAACCTCCCGATTATATTTTAAGGCAGGCCAAAAATACTAGCAAGTTTTTTAAATTTGTTGGGGGCATTGAGCACGAAGAAAGGGACCAGAATCAAAGAGGCAACTGTAGCATGTACCAGGTTTTGACTGAAGAAGAATATGCAGCTGTAAGTGTTTCCAAGTTTTAAGCAACAGCACAGTGATTTTGTGCAGGTCGATGATTTGAGTGTGTATGTGAACATATGTTTACTCTCTTTAAATGAACTTCAAGGTCTACTGACCAAGTTCATTTTATCATTATGTCTTTTGTATCTCTATGTCTTATTTTATGCATATGTTTCCGTTTTTCCCCCATTTCTTTTCCTGCAGATTGGATCTTCTATTCCAAAATGGTGTTTCATATCATATTCCATGTCTTTAAATACATGCCGTGTGTATTGCATTTATTATTATATATTTTTAAAAGGAAATAATTAATACATGTGGCATGTATTTAAAGCATGGAATATGAAATAAAACATCATTTTGGAATAGGGAATTCAATCTAATCCGCACTTCTGTCATCTGAGATTATACATTAATATTTATGACATCTCCCTCTCACTGAGCAACCCTCTCACATGTGCTCCTCTCTCTCCCCCAATTTCCTCCCTATCTCTATCTCTATTTTCCGGTAGGGTTGCCTATTGAAGAGATCATTTTCATGAAATGCTTCTGTCTGGAAATTTTTTCTTTTTAACAGAAAAACAACTTTAAGAGCTTTACCACGTATTCCTTCCAAAAATTTTCAGGATTATGCATTCTACAAATTTCTTGAAGCCTCCTTGCATTTGCTTCCATTCATACACTGGCCCGAAATGGGATTTCTTGGCTGTAAGACACAAGTAGTGAATGCTGATTCCCCAGGACCACCCAAAGCATAGTTTGTCTATTCATCCCTTTGACACATTTACATGAAAGAATTGTTGTATGCTATATTTTGTGTTTACTTATGCAGATACCAGTGCAAGTTTCTAACTTGCCAGCGAGCCTTCTTGTTGATTTTCTCCTGGTTGCTCTTTTCATTTTTGTTTTTAATTCTGATCTATTTATTCTAATATCTTTGTGAATTCAGAGGGAGTCAAAAAAACCATCAATTGGGAAAGAGTACTTTAGTCATATGAACCTTGAAGCAATTGTCACAAAGTATCCTTATAGGAAGAATATGGAAGAGAAAGACATTGTTAAAGGTTATCATTCATGATATTTGAAGGAAACACAAGAACATAAGAATTGTATTGAATATGTTATGGGCATTTTGTTTTTGTAATAACTTATTGACCTTTTATTCTACAGAAAGTCAAATCCGGTTAGCACTCATTGATTTCTTGAGGGGACTTGTTGAGTTTGATCCAGCAAAACGGTGGTCACCTTTGCAGGTGATTGACCCTTTCCACCTGTCTATAATTAGAATGCCTTTTGGCTTGTGGTCACCTTGTTAATTATGTTTCATGATCTTGATAGTTTATAACATCAGCAGTAATATTATAACACATCAGATGAGAAATTTTTCAACAGAAAACTTAGTGTTTTTATGAGATATATATATATATATAATGTAGCAGTGTTTTGGACGGGATTTCAATACTATCTACTAGGCTAAAACCCGAAAGACATAGGAGCAAGAGAAAGTGGAGAAGCAGGTTTTGCTATCTTAGCTCAATAAGTTTGTTAATGGTTGGACATGTTTTTTCATTAAAATCTCCAAGATCTCATATCATTCATTTCCATTTATCCTAAATTTCTTACATATATGGTGGATATAGGATATGCACACAAGTTGCTCTCATAATTCTGCTATGAAGCATTTCTCTTCACCTTTTTTTTTTTTAATTTTTCCCCTTCCTTTTTTCCTTTTTTTCTCTTTTTCGTGAAAACATGTCCCTCACTTTTTGTGATACTCTGCATTTAATCGATAATGTTCTTTAGGCTTCAAAGCATCCTTTTGTGACCGGGGAACCTTTCACATGTCCTTATAAACCTGCTCCGGAGACCCCTCATATGGTGAGTAGATCTTTTTGAATTACATTGTCATTCTATGAAATCAACATGCTACTGTTCTATTTTTTTTTATCCTGACCAAAGATATGTTCGCCAGTCAAAATGTGTTATCAATTTTGGTCGGGAGAATCAAGTATTACCCTCAGTTGAACTAATCCTGAAATCATTTGCCAGTCCAAAATATCTATTTCTTTTGGTAGAATCAAGAGTTGCCCATGGTAAATAGCATGTTATGATTCTGACATGCAAAGAAAAATGATGAAGATTTTTTATGACCCCTTCAGCCCCTTCGTTTGTTTCATTGCATATCTATAATTCTCTCTTCTTTTTTTCAGCAAGTTTCTCAAAACGTTAAGGTGGACCACCATCCAGCTGGGGGCCATTGGTTCGTTGCTGGTCTATCCCCTAATGTGAGCAATTTCCTTCTTGAGATTTGGCAGTTCTATGTATTAGAATGTCACAGGCGCAAATAATCATATTGGTGGGCCTTGTTCATGTAGATTTCAGGCAGGAACCGAGGGGTGATGCCAAACAGTCCACATTACCAAGTAATGTCATACGTGCATCCAGGTAGCTATGGTAGCTTGGGAAGCCATGGGAGCTACAATGATGGCTTGGGGCTTGGGAGCAGTTATGGAAGTTATGGTGACAGTAGCAATTTCCATGCATTTTATTCTCCGGCAGGTCCTTCTGGAATGAATGTATATGCACAAAGTGGCATTGCAATTCTTGGGAATAGTCCTGATACTAGGCGCATCATGCAACTATCACATGGGAACGGGATTGGTTTTAGTCCTGGAAATTTTGCGCCTATGTCCCTTGGTTCCAGTCCTTCACAATTTACTCCTCCTAGCTCCTATGGTCAGATTTCAGCTGGTTCGCCAGGACATTATGGGCCTCCTTCTCCTGTAAGAGGCAATTGTCACGGATCTCCTTTGGGGAAAATGGCATCTGGTGGCCATCACAACAGAAGAAAGAACTGGGCCTATCATGGAAATTTTCAATCTGTGGAAACTGTATCCTCTTCTGGCTGTCAAGGACTCGTTGCCGATATGAACATCTGTTGCCAGTCTGAGGGAAACACTTCTATATCTGTTGGCTCTCCATCACATCGTCATCCCAACTCAAGTGCATCAACGTGGAGGCCACAACAAGGAGGAAGGACTATAGCCTTTGGTTATTCCTCTTCGCACATGCAAACTGTTCAAGGGAGTGGATACGACAAGTCTGAGGCTAGCAACTCGCTGCCTGATCCTGGAGACTGGGACCCCAATTACAGGTAGACATGTTAAGTTGATGGTGGATTTAATGTGTGCTCAATATATATGCTGTTACGTCACTTTGCATCAATATAGGATTATTTTTGGCATTGGTGGTATTTTGACCTTTTTGTATACTGGAAATTGTGTGTTTGCGGTGTTCTTGTCAGCATCTTACTCGATAAGGTGAGGGAGTAAGTTTCTGGAATGAAGTGTTAAAAATAATGCTTATGTTCTGCTCTGTAATTTGAGTTTTCCTCTTCCATCTCGAAATTTCATTATTGATTGTTTTCTGAAAAATTTAGTAGTGGTTTCCCAACATTTACTGTGTTATTGTTTCTTCCTTTTTCTTTAAAAAAAAAAAAAAAAAAAAAAAATGTTTCAGCTTCACATTTTGTTCAAGAAATATTCAGAAACTTATGTTAAGACATGCATATAACATGATTAAAGACAAACATCACGTTGCTACCATGATTACTATATTCTAGTACAAAAGAACAAATTTATGTCCTAAGCAAGAGGAATCTAAAGTGCAAATAGGAATTTAACCATGTATTGTCAATATTTGTAATTTAATTCCTCATGACATTGAGCAGCCAAGCATACGAAATATTCAATGTAATGCCAGGGTCAAATAACAGAATCTGCTTTCAGCACCATCATCTTTAGGAGGAACTAGAATTGTCTTCTCATGGTCCTCCTAAAGTATTCAATGGTTTCCTACCATCATTCTCCCAATTATGATTAGATCTATGGCCTACCCAACAGCATGCGATATTCATCTGTGGCAATTTTTAACAAAGAACCTCATCGAAGTACCAATGTTGAACGTGTCTATACAACTTTTACTGATATGCAACTTGTTTCATATTGCATGTTTTTAACTTTTGCAGTGAAGAACTACTTCTGCAAGAGGATAGTCCGGATGTGAGCAGCATGGCAAGTGAAATGAAGGAGATGCGCTTGAGTCAACCTTCAATCTCTACCGAATCATTGACTGGAGCAGGAAGATCCAGCCGCATCCCCAATGCTACTGTTTCTATGCAAAGGTGGGCTTTGTGTTCTCAAAATTATTATTGAATAGCAAGAGTGTATTTGAATGTCTATATTCCACGGAGATTACTTTAACCTTTCTTCATATTAAAGGATAAGATCTGGGCATTTCATTGTTTTGTGTGCCTGAAAAGATAAAGCAAAGGTAAGCTAGAGATATGTTTTGTTTGCTTTCTTTTCCGCAGCTTTCTGTTTTGAAATTAGCATGGATGTGAGAAGTGGGGTGTGACTGGCCCATCTGCTGCCTATTAAATTTCAACAGCTAGCATTCAAATATGAAATTTTTCTGTTTGCTGAAGATAAAGGATCATAATTTGTTTGCACTTTCAATACTGGGGAGGAGTGGGAATTGAGACAGGGATCATGGATCCAGCAGGGATGTAGCTAACAATTTCCTTGATATATTTTTAATATTTATTGAGGTACCATGACATGATTAAGCTTTTCTGATTTGTGTAGTCCTTTTACTCAATCTTTGTTTTGTTGGGTTGTGATTCAGACATGAGGGGCCTGCTCAGTCATTTCCTCGTGGTGAAGCAAGCAGCAATCATGCAATTTATGGCTATGCCCACATGTCCAACCAATCATATTATACACCTCATTTGGCACAAAGTTCTCTTAGTCGTTTGGGGCAGCAGCCGCTTCAGCGGCATAACTTAGGGAGATCAGCACCATTTCGTGATGGTGAAAGGAGTCATTTAAACGTCCAGGCCCCTCAGTATTCTGGGGGTCCACATTCTCCTGGAAGCAAGGACTCGCAGTGGGGTGGGTATTTACGTATTCTCCCAGAAAGTTTATTATATATTGCTTTTTGCTTGATATAGTTAAAATCAAATGGTAAATGGTGAACAGTGTTGCGTCTTCTTTTACAATGGAGAATAGATATCCAAATTTACAACATAATCTCAGATGCTATAGTAGTTCCCTTGATCAGTTGTATTATTTATTGACAGGACGGAGAGGCAATTACTCAGTCTTCAATGCTCCTCCTGCTTTCCATGGAAGAAAAGATTACGGAAGGAATGCCTGAAGATTTAGGAGTAGCTTGAATGTTGGTGCGGGGGGGAGTAGCGACCCTGCCCATTCCATGCGGTCTTATGTCCCTTCCCCTTTAGGCTCAGGGACTGTCTTATTTTGCTCAACAAAATCTTCAATATTTATAATACTACTGTCATTTCTTGTGTGTTGCAAAACATTTTTATTCACTTTTCAGTGTCCACTTTCTGAAAGCTAAAATCAAATTATACGTTCATTTGGAGTCCCCTTGCTTAAAGACAGGACGGGGCTATATTGTTTAGTGTTTTCTGGAAATGGCCTGGAGTTGTTGAGTTTAATGATGTCTGTTCGTGCTCTCAGCGCGTTTCTGCATCAGTTCATGACATTGAAGCCTGTTTTTCAGGTTCTTGTCCCAGATTCTGCACCGTAATTTCTTTCCTCGTATTATGGTGTATTTATAACTTTTAAATATTACGTACAATTATGAATTCTAAAAGATTTCATGGTTACTGTATATAGATGATAGCAAAATAACAAGGAAAATTGAGGGTAATAATGTGACAAGGTGCGAATCTCATCCAAAAGAATATAAGCAAAAACCTTATATTCCAAATTAGTGTTGATCATAGCACTCTTCTGTAGCATTATTCTCGTGCTGTTTCTCACTTGTTTTCTCAAAGAACAAAGTTTTCGTAGCTGAGCTAAAACACCTGTAATTATCTTAGATTGTCTAATTGCGGAATCTTTTGTTTCTTAAGATCGCTACAAGACCTTATTATTTTGTTTATATATCTAGTACGTCTTGTATTTGTTTATATAAGGCACGAGAATCATAGATAGTTATTTTGGTAGTATGTCTGCATATATTATACCTAGAATGTCCTTCATATTAATTTGTTTTTTATAGTCACTCACAACAATAAAAAATTCTTAACTCATTAATTTACCTGTTTATATTAAATTACTATTTATGTGTATATTTATATTAAATATATTGATTATATTTTAATTATTAAAAACACAAAAATCAATTTTAATACAAATGGAACGTACACATATCGAGTGTACCATAGACGTAAATAGTTGGAGAAGTAATAATTATTGTTGTTTTGAGCGTCTACATAAAATTAATAAAAAAAAAGAGACGAAAAATTAAACCGAAGGGCCACACGTGGTCGATTATTGCTCCGGTAAGTTGCAAGTTGCAAACAGAACCTCCCGTTAAGAAATGAATATTGATTTAGTTGAAGTGTATTTTTGGAGTGTAGATGCGAACGTGTCAGATTGTGGAAACTTGGAAGCCTATAGACCACCCAAAGCAGGACCAAATATCTAAAACAGCCAATAGCTATTGGCCTCTCCCTCATTCCCATATCTCATATCCCCCATTCCAAATTACAAACAAATAATATGCCCAATTATTTTATTTTTAATTATTTATCCTGGTATTTCCTGTTTCCACCTTCCACCTCAAAATAATAATAAGAAGAAGAAGAAATAAAGGACGGAGGTTGATTTCAGTTGCAACAGAAGACACAACAAGTTCTCCTCCCTCTTCTCTCTGCAAAAAACAGGTAAGAAGAACTTTTTTCTTCTGCAACTATCACCATAAATTTACTTACTTGTATCCACCACTACACACATGATATAGATATGCTTATAGTTTTAATTAGAAACAAGTTTCATTTGATAAGTCTCCTTTCTCATCTTCACCATGATTCATACATATCATTCAAACTGGAAATGTATCATCTCATCCTCCACTATGTTTTCTAGTTATGCTTTTGAAATTTTATTACTTCATCCATATTCCATCCATCACATTTTTATTTTTTTATTCTTCTCGTCTGTCTGTCTGTCTTTCATCGATCTTATCGGACGACTTTATGCAATAACTGTTCGTTAACGCCTCACCTGACTAATACAAGACTAAATAGGAAAACTGAAAAGCATTCAATCCATTTCTCTTTTTCGTAATCTCCCTCAGAAATCGATTTCTAAGCATAAGCCAATTATTACCAGGAGAAATCTGTGGATCCCCGGCATCCAGTCTTATCTTTCCTGCGTGTGTGATGGTATTTCTTTTGAGCTGATGATCATGACCACTACTGCTTTTGTCGGACTTAGCACTGGTAAAAGGCTCTTCCTCGGTTCCACCTTCTTCTACTCTGATGTCGCTGAAAAGCTTGCTTGTACCACTACCGATCCACACTATCAAATTGCTTCATCAAAGAATGCCATCACGGCTAAAAAGTCATCCAATTTCATTTCAAATCGCCGACCACAGTCCATCAGGGCTCTTAAAGAACATCTGGACGCTGCCTCCAGTCCTTGTACTCTGGAGCCGTGGCTAATTCATGGTACCAGCGAATCCAGCCTCATGAACGATGAATCTTCTAATCATGAGTATTTGGTGGATGCTATCCTTCTATTGCAAAAATCTATGCTTGAAAAGCAATGGAATCTTTCTGCCAATCAGACCACCCCAAGAACAGTTATTCAGAAAGGAGAGATGGATCACAAGAAAATTCAGGTCACTTGTTCTGGGACCTCGGCTCGACGCCGCAGAATGGATTCTAGGAAAAAGGTTCTGGGTCGGAAAATTTCTACTTCCCAACTTGATTCCAGCAAGCAGTGGAGGTCCGTTGTCAGTCCAGAACTGCTTCAGAACCGTTTGAAAGGCTATGTAAAGGGTGTTGTAAGTGAAGAATTGCTCACTCATGCTGAAGTCATTCAACTGTCACAAAAAATTAAAGCAGGACTTCTGTTGGAAGATCACAAGTCAAGGTACTCTCAACGTCCTCCCCGTCTCCCTGCAAGTGCTATACTGTATATGGTTCGAGTTAAGAACTAGTTCTCATCAAATTAAGTATATATGCTTTCTTGCCTCAATTTCTGTATCTTGGTAATCGGAAGTTAGTTCTATTCTGTATTCTTTTGGAAATTACAAACTTACAGTGACATATGTCAATATGTTGGTGACATGATAATTTCAGACTGAAAGAAAGATTGGGATGTGAGCCTTCAGATGAGCAACTTGCAACTTCCCTGAGGATTAGTCGTACTGATTTACAGTCAAAATTGATTGAGTGTTCCCTGGCAAGAGAAAAGCTGGCGATGAGCAATATTCGTCTCGTCATGTCCATTGCCCAGAGATATGATAACATGGGTGCTGAGATGGCTGACCTTATTCAGGTGAATTTATTTTCACTGGCATCAGGGACAAACTTTATAAGTGTTTGCTTCTATTCAGCAGGACATGTGATATCTCTTTCACTTGTGTAGGGTGGTCTGATTGGATTGCTCCGCGGAATTGAGAAATTTGATTCTTCAAAGGGATTTAAAATCTCGACTTACGTTTATTGGTGGATTCGACAGGTAAGAATTAGGATCACAATCAAAAAGGTCCCAATGTCTGATATAAGTTTGGTGCTTTTAAGAGAAATTAATTTGTTAATCTCGGAGGGAACTTTCTTTGTTCTGATCAATATAGATGGCATTTGAAATATGGAAGAATCTAACCAGGAAGTTGGCCAATTGAAGGTTATAGGTTCCATGCAGTTTGACTACCTACTAGATTCATTTATATATATATATATATATATACACACCTCATTTAGCACTTCATAGGTGGTGAAATTTTTATTTTTTCTACACATACATACTGCATTAGTCTTTTATTTATAATATATCAGTCAGTCAAGTGGAAGATAAGATCAACATCACCTGAGTCTTAGTAATGTTTACCAGAAGTATATAAGGTTTTGCGGAAGTCCAAATCAAAAAATTCATTCATGCTTTTCTATATTACGCTGGTGGTTCCTCTCTATGGAAAACCAGCATTATGTCATCCTGTAAACTTTTTAGGCCCTGATATTTATACTTTCTTCTTGACTTCCAGGGTGTTTCAAGAGCTTTAGTAGAGAACTCAAGAACCCTAAGATTACCCACCCATCTGCACGAAAGACTAAGTTTGATTCGAAATGCCAAGGCAAGACTGGAAGAGAAAGGAATAACTCCATCTATTGATGTAAGTATAAAGTTTTTAGATTTGAGATTGGTATTCCATCAGTTACTTGTTGCTCGTCCAACATGTTATTCATAAACCTTTGAATTGAAAATGTTCGTGCCTGGTCAAACTAATTAATCAATGTTTTGTTCATTATGTTCTGTATAAATTCTCATAATCCGTTTGATACCCCAGAGAATTGCTGAATGTCTGAACATGTCGCAGAAAAAAGTCCGGAATGCCACTGAGGTAACGAGAATTCTGTGGGACATGTATTAGTCAAATAGATTGTATGTTTCATCCTATCTAATACTTGTCTAAATCATCTTTCTAGGCGATCAGCAAGGTTCTCTCTCTCGACAGAGAAGCATTTCCATCATTAAATGGTCTTCCTGGAGAAACTCTTCATAGTGTAAGTAAAAGGATTAGGTCTTTTATTTTACTGAATCAAATATATCATTACTGTTGGATGAACGCTTGCTGTGCTTGGTCTCATACATCAATTTTTCTTTTTGCAGTACATTGCAGATAATCGCATTGAGAATAACCCATGGCATGGAGTTGACGAATGGGCACTTAAGGTATCATAATGCAAAATTGTTGGAATGTGATTTGATGTGGTAGGCTTCTCTTACATGGGATAATAAATACAACCAATGGAGAAATAGCATAACTACTCTTGAATGGGCAGAGAAGAATAGATTAAGCTGCAAATGTTTCAAGGAGTTGTTCAAACTTCAATGTTAAGTAGAAAACTCATCGGAATGAGATATTAATTGACGTCATAGAGGATGGCACTAAAACTGCAGTCTCGTGTAGAAATTTTCTAACATCATGTTGCCGTTATCTATAGGTATAAGACTTGTTTTCCTCCATTATCTGTATAACATCTAGGATGGGAAGCTGGATCAAAGGTACCTCGGAGTCAGCTAAAAAAAATACTATATACAAGCAGGTTGAACTCCTTGTGAGAGCTTATGAAACACGTAAAAAATATTAAGCTGATATCTAGGCCATGTTGAAAATCATTGAAATCTATGATGGACTAATTGGAGGTAATATCTGCTGAATATTATTTAGTATGTATCTTCCTCTGTCTATGTCTGAAAGGTTAGGTTCTCTTTATGGATTGATCCCCAAATTATAAGAGGCAGGTGAGGGATGGCACGACACTATTTTGTTGATATTATTAGCACGATGATGTATTGAAATCCTTGTCACCCTCTTCAAGTAATTAAACTTTGTTGCAATTTTTCGCCCTTTTGATTAAATTTCTTCATTTGCAACTCCGTTTTGTTCTTGCAGGATGAAGTAGATAGACTCATTACTTTGACGTTAAGAGAGCGGGAGAGAGATATCATCCGTCTATACTATGGCCTAGACAATGAATGTCTCACTTGGGAGGATATCAGTAGACGGTGGGCATTGCAAACTAACTTCTTTCCCTTAGATAGAAGACATGCCAGCATATTTTTTCAATGTATTCATGTAGTCATCCCATTACTGATGCTTGGAGACTGCTAGGATAAGTTGAAAGCATAAATTTGAAAATTTAAAATTTCTTAGCTTGTTGAATTATTAACTGCACTGAAAATGCCAACCATTACACCTTTCTTTCTCATGCAAATGTTCCAATTTGGATATGCAATTGGCATCTTACGCATGAACTAACTGATCTTTGGTTTTTCCAAAATTTTCAGTATAGGTTTGTCCAGGGAGAGAGTACGACAGGTAGG
This sequence comes from Handroanthus guayacan, assembly GCA_014898755.1. Taxonomy (NCBI): domain Eukaryota; kingdom Viridiplantae; phylum Streptophyta; class Magnoliopsida; order Lamiales; family Bignoniaceae; genus Handroanthus; species Handroanthus guayacan. The sequence continues at coordinate 59,220 of JACFYI010002211.1, forward strand.
ACTTGTTGCGCTTGAGAAATTAAAACACGCGGCCAGGAAGAGAAGATTGGACGCCATGTTGGTAAAACACTGATTTGGATGAGGGCCTCTAGCACGCACCACCGAGATCGTGTTGTGTATATAAACAGAAAGAGAAGTCACATTTCTTAGATAGGGATTCAACTAGACTTGCCACTTTAATTTACGGCAAGCCAAAGAATATTAACATGCTTCTATGATGTAGCAGCAAGTTTGTGTATCATATGGAATACTATTTTTGTGTAGCATATCATATCGAGTACTAATTTTTCGGATGGATGCTATAGTGACATGGCATTGCAAAGGACTGCCTCTAAAATGGCATTTATTATTCCACCCACAATTGACAGAAATCAGCCGCATAAGCTAAAACATATAACTGATAGAGAAATAAGAACGAGATACGCAGCAAGAGGCTACGCACCCTTCAACTAGATACAAAAGTTCAATGCCAACATATACATACACCGGCTAACTTTTACTTAAAAACAACCAGGCCTCCACTCTGCAATTCATAATGGCCATAAAGGCAGATAGAGGAGCAAGAGGCCCAGACATCGACTAAAAATGAGAAAGAAAGAAAAAAGGAAAACAGAAAAAATAAAAAAGGACAAGGTCACAAGAGCTTCAAGACAGCGACAAACAGCATATGAAGGAGGACTAAACACGACCATCCCACAAGCATTCAGTGTTAACTTTGCCTGTCCTGAGCAGAGTTTCAACTTCTTTTTGAGGATGTAAGCCCAAGGCATTAGCCCGCTCCCAACGCTCAAGTCTGCTCATCCCTAAGCATGGCCCATAAGCTATGTTCATGTCAAATTGCCTTAGAACCTCCTCTTTGCCATCATACTCATCTGTGTTAGTTTAAAATTTAAATCAATAAGTAATTTCCAAGGTAACAAACATCCATCAAAGCTAAATTCCACAATTCTACATCCAGAATAAGAATTTTACGATTTGAGGAACCAAAGAGTAGGCATGTATTTGTTTCTTACCATCTCCGACACAAATTTGGAGTCAAGCAAATGAAGTTACATATTTACAACCAAGAAATCAATCGAAAAACGAGATGCAGTATGGATGAAAATACCCCTCAATTTTCAATTTAAATTTTCATCTTTTCTCTCCTTTCACACACGCACGCACGCACGCACGCATTTATATGTACTCAAACCATGCGGAATGAAAGCATACTATCCAGGATGTCGCCATCGTTCTTCAAAATAGATGAGTTTCTTTACTGATAATATGACGGAAGTTCAGGGTTGTCTACAAGTATTCCTATTAAAAACGAAATGAAGTTGTGAGCGAAGGCAAGGGACAACTTGTCCCACGAAACAGAGAGCTTACCAGAGGTAGTTTGTAGGCAGCAATTAACAAAATAGGGTTTCTCGACTTTTAATTAACTTGATTTCTTATCTTAATCAAACAAAGATTTTCCGTATTTTGGAAAAAGGTAGCATACACAAATTTTTCACAAAGACCAAAATACAAGTAAATAAGAAGAGGAGAAGAGGTGAAACCTTGAAGATCGAGAGAACCATGGGAGACAAGAGCGGGAGCCTGGACGATATCGGAGCCGCAAGAGGCTGAATGCTTTGGCTTCGAAGATTTCTTTGATGATTTTGGCTTAGAAATGCCCGATTTCTTCTTCTGTCTGAAGAAGCCCTTCATGTCCGACGACGCCATTAATTTATTTAGAGGGGGACCGAAGAGGAGGAGCAAATTATTTTTGAAATTTGAATTCTGCTGTGCACAAATACAAGGCAAATTTGGTTGGGCACATCATTTTGATTTTATAATGCTACTCCATTCAGATTCAGCATTCGCCTCACCCAGCTGCGCTGCAGTCCGCTATGGGCTGAAGAGCCTACAGATTGGCCCAATAGCAAGCCCATAATTTTTGCCATGCTTGCTTCTTGGGTAAGGAACAGATTTTGCTGCCCAGCCATAAGGAGATTTTATAATGATAAGGTTGTTTGTTTGATTTTTGCTGAATGCGTGTGGACTTGTTTTTATTGAATAATAATAAACAACAGACCTTGCCCAATGTCCTATTTCATTCCCATGGAAGTGGGATTATAACTAGTTATGATGGGCACTGCACTTGGATGACAACAAAACCCAGCCCGTTAGTAGTAGCTCATAATTATATAATAATAAATATATTTTTTGAAAAAATAAAAATCTTTGCTAGGAAGGGCCGCGAGTATTCAGTATTCTAAATTTTGTCCTGTCCAAAATGAGTGTTACGCATATTGAGTATCAAATCAAATGAAGGATAGAAGCAATAGGAGGTGGGTGACAATCAAAGAAAACGCATTGCTTCAATGGAAGACGGCAAGGCGGCGATGACGCAGCAGCAGCAACAGCAATATATGCAGCAACAACTACTGTACCAACAGATCCAGAGGCAGAAGGATGCCATATCCCGCTTCCCCTCCAACATCGATGCCCATCTACGCCCACAGCACTCTCTCCTTCACCAGCGCCCTCTAAACCCTAATTCCACTGCTCAGCAAATCATTCCTAATCAGCTTCATCCCAATCCTAACCCTAATCCCAATCCTAACCCTAACCCTAACCCTAACTCTAATCCTAATTCTTCTACTGCACCTCCTAGTAATAACCCGCAACAACAACAGCAGCACAAGGCCTCTCTCCAGCTCGCTTATCAGGATGCCTGGCGCGTCTGCCATCCGGACTTCAAGCGCCCTTTCTCCTCCCTCGAAGACGCTTGCGAGAGGTTTATTTTTTGTCCTCCTTCATTTACTTTTGTGTTCATCTATTTTTATCAGAAACGAAAAATCCATCTATCGTATTTTTATGTATGTTACCACCAGAGAAGAATTCATCGTATTGCTGCACATGTGATCCCACTATACAACCAACTACACTAACCATTTGTTTGTTGCGTCCCCTCTGCCCTGGAATAATCTGCATCCATATTATTTGTTCTCTTGGTACCTCTACATAGAGATGCAGGTCTTTTTACTCCCATATTATTAAGCTCTGAAATTGCTTTGACGTGTATTAGTAAGTTGTCTGTGATGTTCAAATGTCTTGCAACATAGCATGCCTTATCTGGCACTTATTCTTCCCCTCCGTGCACTTCATCAGAGAAGGAGCATTTTAAGGAGATTTCACAAGTTTGTTACTCATTGCTCGATTTGATATTCTCAGGGTCATCTCTTAAAGTTGGGGTATTTGCACTCTCAGTTTGAGATTATGGACCTTTTGTGGAATACCATTAATGAACATATAGTGGTGAAGTGTCTGATTTCCCATGTTTTTGTGAAGCTGATCTTGTAAATAGCCTGTATGCCGTCTATCGTTAGAACATCCACATTCATAAAATCAAGCAATTTTAAATTACGGGACACATCAACTTGTCATTTATAAAGGAGTCTTAACATGTTCATCAGCTGTATAACTATGGGGTTATCTATACCAATAGAAAGGATATTCATCTTTTGTTCATTTTCAAGGCATGAGGTGGCAGATTCAATTGTTACTGGCTTTTGGTTTCTGTATTATAGTTCTTCTCTGCTGTCTTCTTTCATGGAGTGTAGTCGGCTTCATCATAGGCATATACTCATAAGAAATTTTGAGAGTAGGTTATGAGTCTAATTATTGTGAATGATATTAATGGCAAGATACTACAAGAGATGGCTTTGTGGTTCTGTTAACTCTAAGGATGTTGGTGGTTGCAAAAATATTATAGCTGGCTTTCTCTTTTTGCATGTTGGTCACTGCCATTTATTGTAATCTCACATATGCAGAGAACTGCATTTATGCACCAATTCCATGCCGCATATTACGAGCCAGAGAAAAACCACATTTATTGACCAGGACCTCTATAGATGTTCTGTTAGCAATTTATTTAGATTTTGGTCCTTAGTTGTATTTTGTTGAAGTTAATTTTGCTGACAGAATATTAATTCTGGAAATCATACTTCCTTTTGCGTCAAACATAGCCAATTACAAGTATTTAGCTGCTTTCTTTGTTCTTGAATTCTGTGTAGGCTATTACCTTATCATGTAGTGGCAGATTATGAAGCAGAGGAAGATGACAAAATTCTTGATTCAGCCACTACAGGGCAAATTATTTCTCGCTCTCAGCAGTGGGACCATAACATTGCTGCCAAAGTTGCAGAGTTCACTGCCACTTTTGAGAAACAAGTACTTGCGTTCAACATTATTTCCCGTAAACGAGGCCTTGGGGAGTTTCGGACAGAGGAGAAGTTGATGATGGAGCAATTGCTTTTGCAAGAAGAGAAGCGAGCACTGCTTGAATCGAGGGCTGAAATGGACTCAAGGCAAAAGGCTAGTCAAGAAACACATGAAGCCAATATGAGGATGGCTGCTATGGTCCATGTGGAGCAAGCCCGTGCAGAATCACAAGCTCATGCTGAGATGATGGCACGAGCCCCAATAAGAGCAAGTGCCCTTGGCTCTCGAGGTAGCAATACAATCGGTCCTGACATGGGTGAGCAGGAGCAGGATTTCCAGCAGGATGATATTATAAATGGATGGGGTGGCAATGCACAAAAGGACGATAAGGAGCCGTCTGAGGACTTTTTGAATGATGATGAAACAGAAAATGGAGATGGAGCATTGCAGAGTGAGTGGCCTGGAGGAGGTGAGTTGGATTTGAATGCAAGATGATTTATTTGGCCGCAAAGAAATACTTCATTTTGCAAGAGCTTAAGCTTTTAACAGTTGAAGGGCGCTATGTTGCACCTATGGTGGTTCCAGAAATAGAAAGATCCACATTTCGTAGGTTGGGCAACAAGACATTTGCAAGCAAAATTAGACATTGTAATCTTTAGATTCAAGTTCGTAGCTCTTTGGTAATTTTATGGCACGTGTCTGGAGACTGAGATAATTGTGGCTGAATGAGTACCTACTTTAGCATGAGATAGGTACTCCATCCTTCTGCACAGTGATATCGAAGTAGCTGTCATCTGCGTCGTCAGAACTTAAATTTGCAAGGCGCGTTTTCCTTTTTGCTTTTGTCGTTTCATTTCATGTGTTGTTCAAATCCGCTGCTTGAAATTTACTACCATGTGACCAAATGCATTCGGAAGAGAGATTTTAACCCTTCGTATTTCTTCTGAAAATTTGAAGGGTGAAAAAATTTCCATTGCTATAATTAAACGTTAACCCCTTGATCTTCACCTACATTTTAAGGCCTTTCATTAATGTATTTTACGCAGGTACCTATTCTGTTAAAGCTACAAAACAGTGTATTCAAAATAATGATTACATATATCAAAAGTCCAAGATGAATTTTTCCTATTTAGATAAAAATGTCTAATCATTTAGGGCTTGTTTTTCATTATTAACTTGGTATTAATTATTACATCATGGATGATTGTTGGATGACAAAAAAGTTAGTGTTTATGTATGATTAAAGATTAGGTGTAGTATTATATTGTTTGAGTGTCATAATCACTTTTCTTCAATAAAGAATAATTATGAGTAATCATAAATTATGAAGGGAATAATATCATGAAGGGAATAATTGATGTATCTACAAATATTCTGGATAATAATATCATGACGACATTCTAAAGCAAAAACCTCATTGAATAAAATAGGATTAGTATAATTGAATTTTATTTTTTATTAAACATGAATATTATTTTGATTTGATTTTCATTTATATTTTGGTAATACTTGATGAAAATCCTAAATACGCCACTACATAGTTCAATGCCAACATAATTTGAGCTATCGACAAGCACAAAAATAGCTAGTAGTAGTGAAACAATCATTCCAAGTTCGAGTGACGCGAAAGCAAGACCGAAAAAGATTTCGAGACAACCAGCTTTGATGAAAGATTATGTAATTGGCTCAGATGATGATAATGATGATGATGTGCCACTAGCTCATTTTGCCTTGTTAATTGAAAGTGACCCAACAGAATTTGAAGAAGCTGCAGATGATGAGAAATGGTAGAAAGCAATACAGGAGAAAATCAAGTCTATTGAGAAAATATAATACATGGTAGCTAGTTGATTGTCCAAAAGGAAAGAAGCCCATTGCAATCAAATGGGTATGTAAGACCGCTGCAAAAACCAATGCACCGATTGCAGTACAATAGAGTTGTAATTCATTCAAAAAGCAGAAAGCGAGACTTGTTGCAAAGAGCTACAAGCAAAAAGTAAGAATTGACTATGATGAAATCTTTGCACTAGTAGCAAGACAATAAACGATAAGGTTAGTATTCTCCTTAGCTACTCAAAATTCATGGCTAGTTTTTCAGTTAGATACAGTGGCGACTCCAGAAACTTAATTTAGTGGGGTCCTTCAAAATACTATTAAAT
>JACFYI010002211.1:65669-83129 GCA_014898755.1 Handroanthus guayacan
AAAATCCAGAGGGGTCTTAGGACCCCACTTCCACTAACATGGCGTTGCCACTGGTTAGATATGAAGTTTGCATTTCTTTATAGAGAATTGCAAGAAGATGTGTACGTAGATCAACCCCGAATTTGTGAAGATAAAGTTTACAAACTGAAGAAAGCACTATATGGTTTTAAGCAAATACCAAGTACTTGGTATGGTAGGATTAGATTCCTACTTTACAAAATTGGGATCTTCAAAATGTCCATATGAGCAAACTTTCTATGTGAATAAAGAGAAACATGGAAGAATAACTATTGTATACTTCCTGGAAGCAATTCAAAGATGCTTGAAGAATTTAAAGAAAAGATGAAAATGGATTTGAGGTAATAGCTACGAGTAAGATGAGTTTTATCCGTGTATTGAAGTTCAACAGGATAACCATGATAATTTTATATCTCAAAAGAAGTATGCAAGTGAAGTGCTAAAAAGATCCAAAATGGAGAGAAGCCAGCCACTAAGCACATCGATCGAATCTGGATTGAGGTTGATAAAGTCATATGGGAGGGCGAAGGTCGACAACACATATTACAAGCAGATTGTGGAAAGTCTTATGTATTTAACCACAACAAAGCCTAATGTTATTTTCGCAATGAGTCTCATCAACAGATATATGGACTCACCCACAAAGATCCATCTTCAAATGACCAAAAGGATCTTACGTTATCTAAATAGAATAAGAGAATTTGGAATATTTTACGAAAAAGGAAAGACTTATCTAATAGGTTTTATTGATAGTGACTATGCAGACGATTTAAATGACAGGAAAAGCACTTCTGGGTATGCTTTTTTCTTTGGAAATGCAACAGTCTCATGGTCATAAAAAAAAGTAGCCAATTGTAACATTATGGACAACAAAAGCAGAGCATATAGCAATAGCATGTGCTTGTCAAGCAATATGGCTACGCAATCTACTTGAATAAACGAATTTCCTACAAAATGTGCCAACGAAGATTTTTTGCGATAACAAATCAACCATTGCACTTGTAAAGAATCTAGTTTTTCATGATCAAAGTAAACATATAGATGTCAAATTTCATTTCTTTCAAGAGTTGGTAAATGAAAAGGTTGTTTACATTTTCTTTTGCAAGATTGCAGATCAAGTGGCGGACATTTTCTCGAAAACACTCAAGAAAGAGACCTTTATAAAATTAAGAAGATTATCTAGCATGTGTACCAATAAAAATTCAATTTAAGGGAAAATGTTAAAATATTAAATCGAATTTACTTGATAGAAAAGAATGTGATGTGAACAATTATTAGCCATATATTTTTGGATGGTTAATTTGAAATTCTCCTTTATGATATTAAGAATTCAATTAGAAATTCTCTTCATTGGTTGACCAATCAAAGAATTATACTTGTAACAATAGGAATAATTCCTTCACTATTTTGTTTTCCTGTAGTTGACTTATATATATATATATATATATGGGCTATCCTAGTGAATGTTACTAGAGAAGTGAGGCGATTAGTAGAAAATTGAGAGCGTGAAGTTGTGACTCTTGATGAGAAATAAAAGGGATAATTCCATTAAACCCCCTGTACTATGAGCGTTTTTGCACTTTACCACCCGAACTTTTTTTTTTTTCAAACTACCATACCAACTTTTCAAAACTTTGCACTTTGCCTCCCTGAGTAGTTTCCGGTGGAATATTTCGGAATATTCCGACCACAGTTCACCACGTGAAACGCACGATCATTTTTATGTGAGATGGAATATTTGCACTTTACCCCCTAAACTATACGACATTTACACTTTACCATCTAGTGGCCGGAATACTCCACCGAAAACTACTCAAGGAGGCAAAGTGCAAAGTTTTGAAAAGTTGGTATGGTAGTTTGAAAAAAAAAAAAAAAATTCGGGTGGTAAAGTGCAAAAACACCCATAGTACAGGGGGTTTAATGGAATTATCCCGAAATAAAATAACAACAACCTCTTTCGTTTCTATTGTTGTTCTTACTTTATCTTGTTCTATATTTAAGAGTTTACTTATAAAATATTGTTAGACCATTAGACGCTTCCCAACACAAACTATGTACGAAAATTATTGATAAAAAACACCATGCATTAACGGAGAATGATTCGTAAGCAGCATCGTTATTTCCCAAAACTAGTAGCCTGAACGCTCACTGCTTCTTGTGGCTTTCTTAGCTTACTTTTTGATTTCAAACCTGGACCTAAAGTTCGTTCAGAATCGAAGAAAAGATTCCTTTGCTGCCATATTCTAACAGCCAGAAAAATTTGATCCCAGTTATATCTCTTCCAAGTGCTACCGGTCCCTCGTAGCTAATACGCAGTCATGACTCGTGATGAAATATGCAAAGTTAAAAAGCCTCCATTTTTTAAACATGTGAAATGTAGAGTTTCAGCAACACTGGTGACTGAGACAGTACAGTACTGGAAGATACAAAGGAGAGAATTAAATATACTCAGCCACTCAAGCATAATGATTAACTTAAACATTTTTCAACATCAGAAGTGCCACGCCATTATTTTCGAAATTAGGGCCTTCATAGTTAGAAGCGATCAACTTCCATCTTGTTCAACTGGAAACCACCTTCCGCATTCCTATGCACCTCAACCTTGAACTTCTCTTCTTTTCCTCCTCTCTTCACCTTGAGAAGCATATCAAACTTAGCAGATGTCTCAACAACCTGTTTAAGGAAAGCTGGATATCATTAGTCCTCAAAACACTTCAATGCAGCAAATTGACTCCCAAGTACCAACATACACTGACCAAAACTTAAAATTAAGCTTAGACCGGCAACATGGGATATATCAATATGACAGGAAACACAAGCAGTCATAAATTACTGTAACATAATCAATATGTATTTCCAAATAAATATCCACATCAAATTAGCAATCACAGTCACAAATGATAACCTAACTATAAAACGCACCTCCACATTTGCATGGACTATCTCACTTAGTTCATAAGGTAACAATGAGTTAGATCTCTCCTGAATCGTCTTAACAGCATGATGAGCAGCATCTTGAACAACAGGATCATGCACTGGCACTGATTGCCACCCGGAAACCTGTTCATCTGATATAAACCCAAGTCATGGGAATCACAGTGCAATTTCAAATAGAAATTTAGACAACAAACAAACAATCACCCATGGTACAATAGATAGCTTTACAGCCGTGCTACTTATATTCATAATGTCTTATCATTGTAGAAGTGCCCCACAACCATGATAAAGTGATCATCTCTCCTTCACCCACAACCCGACGCCCACCTCTGCCCCCAACCAAAAAAGAAAGCAGGCCAGCATCGAAAACAACATTTACCAAAAATCAAACCATCAAAAGGAGAACACAACCGCATAAAGAGAACTTGGTTGAGAATAGAGCATGGGCGTACACAAGCGAACATGACTTTGAGTGGAAACTAAACGTATACTACTGTTGTTTCACGGTATTTTAATGAAATAAACTGACGGATTTTGTTAGAGCCAAATCCAAACTGAGCCACAAAAAATAAATAAATAAATATATAAAAGACAAAGTTTCAATGATACATTATCCAGATCTTTGTTTTAGACTTTTATCTACAACCAGTGAAACATTTGCAGCAATACCCAATTAGGTAATTTTCTTGGTTTTCTTTGGCTGGGTCCTTCATCAATCCGGATTAGTCTTGGAACAAATTGGAGAGGAAAACAGAAAATCAATTCAAACTACAGCAGAAAATCTGTAAATCAAATCTATGCACAGCCTCAAGACACAACAGAGACTGTACTGCTCTCCGTAACTAAATGCAATGGTCAAATGAATCAAAATTCGCATAAGGATATATGCTACTTGTCATTATGTAAGAAACTAGATATTTTGAAAGTCTAGCACATCAGCTTCTAAAGGAAAACAGGTATATGATGTGTCACTTAATGACTACTCAAGGAGAAAAATTTATATGATGTGCCCCTTAATTGCATTATTGTTTCATTAAATCAAACTAAAGGACGAAATAAACTTCTTATGAAGCAACTGTCTGACAATTGTTATTAAGTACCTCTCTTACAACCCAGATCTGCAGAAGTAAAGGATGGACCATCTCCGACATACTTGAATTCTTGTAGTTCCCTAAAATTCATCCATGGTTTTACCCAAACTTTTGCCTCATAAAATTTCTTCTTCCCGGAGTCAATAACTTCGAGCGTAAGATGATGCAGTGTGCCTGCGACCACTTGTTCATGCGCCTTGACAACCCTCACCAGCTCAAGCAATGCATTCTGAAAGCAATAATGAGATCTGTTGGGACTGACTTAACAATCATGATAAGACGGAAAGCAAGCATCAGAGTCATTAGCTCATACAAAATCAAAATTGAGGAGTAAACAGCTTAGCATTAAATCTAAAAACTGAGGATCAGGGTTGAGATTTTTGCGCCGTTACGAGCAAAATCTTGACAATAGCCCCCAGATCAATTGTGACTGGGAAAGATATAACGAGGTTCCTTCGATCTTTTAACTTGAAATTAAGTTATGCCCCGCACAGTTATTTAAGTATAAAACAAGGGCGCGTGAAAAACGCTAGCTGACGACGAAAGATTTAACAAAGATGACCCGAAAACATAGCAATCTAAGTGAATTATAAGCAAAGCCCCCGGAGAAAATTAAAAGTGGGGAAGGAAAATGGGTTGACACCTCTTTGGTGTTGTGCTGGTCGACAGCAAATCTGGCAAGAGAGTCGATGTCAGCATTGGAATCGCGGAGGCCCCCGAGAGTAGCCATCTGAATGATTTGATCGTCGTTGTTTTGTTGTTGGGCGCAAAACCGTGCCTTGTGTTCGGGATTAAAGGGAACCACGAAAGACGAAAGCAACAAGAGGCGGGCAGCAAAAAGGAAGATAATAGAAGACAATGATCTCATCTAATATGAGAAAATAGTACGTAGGTTTTTTATTGATCTTAATTCTTTTGCAGGCAAATACGCAGTGCCCGGTGTGTGTGCGTGTGTGTTTGTTTGCTATCTATATACTAGAAGTCTAGAACAAGAAAAGAAAACACAACGATGAAGCAAGCAAGGGGAGACGATATGCGTAGCGTACGCGTGGTTTCTCCACGCCTCGCTTAGTGTCCTCCTTTTCAGTTGCTTAATCTCTAAGCATAAATTTCACTTTTTTCTTTTTGGTATTATTTCAACAATTCAAGGGGGGAATTCCTTTTATTTATTTATTTATTTTTTGCAAAAAAGAAAAGAATGGGGAGATATCTGGCACGGTCTGATAAATACGGCACCATTTGATCTGGATAATTTTAGTTAGGTACATTATAAAATAACCCAAGCAAGTTTGTATTATTATTTATTTTTGCTGCATATTTCACTGAATTTTCCTAATGGAGTTACTGGGCTGGAAGTTGTGGGCCTCGGCCTAGAGCCACTCCATTCCTTGAAGGAAATTGTTATGGGCTATGTACTTAATTGGGCTGGACTTGAGGAGGAAGTCATAACTCTACAGTTAGAAGGAACACAAAGTCGACTCTATAGGCTAGGTAGTTGGGCGGCGCGGCTGCATGGACCATACATAGAATCACTTATGTTGGACTTCGTCAGGAGAAGAATAATAATAATAATAATAATAATAATAGTTGGTATAAATTAATAGGGTATAGGGACTATCACTTGAGTTGAATGCCACTCCAATGTCATGGGGTTTCATTATTTGCTCCACCACAGGCCACAAATTCTTATCAGTAAAGTGTTCTTATTATCGGCTTATGGAAAAATATTGTACTATTATTATAAAAGAAAAGAGGCCTAACTCCATTTATTCTCTCAGATGCTGTAGCAGTGGTTCCTTTAGAAAATGGTCCAATAAAACACATTATTCAACACAAAAGCAAAGAAACACGTGTATAGGCTATATTATATGACATTATATATTTATTATATATATATAAGATGGACAGATTATAATTTCTCAGATCTATAAACCATAATAATAATAATAATAAAATAACAATAACAATAAATAAATAAATAAATAGAGAGGGAGTGGATCAATGCTGATGGGTCATGGGTCTCGTGGCTGGCGATTCTGTAACTTCCCTTGTGCTGAATATAACAGAACTGAGAACGCACGGAGAGGAGGACTGGAGGAGGAGGAGAGAAAACAATAGGCATTGGCAGAGGAAGATAGGACTTGAACTCAGCAACACGCCTTAACAATTAACCCCTGTTTTACAGATATTACGCATACCTAATTTCCCTAATTCTATTCTTTCCCCTAAGATTCGCAACTGTAATCTGCGATTCCCTCGGATCTTCTCTTTCCGAATAATAATTCAACTCGAAACTGGATTTATCCATTCATGCTTCTTTGTTCCAACTCTCTATGTATTCTCATGACCATGTTGATTGTCAGATGATTAATCCACAGAGTCTGCTGTCTGTGAGGAGCGATTCAACAATTGCATTCTCTCCATTTCACCTGTTTTTTTTTGTAACCCGTATGTGCTTCTGCTTGCCTATGAATAACCGCAGGGACCGAATCCTCCTACACCTCTAGGATGCCGCTCCAACACTATCTTTGCCCCAGGCATGTGCTCTATTAGGGTTCTCTTATCTCCTCTCTTTTTATCTGGTTTCAATCTCCTCTATTTTTTGTTCTTGTTCAGTGCTCCTATATTAAACATTGATTTGCAATTGCAATCATTCTTACATTTTCTCTGTTATGTATGATGAACATGCAATACTAGTATTTTGTTCTTCTTCGTTATTTGCTGTTTCATTAGACTTCGTTACTTTGCGCTCAGCTCTGCGAATTCATACAACTCTCCTCCATTTTTCATCTGGAATGGGTCAATTACACCGTCCATCCGATTCACAAAAGTACAAACATATACCCCTTTCAGATTCTTTGTACAATTTACAAATTCACTGGCTGATTTGCAGTTCCTGTGCCATTTTATTAAGGGATATTTGCTGATTTATGTGCTTGTTATACTAGTTACATCAGTTAACCGGCACAAGCTCCCGCGAGATTCTTTTAACTGATTGTACTTTCGCAAGCTTCCTAGGACCCAGAGGAAGCTTTAGATGCAATGGCCAGCCCATTAAGCAAAATCCATGACTTTCTGTCCCATATGGTTTGATAAATATCGGGGTTAGCGCTGCTGTTTCTCTTACTCTGACATCACTTTGTCCAACTCATCCCTCTTAACTGTTCTTTCTCATTCATACCTATTGAAATCAATACAAGGCTTTCTTGCTTTTCACCTTGATTGATGTTATAATGGTCAAAAAGAAGGAGCTGAGGCATGAGACTGAATCAATGATACTTTTTATGCTTAGTGAGATGGGAGTTGTGCGAAGATATAGAGAAAATGCTGAAATCAGAGAGTTTTCTACTTGCTGTCATTATTGTCTCAATCTCATGATGGTTTAGTTTGGCGTTTTAATAGCTTTTTTGTCATTGCACATTGCATTACACATTAGAATATTCATTTGCGTAGAATAAAGAGAACGTTGGAGAGCTGGATTATTTTTTAGGTTTTCAGATTTCAAAGTTTATGTGAATCTTATCATGCCAGGCTTCCTGTGTTGATAGCAGAATTTTGTTTAGAAACTGAAACGGAGACGGTTGTTTTGGTCTCTGCTCTGTGCTCTGTTTTTGGGTCTCCTGTCATATAATTTTTTCGAATACAACTGAAGATACTTTATTCTGTTGTTTCTTTGTTAGATACTGATGAATTAGTGCATCTTGTTTATCGTTTTCATGCTTAAACTCAGAGGTAGTATGATTTGAAATGTTTATAGCCTTATCTGATCCTGCCCTTGCCTTCTCCTCTGCCTCCTGCACTCAAACCATTTGGCTTGCTTTATTCACTTAATGTATGCAGTTTATGAAAAGGTTATTCTATTATCATTAGACCCTAAATTGCTCCTCTTAATTGATACAGTATTCTCCTATTTATATTTTATAATGTTCAGGTGACGTCTCAAATCAGTAATAAAGGCTTCAGTAATTGTTCTGATTAGAAGTTAAAAGGTCTGCTAGTGGGAAGTCTGGGCCTGTAACTTGTGCATTTCTCTATGCTTATCTTGCATTTGTGCTAGTAGCATTATGGTGAAATCAATAGCTGAATCTGCCGCAGAGACCTGTGAGGAAAATGCTGTAGTTGACCAGGGGAAACAATGTGAAGATAGGCAGCTCAGTGAATTGAGCATTGTGGCAGGCATAAATGCAACTTCTGATTCTGCCACAGTAGGTACAGCATTGCCAAGACTTTCTGATGCATCTATGCCCTATAATAATGTAGTGCATTCGAAGTTTGAGGGTCGAAGAGACATTGATGAACAGACAAATAAAAAATCTGATTTGAAGTATAGCAGGGCAAAGTATGGTGGAAAATGCAAAATTAGTGAAGAAATTTCTGAAAAGGCACCTTCTAGTAGCTTGCCAACTGGATTATCTTCACAAAATTCAGGCTTGGTGGACATTGCTCCGTCAAAAAGCACTGATAATGCTATTGATTTACAGTCTACTAATATACATGCTTCTGATGGAAAATCTATGCCACACATCTCAAACTCAAGGGATATGGAGGATGATAAGCCTTCTAACACCAAGGGGGAACTCGTGGAGGGCTCAAAGGGGCTCTTGAATTCATTATTGACTACAGAGTCAGCATCTGATGTTGGTTGTGGTGATCCTTCTGCACCACATTTAAAAACCTTGGAAAAGAAAGACACAATGGAGGTTGAAATCCAACCCATTGATGAGACTGATGACCGTGATATGGTGGAGCATGACGTAAGGATGTAGACTTTGTCTGGTCAAAGATATATTTAGTCTTATTTAATATAATTTGATAAGCTTGCAGATTAAATATTTCCATTATGATGCTCCTTGAGACCAATAACCACAGTATTAACTAATTTATCCCATTATTGAAGATCTCTCAATTAAATCTCAACATTTTCATAAGATGAAGTATGACTTCTATGTTTTGATAGGTGGCAGTTCATTCATAATACAGAGATCTAGTAGCATTTAAACTTTGATGAAACTCAAATTATTGAACTTAGAACCCTATCACCAGTTGAATTTTGTAGTTATTACTGTATGCATTTATTGCTTGATAATTTGATCTAGTTTTTTCTTCTAGGTGTCCCATTATGTTTTGTTCCATTCAGAAAGAACGGTTTCTAGTGATTTGATATATACTCTGATTTTCAGTGAACTTTTATGATCAAAAAAAGGTTTCGTGTCATTCCTCCAAATAGATCTTAAATCAAACATTTCAGGGCTTGATTGATGAAATACCTGAACCATGATAATATTGCAATGTTTGTAACTTTTTCTATTCACATTGGATGCAGCATATAGCTGGAATCTTCATTACAATGATGACTGGGCAGTAGGCACATTTGATGATAAATTCTTATACATATTTGCATATATCACAAAGTACAGCTTAAAACATTTCAACACCCAAAGATGTTTACGGGGCATGAACTTCGTAATGTAATCATCTCATGTATAAATTATTTTTCGTGGTCTGAACACTGACCAGAGTTTCCTCTTGTTGGAAATAGGTGAAAGTTTGTGATACATGTGGAGATGCTGGGCAGGAGGAATTGCTTGCTCTCTGTTCTAGGTGCATTGATGGGGCAGAACACACGTAAGCCTTAGAGTTATCTACAGTCTTTATTCATCTATGTTTTCGTTGTGTTTCTGCATATACAGCCACACTAACCCGAACACCCTATTGCAGTTACTGCATGCGAGAAATGCTTGATAAAGTCCCTGAAGGTGACTGGCTGTGTGAAGAATGCAAGGCCCTGGAGCAGGAGAGAAATGAAAGGCCTGAAAAGATTCGAAGGGTGGATGAAAATGAGAAAAGTAACTCCTCTGGTCAGGCAAGTAGTGAAAATGTAAATAGTTCTGATATTGAGGGATGGAAAACAAAAGGTTATATAAAAGTTCCTGGGGAAAGGCCTAGAGATGATGCTGATGCTGAAGTTTCTTCTGTAGTTAAGAAACTGTCTCATGAGTCAATAGTTGGGACTCCAAAGATATCCAATTCAAGGAAAACAGCTGCTCTTTCTTGTGAGATTTCCTCAAAGAAGCTAGATATAGGGAGAAAGCAGTCCTTATGCCACTCTTCTCCTGACACTGTCCCAGTTAATGATGCTTCAGAATCAGCTCGTACCACTTTGAATTTACGAGGACATAATTCTCGAGGTTATATCATGTACATTTGCATTGTTTACAAATTTGTGATATTGACTGGGGTTTATTTGACTTCTTACATTAATTTGTGCAAGGCAGTGGGTTTCACCCTAATAAGAGCAGTTTAGTTTTCATTTCCAATATTATCAACCACTTCTTCCTATTTTACAGGTACTTTCTCAAAATCTAATTCATTTAATTCTCTGAGTTCAAAACCGAAGGTCAAGCTTGTAGATCAAGCTGTTCTTCAGAGAAAGGCATCAGCTAGGGAGCATGCCTCTTTCCGTCATAAGGAGGGTATTTCTAGATCAATAGGCAAATCTATATCATTCAAACCTATGAGCTCCAGCCGTTTTGAAACAAAAGCGAACACATTATCTCCTAGAGTTACGTATAACCAGGATCTTAAAAGTACAAAACAACAAAGCACATTTGAACATCAAAGCTCTTTCAAAATGGAACATCCATCAGTTAATTCAATGATGGGAACATCTGGGAGTTCTACCCCAAGAATTGATAAAAAACCAAGTTCTGGGGGTGAATTCTTTTCACTTTCTGCCATTACTAACTTCGTAGAATCAAAGCCTGTGCAAACTGATGCTAAATCAACAGAATTATTAAGATCATCCAGTCTTGCGACTCGAAAGAATGGTGATTTATCCAGTTCATCAGGTATTTTGGTTGACGCTGTCAGTTGGTTTTCTAGTCCTGCATCTTTTAACTGTTAGTCATGATGCTTATTTTGGTGGGTCCAGGTGAAGTTAAGAGACTGTCAATGCATGGCCATAGTGCAATTGGGGTTTCTACTACTAATGGAGCTAATAATAAAGAACAAAAATCTGTGCAGACAAACCCGAAAGATTCCTCATGTTCTGTTGTTGCTGAAAGACCGCCTTCTAATGAAGGCTTGCCAGATGGATTGTCTCAATCCAGGGATTTTGCAAATTCTGGTGACCTGGTGAAGGAATATTCTGGAAGTCACTTCCCTCCATCTTCTGTCAAGCCTTCAAGAGATGAAGGTGATATCCTTAAAGCTGCAATTGAGGCTGCTGTGCTCAGAAAACCAGGACTATACCACAAGCATAGAGCTTTGGGTCAATCTAACAACTCATCTATGTCAAGTGTGGGTCATGACACAGCTACTTGTCAAGATCATGTATTAGGTTCTGCTGGAAAAAGAACATCATCCTCTGTTGCAGAGCTGCCTAAGAGGCCTGGAAAATCCCAGGACTCGAAGGGTGACTTTGTTAAGCAGGAAACTCTCACCTCATTTGTATCTGTGGAGGGTCTTTCTTCCGGAGGAGGAGATGCTGTCCCTATTGTTCCATCAAATGGGAGGTCCTCCATAAGGGACACTTCTATTAATGTTCCAGCGGCATTGCCTTTTTGGTGGAAATCATTAGCTATCCCTGAGCATGAATATATATGGCAGTATGAGCCTATGTTTCACTTATACTATTATTTGAACTTTTACCTCTGTATTCTGGTAATGTGCTGTGTTCTGTCAGCCTGAAACTACTGTGCTTAAACTCGTGCTTTAAATGCAGAGGAAGTTTTGAGATTTGTCGAAGTGGTAAAGTCCTTGACTCATGGGGTGGAATCCAAGCTCATTTGTCGATGTGTGCATCACCTAAAGTTATTGAGGCTGTAAATAAGTTTAAAAGCAAAATTGTGCTATATGAAGTGCCTCGCTTAAGCACCTGGCCAACACAGTTTCAGGAACATGGTGTTAGAGAAGATAATATAGCCCTTTTCTTTTTCGCTAAAGACCTAGAGAGGTAGTTTTGTGTTTTTAAACTTACATGAATAAATATAATCTAAATTTTATTTTCAAATTTTCTTCTGTTTATTAAAAGTTGACGTTTTTTTTAATGCCACAGCTATGACAAGATTTACAAACTTTTTCTGGATAATATGATGAAGAATGACCTTGCTCTCAAAGGGAATTGTAATGGCGTAGAACTCCTGATATTTCCTTCCAATCAGCTTCCTGATCGTTTACAACGTAAGCCAAACTTTTCTTTAGCATCTTATAATTGAGACCCTTTTTCCCTTGTTTGAGAGATTGTGACATATATATCTCTCTTTCTACTTGTGTCAAATACACTTCTTTATGGTGTGTAATTTGGTTTTCTTAAAGATTCTCATTATTCGTAAGCCAAAAAGGACTTGGTTCCCATTCAGGGATGCCTTGTTATAGAGCACTTTTAATCTGGTCTCTGATTTCTTTCTTTCTTTCTTTCTTTCTTTCTTTTTCTTTTTTCTTTTTTCTTTTTTTTTTTAAATATCCTGACACCTGGAAAGAATAAAATTGTGTGTCCACGTCACATACTCAAAGCGATTTAGGAAGCTTCCATTGTGGAAGCCTTTAACATGGTCTTAAACAGAAAATGGTGCTATGTCCAAATTTTGGCTGCATTGTTGGCTAGACTTTGATCAGAAAATGTTATTGTTTCCTGATGTGCTATGTATGCAAATGGATTTGATATTTTGTAACTACCAGACTTTTGGTGTTGTTTCATGCTTCAATAAGGCTGCTGTTCTTTTCATCATTTTACGTGTAGGGTGGAATATGTTATTCTTCCTTTGGGGTGTGTTTAAAGGAAAGAAAGAAAGTTGCTCGGAAAATATGCCTGAATCCGTAGAGCAATGTAAAGCTCCTCAAGATATGCCCCCGGCTGTTGTGTCTTTGCCGGAGAATAGATGCTCACCGAGACCTATTGGGAATGACTGGCCTGTAAGTGAACATGCAGTGCCCTCAGAAGCGTGTGATGCTGAAGAGTTATGCCGCTTATTGTCATCAAGGACTATAAATGGAGGCTATAGTACAAAAATTCCTTCTTTGGATCAGCCGGATAGTGAACTTAATTCCAGTTCCTCATCTGCAATACAAAGTGATAGTATGAAAAAATGCCAAGAAATGAGCACTACTTGTCTGGTATTATTCATTCTTTTCTGATATACATAAAGCTCCTTTTTTTTAATAAGCTTTGTTCAATTGCTTGTTTGGTTTTATAATTGAATTAAAGTGAGGATGATGTATTTGCATAATTCTTCAAATGTCTGTTACTTATCCTAGTTTATAATGTAGTCGGGGGAAAGTTTTTTGATCCTGCAAATGTGATTTTAGGCCATACTTTATGTGGGGGTGGCCATGTTCATCTGCTGCATTAGGTTTAAAAGTGTCCATTGATCACTGTGGCTGAAACTTCATCAGTTGCTACACTTCTATTAGCTTTGCATATTTATTTCCTTGCTTTGTGGCTTTCTTTGGTACAAAGTGCTTTCAAAACTATACCTCATTAAGGAGTTTGCCAGCAAACTGTCTCATTTAAGATTTCACTTCACATCAAAATTGTTTTGACTCTAATGTTTGTTGTCTTAAGCTCTATTCATCTTTCTTGGTCTTATGTTGTTTTACCCATTTGTTGCACTTAGAGAAATTTCTTAAAAGACAACATATAACCTCAGCATGTTTGCGATCTCAGCAACATAATCCATGATGGCCCAGTCTTTGAGTCTTTACTCATCCAGTATGAATGAATTGCGTGACAAGTTAAAAATGTATACTAACATTCATACCCCTAGCTTTGACCTTCCTATTTATGATTTGTTGAAATTGCTGATTGTACATAAGACTATTGTGCATTGTTTCTCAATAATAGGGGTTAAAGTCTTCTAGTTATTAGTTAGCCAGCTATTTGAATATTTATTTGGACGATTTCAAGACAGTGGCTTGTTGGCCATACTTCTCCCCTGGATAATGTTGCTCTGTGACATTTCCTTTCTTTTTAAACATCCATTTTCTCTGTAGAAATTGGACAACCAGTGTTATGGAATGTTGTATGGTATGTGGGACAATATTGAACGGATGTGCTCTGTGAGGGTACGGACATTTTGCTATTATTGGTACCTCATCCTCTGCTCATGCACCTGATCCTTGCTTGATGCATGCAAAGGCCTGACAACATCTGTATTGTTTCATTTTTTGCCTAACTGCCTATTTGTTTTTGCTTTTGTGGGAGTGTTCATGTCCTCCAGCTTTACTTTTTTGAAGATTTTGTTCTGCTGGACATCCCATGAAACCTCTAATGATAGATGTGCATTAACCCCTCTAGGAAGGAGGTATCATTTCCAGCTACAAACCTCCTTTCCAGGCTGCAAGTGCTACTAACAGTTCTGGAAGAGAGGAAATGCTGATGCAATTGGACACTCCACTTGATAGACAACAGTCCACACATCATCTCAATAATTCTGCAGCTGCTAACCATGATGTGGAAGGCATGGATGACGGAATTATAGTGGATAGGACCTGTGATCAAGATCTAGTAAAGTCCCAAGTGGATGCTGAAGATCTATTGACTAATGGAGAAACCACTTTGGAGGAAGACCGAGACACCAAATACCCAAAAATGGAGCAGAACAGATGGCTTTTGAACGCCAAGGAATGTCTGCATCCTGAACTGTGTGTGGTGCCTCAAACTCTTCATGCAGGCCCAAGCCCTGTTTTCCCTGGCAATGATGATGATCAGGGTGTTGAACCAATTGGAGCACTTGCGAAAGTAAGTATTAATTCTTTTCTACCATTTATTCCAGGCAGGAATTCAACAACCCCTTGATCTCGGCTGATAAATTTTACTGATCTAGGTGACTTGCATATGATGTACAAATAATTAACGTTGTTGATGGCTTGTTGCTGCACAGATGAATCATGCGAATACTGGCTCCTGTGTACTGGAGAATCTACAATGTGGAGCTTGTGACCTGACTAGCAACCCTGAGTGCAAAGAAAATGCTGAAAAACACTTCTTTCCAATGGAAACACGACCTCTGACGGGCATGCACTTGGCTGACAGATCCATGTCTTGGGGAATGCATCCATTAGAACAAAACTGGCTTCATGAGAGAGCACCAAATCTTGAGCTTGCTTTAGGGGCTGAAATAAAATCATTGACTCAAGGCAACCGACCATTATTAGTGGGGAAAGCTGATAACAAAAGAAACGAAGAGCACATATTTCATGAGGCAGAGACCGATGGGGAGGATGATGTATCAGCCTCTCTTTCACTTTCACTTTCCTTCCCATTCCAATAAGAACAGAAACCTGCTCCAAACTTGAGCAGCTTGTTTCTGGGAAGGAATGCATTAATGCCCCAGTGCTTCTCTTTGGCAGTTTATGAGATGATCAGTGAGCACTCAGCACAAGTCATTGATCCTGAGCGGTTGTCAAAGCTGTATGCTGGGAGCATGTGTTTTGATCTCTCGTGAGGTTCTACTAGAACCCAAGGCTGATGTTTATAAACCCACGGGATTGGTCTATAATTTGGCTAGTTTTCACCCTTGTCCTTGTTAACTTCTTTAGTTTCAAGTACATAGTCCTCAACGGCTTTTTCGTAAATATGTGGAGTATAATAGCCGTGAGGGTTTGTGCTTTACAAAACCTCAGCTTCATTCTAACTCCTTCTTCTTCTTCTTCTTCTTCTTCTTCTTCTTTTTTTTTTTGGGTGTGTGGGTGTTTCTTGGGTCTTCTTGTTTTTGGTAGGGGGACGGGGTGTGTAATGTATATTTGTGGTGGGAATGGTTATCATAGAAACAAATTTTCCATGAGGGGAACTGGCAGCAAAAGAAAGTGTCAGCGCTCCTTGGAACAATTCATGGCTATAATCTGTGGAGTGATTGTCCAGTGCTTTATGGATTTGCTATCGCACTGAAAAGGCCTTTCTGCTGTTGGATGTTTCTAACAAACCACTTAAACTCCAGTAGGAAAGGGAGATAGCATGAGAAAAGAAGGATCCTTCAAGTTTTGCAGTATAGTTTCCTCGAGTGCCCAACTGAACATCCTTCATGCGCAATTGATCCACTGTGTTACCTTTTGAAATCGTGGAGTGGGGGGATGGATTGTCTTTCCTGATGTAGCTTCGTCTTCTATTAATGTTATATCCTTTTCATCACTACTGAGTATATATGACTACTCTCTGATTTTACTGGCGTTCAGCCACCTCACGTTATCACAAAAGCTCCTGTCGTTGTGTGTAACTGTAATATAGTTGTGTGGGAGTTAGCATTTTTTGTTCGAGTTCCGTTGCTGGAGGACTGAAGAACAAAATTGATGTCTAGGGATATTTTTAGTATCTCTCTGCTTCCCCAGTGTTCTAGTTTTGCACCTTAAATCTTTTTCTACATTTCTCTACCATAATGCAGGCTGCCCTCGCAAAAACCTCGGAAAAGTGAAATTGTGCTCATGACATGAAGGAAGGAGTGGGACAGCTGACTGATTACAAGTTTTTTGAGGTTGAACTAGGGCCGCAAATAAGTTGAGCCTGGCAAAAGTTCCAGGCTTGAACTCAGCTTGTTTACAAAACTAATGAGCTCGAGTCTTAATAGAGCCGAAGAGGCTCATTTAAACAAAAATAAATAAATTAATATATATAATATATACTATATTAAATATTAAAAATATATTTTTTTAATATAATATATTATATATTTTTATATTTATCTTTAATATAAATATTTATATATTATATATATTTTATAATAATATATTATATATAATATAGCTTTTTAATAATAAGCCAGGCTCGAAAGCCTTTGAGCCGGTCTATTGGAACTCAAATTCGGCTCAATGCCAAGTTCAAGCTTGTTAAGGCTCAGTTCAAGCTCGATCAATTTCAAGTTGAGTCGAGCTTTTTTGCTTCAAGCCGAGCCATCTCGGCTCACCTTGCACCCTAGATTGAACGCATAAGATGAAAGAAGGATCGGGCTTTTTGCTGCAATTTTATTTAGTGCATGACACGAATAATATTATATCTGGCCTGAACCAGTGCTTGAGCACTTTCGATGATGTTAGGTGGCCATTGGCACAAGGTATATGCTAAAATTTTTTAAAATTACGTCAGTAAAATATCTAATGGTAATGAGCAATCATATCATCTATTAACGGCAAAATCTTGTGATGGATTGAGGAGAAACTTGCGGATTTATGTTTATTACAAATTGATTATTATTTATTAAGGGCAACATCCTGTAATGGATTGAGAAGAAAGTTGTACTCGCGGGTTTGTGTTTATTACAAATTGATTAGAACCTTGACGCATTGTGGTTCCTTGAGCAGCTCAAATGCCCTGTTTATATCTTCCAGTGGAACTTGATGCGTTAAAAGCCTATCTAAATTTTCAATCTCCTGCAGAGACAACAAAACGAAAGTAGTTAAAGGGATGATGTGTGTGTGTGTGTGT
>JACFYI010002211.1:154405-164844 GCA_014898755.1 Handroanthus guayacan
CCGCCGCCGTTTCTGAGCAAGACTTACGATATGGTTGATGATCCGGCCACGGATGCGGTGGTGTCGTGGAGCAAGAGCAACAACAGCTTCGTCGTCTGGAACGTCCCTGAATTCGCCAGGGACCTTTTGCCTAAGTATTTCAAGCACAATAATTTCTCCAGCTTCGTTCGCCAGTTGAACACTTATGTTAGTTTCTTTTATTCCTTCTTCTTTACCATTGTGGTGCATAAAACTGCGGATTTCCCTTTATGTGTAGCACGTGTATTGCTGTTGAGAGATACTAAGTGTTCTGTGCTCTGATCGAAGAGATTAGAATTTGGGGGTGATTTGTGATACTCCAGTAAGCTTTGATATAAAGATTGTGAGTTTTGTCAGTCACAGTTTCCTACTGTAATTCGGCAGTTTCCCGCTGCGCGGTTTTGGTTTTAAAGGGATAATATACATTTGTAATTCAACAGTTTTCGTTTTGCTCTGTTTAGTTTGAAAGGATTAATTTACATGTTCAATATAGTTCACTGGGATAGTTATACTTGGGGTTTGACTGACTCTTAAGCTCAGTCAATTATGTCCTGATTTTAAAATTATATTCATGTAAACCACCTCCTAGAATCACTGTTAATAGGAATTGCAAAATTATATTCACTTCGATGATCTGATCTTTTCTCTTTTTGGATCATGAAAGCATTCGGAGATTGCAATTAAGCCTAAAGCGTTTGCATAACCCTAGGATTAGTTTGAAAGGGCTTTGCCTTTCCATCATCTTGTTATTGTTTGCATGTCGAGCCTCAGTAATTCTTTTATAGTTTGCTTTCCCCTTTCGTCAATCAGGGATTCAGGAAAGTTGACCCAGACCGATGGGAGTTCGCAAATGAGGGGTTTCTGAGAGGTCACAAACATTTACTGAAGAGCATAAACAGGCGCAAACCGTCCCATGCACAAGGCCAGCCACAACCTGCCCAAGTTCAGAATCCATCTGTTGGGTCTTGCATTGAAGTTGGAAAGTTTGGCATTGAGGAAGAAGTTGAAAGGTTGAAAAGAGATAAGAATGTTCTCATGCAGGAACTTGTGAGGTTGAGGCAGCAGCAACAGTCAACTGACAGTCAATTGCAAACTGTTGGTCAGCGTGTTCATGTAATGGAGCAGCGCCAAACACAAATGATGTCATTCCTTGCAAAAGCCATGCAGAGCCCTGGGTTTGTGGCACAGTTAGTACATCAGCAGAATGACAATAACAGACAAATTTCAGGTGGAAATAAGAAAAGGAGACTACCTAATCAGGATGAAGAAAATTTAGCTTGCAAGTATAGTATTACATCACCAGATGGCCAGATTGTCAAATACCAGCCTCAGATGAATGAAGCTGCTAAGTCAATGCTAAGACAAATCCTGAAAATGAATACATCTGGTAGGCTTGAGTCTAAGTTGAGCAACAGTAGTGGTTTCTTCATTGATAATGTGCATCCTCCCTCCAACGTTTTAGATAGTGGCAGTTCCTCTGATAGAATGTCTGTAGTGACTCTGTCAGAGGTTCTATCCAATACGGCTGCGCAGGCTGAGACCCAATCTTCCCCTGGTTTGGCAAATGGGAAGGCTCATCCTACTCTGTTTCCTGAAGCAAACTCGGCGTTACCAGATTTATTTCCAGCGCAAGGAATCAATCCAGAAAAGAACAACGACCTTCATAATGAGCCGTTTAAGGGAGTAGAGTCTACAGATTTGGGGTGTGGGGATACAATTCCTGGGTTTGTTGATGCCCCTATGCCTGCTGCCTCAGATGAACTTTTGGCAGATGATGACGTTGAGGTCTTGCTGGATGATATTCATAAGCTGCCAGGTATAAATGATGTTTTCTGGGAACAATTTCTTTCAGGTAGTCCTCTCATGGGGGATACAGACGAGATAAATACTCTCAATTTGGAATATGGTACTGGCAAGGATCAGGAGATGGAACAAGAAGGTGAGTGGGATAAACTGAAGAATTTGAATAATCTTACTGAACAGATGGGGCTTCTTGCATCAGCTTCCAGGAGTGGGTGACTCTATGTTAAGAATTATATGTTTACTGAGCCCACTTTTTAGAGGTATAATTCAATCTCAGTTTACTTGATGAATCTTGCCCCATTTTACTTCTGTTCTTTGTGTCTTGATATTCAGACTCCTGTGATGCTTCTGAATGCTAAAGGCAGGCCTACTGTAGCAATATTTTGTTTTACCAGGTCTTTCATTATGAATATATATTTTGAGTATCAATACATTTGCAATACTATGCTAATTATGAAAAATCTTAAAAGATATGAATGTGTTTGTGTGTGTGTGTGTCTTTTAAAATGATCGGTGCAGTTATTGGGAATTCGTTGCATGTGGTACTTCGTTGCTCCGTGATAATCTTGAACACAAAAAGCACTAATTCTCCATGGTTATGGAATGCACTTGTTTCAGGTTGACTCAATTGATTTTGTTTGACCTCTAGTAACATATATGGTTACCACCAATGTTAATGCATATATTTCCTTGATATCTGTATTAGATTGTTAATAAAGATATTGAACTTTGAAGTTTTGGCTTTTCTCAGGTGGGTGCTCCTCACGGCTGGGATACAAGATTCTCTGCCTGATAGTTGATGATCTGTTTCAGTGTCTATGCTCTTTCTGAACTGATATATAGAGACAGGCCTTTATATTTCATGTAAACTGTATGAACGTATCTTGAATCTTAAATAACAGAATGCTATGAAGTTTGGTTACAGTCAATGAAGTACATGTGGAAGTCTAATTAGTATTCACCAATAGTCCCTACAAGAGCAAGACCCTCCTTTGAAATGGTGGAATCTATAGCGGTCTCTCAACACTATTTCCCTATCATAAAGCTCCGACACGAGCTTAAACACAGCATGACAGTCTTCACAAACACGAAGATTCTTCACTATTCGAATTGGTTGAGATGGGCTAAGAGTAATAAGTCCAAAAGCAAGAGCTAATCTCTCACTGTGAAGATACAATGCCTTTTCCTGCATATCTTCTTCTTGAACCAACTGCAGTATCTGTGACTTTTTCGGTACATAACCCATAGACTTTAGTCTAGCTGCAATCTCCTCCAACTTTAAGTATATTTTCTTCGACAGAGTATGTGTATTATCTCCAACTAGAAACTCATGAACAATGCCATTAACCTCAATCGAGCTACAGCCTGGTTCTTTCTTCAATCCAACGTCTCTCATACGCTTCCTCAACTCTGAAACCTTGTCCCATTTCCCTGAATCAGCATAAATATTAGACAAAAGCACATAAGCTCCATGATTTTGAGGTTCAATCTCCAGTAAATTGTGGCAGGCATTTTCAGCTAGATCAACATTTCTATGTAGTCTACAAGCTCCAAGTAGAGCCCCCCAAACAGAAGCACCAGGAGTCGTCGGCATATTCTGGATCAAATCCACAGCATCCTCCAATAGACCAGCCCGGCCAAGAATATCAACCATACAAGCATAGTGCTCCATACCAGGTACAACCTTATAAACTTGCTCCATTTGATTGAAAAACATTCTACCCTCCTCAACTAGCCCTGAGTGACTACACGCAGATAATAAGTTTGTAAAAGTAACAGAACTAGGCTTCACTTTAGCCTCTTGCATCTTCAAGAACAACTCTATTGCATCTCTTCCACACCCATGCATCCCCAATCCAGCAATCATCGCACTCCACACAAAAACATCCGTGTTATCAACCGAATGAAATATTTCAAGCGCCTTCTTCAAATCCCCACATTTGGAGTACATATCAATAAGTGAAGTAATGAGGTGACAATTTAACCTCACGCCTTCCTTCTTTATGTACACATGGATCCAACCACCCAATTCAATTGCCCCCAATTGAGAACAGGCTGATAAGGCACTAACAAGGGTGACTTCATCCGGTTTTGCAGCCTTGCTAAGCTGTAACTCGTTGAAAATAGCAATTGCATCTTTAGGATTACCACTTTGTTCATAAGCTGAAATAAGAGCATTCCAAGTGGCAATATCCTTACTTGGAACCGAGTCGAAAAGATCTCTAGCTGCATTAAAATCCCCCAACTTTGCATAGCCAGCTAGCATAGTTGTCCATGAAATAATATCTCTTTCCACCATCTGGTTGAAGAATTTTCTAGCATTTGTCATACTTCCGCACTTGGCATACATATCAAGAATTGCATTGGCCAAAATCAGACTCATCGTGATCCCCTTTTTCTCTATATAAGAATGTATCCACTTCCCAAACTTTACATCCAACTTCTTTGCAGAAGCAGATAAAACACCCACCATTGTAACATCATTCGGTTTCACACCTTCCCCTTTCATTCTCTGAAAAAATTCCGCTGCATCATCAACAAAATCATTCTGAGCAAGACCATTGATCATGGAGTTCCATGAAACAACATCCCTTTCAGGCATGCTCGAGAAGACCCGAGTAGCCATATCCAAGCACCCACATCCCGCATAGAAATGAATCAAACAATTGCTCACAAACATGTCAGAACTATAACCCTCTTTAATCACCATTCCATGAATTCCTTTCCCAAGCTGTAAATCAACAAGCTTTGCAGAGGCTTTTATCACAAAAGGGTAAGTAAATTTATTGGGCTTTTCGCCACACTCATGAAGTAAACGAATAAACATAGACAGGCTGCGAATGGGTTCAGAGCTGGAGGCATATGCACGAATAAGGGCGTTCCAAGAGAAGAGATTTGGATGGGGAATTTGATCGAACATTTGGCGGGCGTACTGAAGACTGAAAAATTCAGAGAAAGCTGAGGACTGAATCAGTTTGCTGGCCGAGAATGGATCAAAAAATAGGCCCGCGCGCAGCATTTGTCCATGAATTTGCTTGAGCTGATGAACATTTTTGCATTGATCGATGAGTGTAATCGTGGGATGTTTTGCAAAGTACCGGTCGTTGTTGACAGTTATGAAATTAGTCAGTGGAACAACATTTGAAGCCGCCATTACTTAGTTCCACAGTTCACTTTCTCTAAACGGATTTATTAGTTAATGAAAGTTAATGCTACGTACGAATAACATATTGATACGAATCGAATCATGTATCATGCTTTCAACAAAATGCGGAAATTTACCCGTCTCGGATCTTAATAGAACTCGAATCACTGACTTTAATTTACCCCTTTTCTCCGGATTGCAACAGACTTGAATCACCGATCTTGACTATCTCTTCGGTCCGGATTAAATCACCAATTACGGAAAATAATCCGATTTTCCACAACCCAAATACCCCTAGATTGATTTCTAATTCGTTATTACAAACTCTCTTTTATTACAACACATGTAGAGAAAGAATGTAATAATATAGGAGAGAGTATATTTTCTTTAGGGGAGAGAAGACGTAGAGAGAGGAGAGAGAGGGAGAATTCTGTAGAGAGAGAATTTCATTCCCCGTAGGAATTCTATTCTGCAGAGAATTATTTTCTGTATTCTCTCTCCTACTCTTCTTACATTATCTCACTCAACCCCTAATTAGTGGAGGAGTAGTTTTTAGGGAGTTATCCCTAATTTAAATATTAACTACTCCCTCCAAATTAATATGGGTCGGGTCCGCCCTTTTGGGCGACCCATATCCAAACCCATTTTCCAACAGTTAAGAAAGAGTTAATATCAATATTTATTTTTTATTAATGTATTTGAATAGCAACGTGTCGCCACATCTAGAAGCGGATCTCGTTGTACTCACATAAAAATAATAAATAACGGTAATAGGGATGGAGGCGTATCCTCTGCTGTGCTGTTCCATCCAATTTGCTGCGGTCCGGCCTAAATCGCGTTAAAAACAACTATTCTTTCGCAAAGTCGCATTAGTGTTTTTACTGCGGAGAGAATATAAAAGCATGCCATGTACTTCTGCCTTCATTTCGAAGATATATTGGAAAATATCTCATCTCTATCCTCTCCATCTATTTCACAACTGTAGAAAAGAACATATATATATATATATATATATCTGTTATTTCTTCGCCGGATCCAAATCTTTTTTTATTTTTCTCCAGAAACCAAATAGAATGTCGGTTAGTGCCTCTATTGCCTTCGTATCGGTTTATTCAATTCTTCTAAATTTCTTGTTTTATTGAGATGAATTTATGGAATATTGATGTTTAGGGAAGTTTTTCTTGGATCACGGTATTGACGTTCAACTACGATTTACTGATTAGATTTGTGTGACATTTGATTTGATGGACGTGATTCTATTCGATACGGTGTGAGGTGGAGAATTCTATGTTTAATTCCTCTGTAATTTGTTGAATTACTACTCGTATAATTTCGACTGGAATTGATGTTTGTGTAAATATATGCTTTTTACCGTCAGTGGACTCAATACACGAGTTGATTAGTATTTTACATTACCAAGGAGCGCTGCTATGTTGACTCTTTGAAACTAGTGACTTATGATACACACATAGTGTTGAGAGACAATTGTATAAGAAAATTTAGCAGTTGGTAACTGTAATTTATTGGTATAGGTTGTAGTCTATTTGTTAAGCTTTGTAGCACAGCTGCTTCCACAAATTGGCACACTGACAAATATGTGTTTTGCCAATATTAGAGGTAGCAGTTGTGTTTAGCCATTTGGGACAAGCAGACTTAAATTGTACATTCAGACATTCTTGAACTGCTATCGACCCATGCCCACCTCTCTCTCATTCATTTGTTGGTTTATGTGTCATGGCAGATCAGAACCGTCAAAGTGAGCAATGTATCATTAGGTGCAACCGAACAAGACATTCAGGAATTCTTTTCCTTCTCTGGGATAATTGAATATGTTGAAATGAAAAGGTTGATCATTTCTTTCCAGTTGTTTTCCCCTTTGATATGTGCTTTATCATACATTTCGATCCATTTGATTGTAATATTTCTATGTGTCATTGCTTCATTTCATATTTATTTTGATTTTTAGTGAGAATGAGCGATCTCAAACTGCGTTTGTCACTTTCAAGGATCCTCAGGGTGCCGAGACTGCAGTTCTTCTTACGGTATCCTTCTCAATCCCCTGATCTATCTATCCATTGCCTTGTAGTGTTAAAAGCATTGGAATAACGTGATAGGTACCAGGAAAATCTGCAAGAAGTATTTTTGCTCTATTGCTAGATTACAGAGCAGGGTTCTTTTATGAAATAATTGATTCATGTCTGGCAAATGAGATTTAATTTGGCATTTCTGACCATGGAATTTGTACTAATTGACATATTGGATGGTTTAATATCATTTCTTTCATCTATCCTTAGCTGTTGTGTTGAACAAGCAACTACCCTTATTGAAAAATCCATCATAATTTATGCTCTGAATGACTGTTGTTTATCCTCACTTATGTGTTGCTACTGTGGTTAACCTACAGAAAGGTGAATGAAAAGAAAAGAACTCCTGCTCCGTGGTAGAAGGAATTGTCATATTTTACTCCGTTCTTCATTCCTGTATCTTAATATTTATCTCTATTTGTTATTTGCAGGGAGCTACAATAGTTGATCAGTCAGTTACCATTGCCCTCGAACCAGATTATGTCCTTCCATCCGGAGCAGCAGCATCATTTGCCGTATGAAAATTTTAGGATTCCTTCTTTGAATACTTCCTCTGCTAGAGAAATTTTTCTGAATCATCCTTTTCTTTTTCCCTCCCTCTTTTTCAGGCACCAGCGAACAATAATGCAGGTGGCAGTGCTGGTGGTTCTTCTGCTGTCCAAAAAGCAGAAGATGTTGTAAGCAGCATGTTAGCTAAGGGTTTTATCTTGGGGAAGGACGCTGTTAACAAGGCAAAGGCTTTCGATGAGAAGCACCAGGTGATATCCACTGCTACATCCAAAGTAGCATCACTGGACCAAAAGATTGGCTTCAGTGAGAAAATCACCATGGGAGCAACCCTTGTGAATGATAAGGTAAAGGAAGTGGACCAGAAGTTTCAGGTTTCTGAAAAGACAAAGTCAGCTTTTGCCGCTGCTGAGCAGGGTGTTAGTACTGCTGGATCAGCCATTATGAAAAACAGATATGTTTTGACCGGCGCCTCATGGGTCACTGGTGCTTTCAATAGGGTAACTAAGGCTGCTGGGGAAGTTGGGCAGAAAACGATGGAGAAAGTGGCTGAAGAAGATAATGGAAGAAATGCATCTGAAGGTTACACTCAGCTCCATACCGCGGACTCCCCAAAAGCTGCCACAAGTGGGGACAAACCCTCTTCTCCAAAGGGCTTGATTCTCTAAATTGTGGGCTAATAATTTGTGTATAGACATAAGTTTGTGAGGTTGAATCCTTTACTAGAAACTAGCTTTGCTATCTTCAATATTTTGTAATTGTCTTTGAATAAGACAGGAAAGTAGTGCTGGATGGCCGTTTATCAGGCTAGACTTGATTGGGCGTTATTCTGCACGGGTAGTATTTTGTTTGTAAATTGGAATGTGCAGGCAAGTCTCGATTCTATGCACCATACACGAGCAATATTTAAAGTAAACCACAAGATGATATGAATTATTACTATGCTAGTTGTGGCAATCTTTCACTCTAGAGGCACTTGCAGTTATGGGATACATTATGGAAAATTAGCTTAAAAGTCTGATCTACTTTCAACCTTGTAAGAATAACGCAAGTCTGGAACTACCACGTCCGACCACCTCTACTACTACCGTGCACCGACGGAGGTTAGAAACTGATTCTCCCCCCATTTGAAAGCATGAAACAAAAAATATTTAATAGTAGGCTTATCATTTTAATTCTCTGGTGGTGAGGAGAAAAAAAGGAAAATGATATTTGCCAAGAAAGCCTATGTTACACGCAACATTACCCATAATAAGTATTGGAAAAATACATAAGATTATCTGGCCATGCGGGTTCTTCATAATAACTATTATTCATACCTTTGGCCAATTTAGCTCTTAATATGGGATCATTCGAATCAGGTTCTTATGTGATTGGTCCTTAAAAAGTGTGTTACGTTAGGTAACTTGACTCATTGCCATCAATGTAATGAATCAATCTCGGTATGTCACAGTTCCGTTTAATAAATGGGTTTATCCTCTGCCTACCATCCATGAAAAGAACAATTATATTATGTATCATCCGGCATCAACCGACCTTAACTCAGTTGGTAGAGCGGAGGACTGTAGTCGGCCACAAAAGCTTGCAGTTAAATCCTTAGGTCGCTGGTTCGAATCCGGCAGGTCGGATGTCTCTTTTCCTTTTTCTTTTTTTTTTTTTTTTTTTTTTTTTGTAATTTATTTATTATCTGGGTTACTTGGGTCTTTTTGTTCCTAGGTACGTATCTCCCTTAGTATTTTTATTTAGTGGGATAATTCTTTGTTATCCATTTTGTTTGATGCAAGAATTGGAAACATGGCAGCAGACAAATTAACTTGGTCTGGCTGGAGTTATCTTGAGAAAGAATATAATATATGGATCTTCAAAGCTATCGTTCTACAACCAATGAACATATTATACGCATGATATGATTGCTTATGAGAATTCTTTTTCAGCAGATTCGTTGTACACCAAGAATTCTAGGCCAAATTTATCATTAATGCAAAACTCAAATGAGACCAAAAGCAGTGATATTAGCTAAGATGAGACCATCCTGGGATGCAACCTCATATTCATGCAAGGCGTGCAAACCTCCAACAAAAGAATAATAGTATAGCAACATTCCAGATTACATTTTATGGTTCCATAACCTGGCATGCTGAAGAAACAATAAATATCCCTCGCAAATGGGGTTCCTGTGTTAAATAAATTTGTCATCATCATCATCAGCTGCAACACAATTTCGCAAAGTAGTTATCCCAGTTCCCCTTTCTAAGCTGTGCAGCATAGCCGAGGAACCTTGAAAATCTTTGATTTGTCTTGAGGCCAACGATGATGCAACTATAAAAGCTTCAATCCACCAGTTACATCATCCACCAGGTCAGCTGGTCCTGCACAAATAACAAAGAGAGAATTAACATAAAGATGACAGCCAAATTTGCATGCTGTTGAGTGAGTTTGCATCATACTTCTAGCAGAAGATGAGAAACTTACCTAGGATTGCCATCACCGTCCTTGAATCTGGAAACAGGATTGATGGAAATGATTTGTTAGCCAACGAAGATAATCTAAAATATAAAAAAAGGTTGATCCATATATATTCCAAAATGGAAAACCAACACAGTGTTTGCAAGACTCTATGATATTTATGAAATGCTCACATGTATGCAATACATTTCTCTTTTCATCTCAACTACGTACAGAATCACAATCTTATCCTAACAATACCTGGATCATCTAATGCAATGTAAGCATTATCCAATCATTCCAGTATAAAATCTCCTCATTGTGCTCATCTAATCTCACTCAAGCCAATCATTCTATTCATGGTAAAAGTTCAAGTATAAATGTATTATAGCACAAATTTGGAGGCTGGATCACTACACAGCTTCAGCTTTAAAGAT
>JACFYI010002211.1:164944-183073 GCA_014898755.1 Handroanthus guayacan
TAAAGTTTCTTTCTTTTATTGATTTTCCACTAAATCAACATAAAGCAGCCCTTATACATGCAAGAGGTTCCAGATATAACAACACTAAATAAAGACCTAGGAATTAGTTTCAGTTGATTCATGAAAACGAAAAATTATCTGCTAGTAAATCAACATAAAACCAAGTCCTGCGAAAGCAAAACACTGTCGCACTCACTTGGAGCAATCTGTGTTCTCCCTGCATCAATTGTAACATGTGTCGGTAGATTTAGTGACTTTGCCCTTTCCTGTATGGGGCAAAGATATTATTAGACAGAAAGGACAAATAATATACTTTACTGGTCCTAGTATTAAAATCCAATGAAGTACAAATATATAGGCATCCAATATATCAAGTAACTAAATGATGAAAATTTAAGCAAAGATCAAGGAAATTCAACTTCAGGCATGCACAACTTTCCAAAACAATGTTAATTGAGAACGTCTGTCAGAATGCAAGCACAAATTAGTTGGCAATGATCTTGCACGTGCAGATTTAAACGACTGCAATAAGCTTGTGTTTGGGAGAACAAATCGATTCTTAAAACATAGATTCGACAATTTCTAAACTCTATATTATTCTTCTGTTCCTATCTACAACTAGTAAATCACCATCAGTTATTACTGCTTCAATTCCTGTGTTGATATGTGATACAAGGATAGGTTTAACCCTGTTCTTCCCAGAAAGACAAACAAAAGAAAGAGGCAGCCAACAAAATGTCATAGCAGTGTTTCTATGTAAAATGATGCTCTGTAAGCTCAAATAAACAAATGTTCCTTAATAAGAAAATGCAATTATTTTGGAATGCCAGTCTGACCTGTAGAACAAGCATATCATCTTCACTTTCGATCTTTACAACAACCTTAACCTGCCCGCACATCTCCCACCTGCATTAAAAATGGAACTCATAACTAACAAATTAAATATACAAATAATGATATCAGTTCATGCAACTTGAAAATCATTTTGCAGTAGGTCTAGAAAGTACCTGCTTAAAGATTTTGGTGCCCGTTTTACGATTTTCTTGTACAGGCCCAAAGTCGCATGACTACAACCAACATAAACCATTAAGCCAATGAGTATCAGGAAACCATATAAGGCGAGCCTCATGTTTATGGCAATCATCAAATTAACTTAACCTGCACTGAGCAGCAATCTTTCCTTTCCCCATTTTTAGGTCATTCCTCACAACCAAAACCTGCACCCGGTCATCACCAACAGATCCTCATATTTAAAAAAAGGGAAAAATCATACTTTTTTTTTTCCTCCCAAAAATCATATAAACAAAAACAGAACGTGAAACAAATACCATTTTAAAATCCTCGATAATATCAGCTAGTTTTTCAACCT
Organism: Handroanthus guayacan; assembly: GCA_014898755.1. NCBI lineage: Eukaryota > Viridiplantae > Streptophyta > Magnoliopsida > Lamiales > Bignoniaceae > Handroanthus > Handroanthus guayacan. The sequence goes on from JACFYI010002211.1 coordinate 166,314, forward strand.
CAAGTGGCTGTTTAACCAGATTATTCTTCTTCTTCCCATCATCAGTAATATCAGTATCTTTGGAACGAAAAGCACCACGAGACGACTGCCCCGCGCCAATTAGGCATCCCAGAGCGAAGCAACCCGCCCCAATCAAGAATGCACTAAGCCACGTCATCCCTATCATATCAAACCCCAAAGCACCACTCTGCACTGCATTTAAATCACCATTAAAACCAATTTACGCGGCGCAGAGTACAGACTACACAGAGGGGAAAAGAAACGGCTCAAATTTTGAAAAAAGCCTTAGCTTTTTACCAATGATTACAATACAATTCACAACAGACTGAGCCATTAGAGAGAGAGAGAGAGAGAGAGAGAGAGAGAGGGAAGATTCACCTGCAATAAGCTGCATCAGGGAGCTTTTCCAGAGTTGAAGAGGACAAGGATACGACGGCGTATGATATCAAGCGAAGGTTTTAGCCTATGAGGAAAGAAGAAGTGGCGTCCGGAGAGAACAACCTCTGTCTGCAGACGGCTCCGCTCGGCTGTGCGGCGTTTGGACTTTGGACTTTGGAGGTCTCCAATTAATTTTGTTGGGAATGTTACATGTATTTGATTAAATTTATATTTCAAAATAAATAAATAAATAAATAAAAGTGTATGTATACAATAAGTTAACAAAATAAGTATATTATTTTAAAAGTAAATTTTTAAAATTTTTAATTTAATAGTAAGATCACTGAACTTATAATACATTCCATAATAATAATTTTATCATTAAAATGATAAAAAAAATATTTAAGATCTTCAAATAATGTGACTTTTTTAAAATAATTAATAAAATCCTTTTATCTTATCTCGGAATCTTACGAGTTCATCTTATAAAAATATCCATCACATATGTTTCTTTACAACAAGAAGAAGAAGAAGAAGAAGAAAGCAAAATCCGTACGTATAAATTTATCTAAATACATCTTAGATTAATAACCATTTTAATGACTATTTCTCACTTTAACTATGATCTTGGTTGATTAACTAGCCTAGCGAGTTGGCTTGTGAATCTAACATAAACGATTTAAGTAAAGCTTGAATTAGGTGCAATTTTTTTTTCCCGAGTTGGAACTTTTTTTTCCCCAAGTTGGAATTTAAATATAAGTATCTGAAGCTTTTACATTTTTAACTTTTTAATGATTCACATTTTTAAATATTTAATATTAATAATAGCAAAGAGTAAAAGTACTAATATCCTCGTGGTGAGATGAAAGAGAGGAAGCCAATTTTAGGGGTTGTGAAGTTATGATCTATTTGAAGAATACTACTAAATACGATTATGCCACGCAATGGTTCATTCTTGTGTAGTTGTATTGGACTAAAAGTAAACTCTATTGAGGTTGTTCAATCATCAATGGGAGATCTTGATTCTATGTCTTGTGTAATTAGGAATGTTTAAGAGTTTTTAGGGATAATTATTGAGTTTTTCTTAATTGATAATGCTTAAATTAAAATATATAATTTAACTAGAGTTAAGGGAATTGTTAAATGTAGAAAGAATATTAATCATTAGATTAAATACTAATGACATGTCAAGCATCTAAGTGTATATTGGACACGATTGGATATCACAACCGTATTGGAGTGGAGTTAAATCCAGTTGGTAAGCATTTATAACTTCAATTTCTAAAACTTATACTATATGTGTCTATTCAAACAATTATGAATTGCATTACAATTTCAAAACTTATTTTTGACCGAAAAATCAATAAAACTAAAATATGTTTGTCAAATTAGATCACAACTTGTAATATACAAATTTTACAAAATTACATATTAATTTAATTAAAACATCTAACAATAAGAATATTTTTTAAAGTTTATTTTTTAAGTGAATTCAAATTTAATTTTATAAGTTCGTCAAAACTAAACTTCAGCTGATTTTCTCTTTTCCTATTTTTTTTTCCTCAAAAAAATCTAATGAAACTCAATTCTTTTTGATACCTATTGCCCCATTGTAGTATTGTGACAAGTGAAATTTTGGCCACGATATAAATTGTCAAAAATTGCAAGCGCTTTGCCCAGCATTAGCCCAAAATTGCGCAGAAAGACCAAAATGAGCCGAACCATATTTGAAGTTCACTTGTCACCATCTAATGGTCTACGGTAATTCTTGTATGACTTCATCTCAATCACCCAATACTTATTTATGTGGCATTATCTTATTTGTCGTAATATAATCATATGACCTCACAATATGATCATACGACATGACCGTATTTATCATATATACTTGAAGTTAGAACCAACATCCTAAAAAGACAAACATTTAAGCATATTATATCCTAGAAACTAGTATAAATAGGAGATATGTTCATAGACTTAGGATTACATAATCTAATTATGTAAATGGGAGCATGCTATCTTATTGAAATCATACGGCTTGATATTTTTTGACTATTTTATAACTAATTTTTAGAGTTAAAGATTTCATAAATAGACTTTTGCAGGATATTTTCTTTGGATGGTATAATCAAATTTCGTAAATAACAACAACGTGACGAGAGGAATATACAATTCAGTAAACTTCTGAAAGAGTTATTGGCAATTTTAAAGATATGAAAGGTGATTTGATAAATACGATATTTCGAGGAGGTATATGTAATTATGCTTAAAATTTTGATTTAGAATTAAGACTTGAAAATGTGATTTAATGCTTTTATTTATGGGTAAAATAGAGGGCCTGCAGGTCTTGGAAGAAGCCGGCGAGGAAAGATAGCTTTAAAAAGTCTTGTCTTAGACTGAGAGTCGTCTCAAACAACACGCCAAAGCTCTTTTACACTTTTTAGTCTTCTTCTCCAAGATTTTCTGCCTTCAATTTTAAGGTACTGATTAGCCCCTTTTCTCGATCTAAAATTTTGTTTCCTTTATTATTGTTATTATTATTATTATTATTCTCTTGATTCATCGTCAAATTTTGTGCTGTGTAAAGGGTTAGTTGCATTATTTTGATAAACCGGGGCCCTGCAATGAATTTGATAAAAACTCCAATTTAATTGATTACAGATAGTTTTGTTTGTTGTTTAATATGTATGATTCTCTGCCCATCATTTTTTCTCCCAGTAATTTAATAAGTGTGTGTGTTGGGCAGACGCTCTTTTGAGGGAAATGTCTTGCAGTTTTTTTTAATTTGACTTTTATGATATTGAACCTCAGGAAAGTAAATATTAAGTTTAGCTTTATGTTCGATCGAGCGGCCCTGACTGGTGTTGCTGGAGGGTATTAGATTTCCATTTTTGAATTTGAACTGCTGCTGGTGATTCGTTGATTTTTTAGGGCTTTGGGTTCATTTTGTTGATATTAGTCACTGGGTTTTGAACAATTAGAGTTTTGTTTGCAGATTTAGTGAATTTTTGTCGAAAAGATGCTTCAAATTTTAAAACTAAGTAAGCGTATTTGACATTTTAGATCTAAACCACAGGTGTTTTAAGCAAAGTAAATTTGTTTCAGGGTTTTCTGGAGCATTTACTGAAAAAATGAGTGACAACTTGATGGACAAAGTGAGCGCCTTTGGTGAGCGCTTGAAGATTGGAGGTGCTGAGGTAGGGCAAAAGATTTCCGCTGGTATGAGCTCAATGAGTTTCAAAATGAAGGAATTGTTCCAAGGCCCGAATCAGACAGACAAGCTTGTCGAGGAAGCCACAGCTGAAACTCTTAATGAGCCTGATTGGGCCACAAATCTTGAACTCTGTGATATGATCAACCATGAGAGGATCAACAGTGTCGAATTAATTAGGGGAATAAAGAAAAGAATCATGCTGAAGAGCCCTAGAATTCAGTATTTGGCTCTGGTGTTGCTTGAAACTATTGTGAAGAATTGCGAGAAGGCGTTCTCGGAGGTTGCTGCTGAGAGAGTACTGGATGAGATGGTGAAGCTGATTGATGACCCGCAGACTGTGGTCAATAATAGGAATAAGGCTTTAATTATGATTGAATCCTGGGGAGAGTCATCAAATGAGCTGCGCTACTTGCCTGTCTACGAAGAGACATATAAGGTACTCCTGCTGTTTGAGTGAGCCTAATTTTGTTTTGTTCATTAGCTGTTTTATTGTGATAAAATGAGCGATGGATAATATTATTGCTCTATTGTTTCAGGACTAAGAATTTATTTATGGCTGGATGGAATGTTACTTTTGTTTTTCTCAAATTATTTTTCTCCAAATGATCCTTCCATGCCTTTAGAAGCCTTTAAACAATGTCCTGGGGTTAATTCAATTCTTTAATGCGTCCACTCTGATATGTAGAAAATTAGGTAGTATATGTTTATATGATGCAGCAATATTTATTTAGAATAGAAATTGAAGGATTTGAAACATTTGCTTGATTTGCTGATAGAACATTGTTAACACGGAATGCTAATATTTTGTATATTAATGAATTATGCTCGGGTTTGATTTATTTCTCTTAGTTTCTTGTATTTGAACCATAAATTTGCTGCAGCTTGTCAATTTAATTGTTTTATATCAGCATGCCAGTATGAAATATACAGGTCAGCTATTTGTTCACATCCCTTGAGCTTCTGTTTCATTATGTTTTGACAATTCTTTGCATCATTTTAGAGTTTGAAATCAAGGGGAATCCGATTCCCTGGTCGGGATAATGAGAGTCTGGCTCCGATATTCACTCCTGAAAGATCTGTGTCAGCTACAGAATCAAATGCCACGCATGCACAACGATCTCATTATGAGATCCCTGCACAAAACTTTGCAGATGAACAAAGAAAGGAAGCGTTTGATGTGGCAAGAAACAGCATTGAGCTTCTAGGCACTGTTTTGTCCTCTTCCCCACAGCAAGATGCTCTGCAGGTTCCATCGTTGGCTTCTATTTGATGTCAAACTGTCACTTCTAATATCTATTACTCTATGTCTTGCATAGGAGCTAATCCAGCTTTTTGTTTGCTTCATTTTAGTTCCACATGTCAATTCGTTATGGTACTATTTTAACATATTCTACACGACGGTTCTGATTTCTTGACATTTTTCTTCTGTCAAATTAACATTTTAAATGTTTAGCTAGGTTGACCATCAGGTCCATAGAATCTCATGCAATCATCAACCACCCTTTGCGAAAAAAAGGGGCATGATAATCCTCATTTATTTTTATTCTGTTCTGCACTTGTGCTTCATCATCTAGAAAATATTTGTTGGGCTTAAATTTGAGAATGTTTCCCTTGTTCATAAAGTTTACTAGTGCTGTCCCTTTGAGACTATTCATTTAAACTTCCTTTGATGACTGGTATGATCAAAGATTGATAGTATGCTTAAAAATCACTACAATACTCTAGAATCTTGAAATAATGGATGTGGCGTGGTAGAATACTCAAGTTGTTATTTAAATGGTTTTCTTTTATCCTCCACTTGAACTTAAGTAGGAGTGTAGTATGATTTATGTGAGGAGGGGGGCAGAACGAAGGGAGATCGGTAAGTTTCGGAGCTGACACTAGCATATTTTTAGTCCTCCAACGATGGATTTACATTTTTTCCTTTTTTTTTTTGCCCTTTTTTTCCCTTTTTCTTTCCCTTTTTTATTTTTTTTTATTTTTGGGTGGGTGGTCTTATTTCGTTATTCTTTCGTTTTTCCGTGCTTATTGTTGTTTTCCTCGTCTGGATATTCATGCAGGATGACTTAACCACCACGCTCGTGCAACAATGTCATCAGTCTCAATACACCATTCAGAGAATCATCGAGACAGCTGGAGACAATGAAGCTGTGCTTTTTGAAGCCCTGAACGTGAACGATGAGATTCAGAAAGTTCTAACTAAATATGAAGACGTGAAGAAACCATTAACAGTGCCACAAGAACCAGAGCCTGCTATGATACCCGTTGCTGTGGAGCCCGATGATTCACCTCGGGGTGGAAAAGAAGAAGCTCTGGTCAGAAAACCAGCAGGTGCTCGAACCGGAGGGAACAATGATGAAATGATGGATGATCTTGATGAGATGATCTTTGGTAAGAAATCCGGTGGCACATCAGAAGCGGGACAGGATGCAAAGAAACAGCAGCCACCCAAAGATGATCTCATCTCCTTTTGAGTAGAGATTGCTTATGTTGGGGCGGTGTTGATATTTTTAACTTTTGATTCTTGATACATCATCAGACAAGGAACCACTTCGTTTTATATTTTTGTGTTTCTTGGAAATTTGGTTTTTATTGATGTCGACGCACTCGATGGAACTACACTGAATATTTGTCTAGTGTTATTGTCACAGATTTGTTGAGTTTGGAGATATATATTTGACAAATTTTTATGTTGTGTTAATTGTGATGTTGATTTTTGTTGTCCTTGTTCTGGGTTTATCTTTTTACCCGATTTATCCAAAGTAAACTGTTAAGACGAAGACCATGCGCTGTGGTTATTCCTAGAGTGTTTTTGAGCCATAAGTATGAATTGATACTTCATAACAAGCTTTACAACATAGATTTGCATTTGTTTTACTAACAAAATGTGATAGGGTGTTGGGTCGAAGTATGGTTTTCAAATTACGTTCCGAATTAGTGGACGTTGTCAAAGAGAGTGTACGCACTATTTGTCATGCTCCCAGGACATGCCTGAAGTTGGCTAGTGACAGAAGTGAAGTCGTACCAAGATAGTTGAACTCAAAGGTGCAGCTGGAACACTTAACTTGGGATTGATGAGTCTTCTTTTCTCACTATAAAGACATAAAAATAATGGTTAAATGTTCAAATTTATTCGTTCAAGCATAACATTTCCAGATTTAACTCAAAACACTTAGCTTCCAAATAAATGTTCAGATGAATTAATGCATGATTATTATATGTGTTTGTAAAAGATAATCTCATTATTTTTTCTCCTTTTTATTTGAACACAAACAGTGAAATATCCTTAAAATTGCATGAAATGAGATAAGTGTGTGTTAAATTATTTTTAAGAATATTGTGCTAACACGAATAAATACAAGGATGTGAAGCTTAATTTACACTTGATTGAATTCATATATTTTTAGACACAATAAATTATTAAGTATTTTGTATATCTTAATGACAAGAAGTTTTGTTATTATTATTGTTATTATTATTATTATTATTATTATTATTATTATTATGCAAATGGCCATTGTGTGTGTTATTATTATTCTTTTTCTGACGATAAACTTTACAGCTAACCTCCGCCCCTTGCGAGTCGACAGTAGAATATGGTGTCGGTTTCAGATTGAGGCGATTCAGCCACCTGAAATGGCCGGAAGACACTACTCCTCCTACGCCGCCATAAAATCTCAGCGATCTCCGCTCCTTCTCTTCACTCTGTCTCTTCTTTTCCTCCTTTTCCTCTTCTACATTTTCACCTCCTCTCCTTCTGCATCTTCCCCAGCTCTCGATCCTAGCTCAATCCGCGCAGCTTCAAATCCTAACGTCGACTATTCTTTTGTTTCCTCACTCGAGAAGTTTCTAATCAATTCCAAATCCAAATCTTCCTCTAAGGTTCGAGATGATACAGTTCGAGGGGATGCTACAGAACAGGATGTGAAGATATTTGACGATTTGATTTCGCAAGGAGAAGAGAAACGTCTTCATGGAGACGAATATCCGTTTTATTCGCAGATCAGGGTTTATGTTTATGATATGCCGTCCAAATTCACATACGATTTGCTCTGGCTGTTCCACAATACTTATAAAGAGACTGGTAATCTGACTTCCAATGGCAGTCCCGTTCATCGATTAATTGAGCAAGTGAGTTTCCATTAGCCCTTGGAATCAAGTAATTGAAGCTCTATATTGTAATTAGCTGAATAGATTTTTCAGCAATTCCATTTCCACGAGCTCATTTTATGCATAACAACACACTCTTTATGCTCACGCTTTTCTTTATGTGGTAATTGCTGGTTGTAGCATTCGATTGATTATTGGTTATGGGCGGACTTGATGGCACCGGAGTCAGAGAGATCATTGAAGAATGTGGTGAGAGTTCACAAGCAGGAGGAGGCCGACTTGTTCTACATCCCATTCTTCACTACAATAAGCTTTTTCTTGTTGGAGAAACAGCAATGCAAGGCGCTTTATAGGGTGTGAGTGCGTTGCTATAGAGTCTTATCCTTTATGTTTTCTTATGTTTACTTGTCCATGATTTCAGCATTTTTTAGCAGCTAGCTACTGCATGCTTTAATATTTTGTTACTCCACTTTTTGTTGGGAAATGTAGTTGAAATGTTGCCTATGAAGAACTTTCTCTTTTGGAAAGTTTTTAGTGCATAATATGGCTTAAAGATTCATTTTTCCATTTCCTCTATTGTGGAATCCCTAGTGAGACTTTTAATCACTGTGAAGGTTAATGTTAATTGTTAAGAGTGGTTACCTTCTCTGGCTTCATGAGTGGGGAAGCATTATGTTTCACTTTCTTAAGAAAGTAAAATGATGTATAAGGAAGTAAAAAAAATCCGTGAACTTAACTGAAAAAATGGTTGAGTGCTACTGATCCAGCTTCTGCTGGCCCTTTCTTCCCTTGCCACGTTTTTGTTGAACTGATTCATTTGCTATTTCTTTGGCTGTGTATGAAGTCATGCTGCTCATCATAGGATGAGATTGACAAAAGCAAGTAGACATTCTATATGTACTGTTTAATGATTGCATTCTATTTGGCACTACATGAGGGCACAGTATGTCATGGATTAAAATTTTATTCTGTCAAGGCCTGCAGGGTATTTGCTTAATAACATTGATAATGTTATTTACCTTAAATCTAACAACTGTAATTCGGCTAATTTGAAATTGACTCCTGTGTATCCCTATTATGTATTACCATCCCAGGGTGCTCTTGATATGAAACTGCTATCAGAAGATTCATGACCATATATATATCATGTATGAGATTTAATATGCATGTTTTGTTTTCTCGATGTAGGAGGCCCTGAAGTGGGTTACGGACCAACCGGCTTGGAAGCGCTCTGAGGGTAGAGATCATATCTTACCAGTTCATCATCCTTGGTCATTTAAATCTGTTCGGAAGTTTATGAAGAAAGCAATCTGGCTCCTTCCAGATATGGACTCAACTGGGAATTGGTTAGTATCCCCTCTTAAGTTTCAGCAGTGAACCAAATTTAATAATTAATTAGACATATAGCAGCTGACATATGATAATATTGGCAATTCAGGTATAAGCCTGGACAAGTTTACCTTGAAAAAGACTTGATACTTCCCTATGTTCCGAATGTCGACTTATGCGATTCCAAATGTTTATCAGAGTCAAAGAGAACCACCCTCCTATTTTTTCGTGGAAGGCTGAAAAGAAATGCTGTAAGATTTCCTTCTAGAGTTGCATGTGCATTTTTTCAAAGTTGATTGGATCCTCAGGCTAAGAGCCCATATTCATTCAATACTTCAGAAGTTTGCTGTGAAAAAATATGGAAGAGGGGAGAGTGGAGGGGTTTATGAAGCATTTTTTGAAAAGTGAAAAGGTGCTTTCTGTTTTTGCTTCCAGGGCGGGAAAATTCGTTCTAAACTTGTGACAGAACTTAATGGTGCCGAGGATGTAACCATAGAGGAGGGCACTGCTGGAGAGGGAGGAAAAGCTGCAGCTCAGATCGGCATGCGCAAGTAAAATTTAGCTGCATAATTACAATGGTTCAGCAATATGGCCAATAAAAGAGAATTTTCTGATATACTTGCTTTATTTCTTTTCCACCAGGTCTATCTTTTGCCTTAGTCCAGCGGGTGATACCCCTTCATCTGCGAGGTTGTTTGATGCTATTGTCAGTGGGTGCATCCCTGTAATAGTCAGTGACGAATTGGAGCTTCCGTTTGAAGGAATACTTGATTATCGCAAGGTATGTACTGTACAAATTATTCACCATGTCTCCTGGAAATGATAACAGAGATGATTGAAAAATGCACGCTCGTGCATCAAATCTAGATTTGGCTTTGTTAACTCCATTTTCATAAACAATGTATAACACATGCTTGAGACGATATCATGGATTGCCGTAAAGGCGTAAATACAGTGTGTTAACAGCCTTTTATTTGGTGCTGATGCCATTATTTCTGTGACAGATAGCTGTATTTGTCTCTTCTAGTGATGCCTTGCAGCCAGGATGGCTCTTATCATTTTTAAGAAGCATTTCTCCCTCTCAAATTAGAGAGAAGCAAATAAATTTAGCTAAGGTATGTGCACCTCCTGTTCATCTATTACATCATCTTTGAGCATCATGCTTCAACGTATGTTTAATGATCAAATATTGTGGATTACTTTCCCTTACCACTTAAATAAAAATTTACTTTAATTGACTGCGCAACGAATTTAAAATGCTGCTTTACAGTTCCATCCTGGACAACATGTGATTAATTATTATTTACTTATTTCAGTACTCCAGGCATTTTAGATATTCCCACCCAGCACTCCCAATGGGCCCAGAAGACTTAGTTTGGAGAATGGTATGCCTCTCCACCTTTGTTTGCTACAATCCAGTTATTGTTAGCATATCAAGTTTCTCTGTTGGCTCAACATATAAATTGCAGTTCAGGAGTTGCTGTGTTGAATACTGATGTTTTGATGCTACATTCTGTTTTATGTGAATCTAGCCGTGGGTAATGACTTATGCTTTATGTGATGGAAGAAAATTGGATAAGTGAATAAGAATTGTCTTTTTGTTGGGTTGTAAAAGCCCACAATGCAGCTTGAGTAAAAAGGATTAATTCATTTCTTTGAGGCAAGGAATTGCCTTAAATCCTGAATTAGTGAATTCCACCCAGGCACCCACCTCTGCGAGGTGTCTTTTTTTAATCATCATGCAATTATTTTTTTCTTTTCTTTTCTTTTCTTTTCTTTTTTTTTTTTAAATTCCTCATGCACATTAAGAAACTGGTATTTTGGTGCCCAAATTCTTTTTTCTACTATTATTCATATTTGTTGTGATTTAGTATACTCCAAACGAGTCTAATTTGTCTTTTCTTTGCTTGGCATGCTGAACTTCAGAAGACATTTCAAGCAGTAATTTCTCCTAAAGTGCTGTATTTCACAAACTGCTATTTGGAATTAACAAGCCTTTTCTTAGAATGTGCATATTAGACATACAAGTTTAAAGTGCATCAGCACTCTTCTGATTCCCTTGGTACTGTCAACTGTGAACAGATAGCGGGTAAATTGATGAACTTAAAGCTTCACATCCGGAGATCGCAACGCGTGGTGAAAGAATCTAGAAGCCTGTGCACTTGTGAATGCAGGCGTCCCAATAGTACCAGCCCAGTGCCCTTGTCTTAATTGCAGAACTTCTCAAAATATCTTTTCCCCTTTCCTTCATTTCATATTCTTTTCGTTGCATTATGTAGTCATTATGTATAATGTTAGAACTATGGGGTTGATCCTTATTCTTTTTAAATGAGATCTGTGTAGGACCAAAATTATATGAGTATGTAACCGGGTCTAGTGAAGATGCTTCCATCCCATTTGTGCCCCTAACTAATTTGCTTTGGTATCAGTATTGATGCAAGTGGAATTTACAGATCCTATTTTTTGACAACGAATAGCGAGGAGGGATATATTTGGTCGTGGCATTTTATCACCAGCAAACACCATATATGTTTGCCCGTAATTCTAATTAATTAATGCTTTGTTGGTATAGTCTGTCTATCAAGGGCTTTATAAGAAAAGATTATATATAGAATTTTTATGGGCTATTATTGTTCTTGTAAGTTTATAATGAGTGTGTGTGTGTCAGTTGGCATGTGAGATGAGGTGGTGGGAACTGTTTATGAATTGGTTGTCACATGAAGCACAAGGTTGTATGATGAGCAAGGCAAGGGACGTGCGATGCATTTTCTCGTTGCCTGGTTGTTTTATCATGTGCATGAACTATTGTTTTTATTTTTGTTCCTCAACGAAGGAATCACCGACTTTTCTTGATTTCTCCTTTTCCCCCTTTCCAGACTTTCACTTTGGGTCATTGATTTTATTTATTTATTGTATCAAAGTTGTGTATCTCATATTTTCTCGGATACATGCTCTATTGGACCTATAATAACTATCACAAGTGTGTGTGCTTGGACTCGAAAAGATAAATGCAACTCCAAAGTTTCATGTATCAAGCAGCAAATCACGCTTATTGTCAATTCTGAAATATCTAGGTCCCACAATTGCATGCACCTTCGTTCACCTATTAAAATATATATTAATAATTTGGTCCACTTCTTGTAAAAAGAAACTAATTATTGGATCCGTCCATGTTCCATATTTTTCTTGCCCATGTCTCATTTTCTAATTTTGTAGCACATCTTGCAATATGTAAAGTCAAACAAAAAGAATATCTTAATGCCATTACCCCTATATAGATTCTAATGCTTTTTCATTAGAAATCATTTCATATCTTTCAATGAATACAATTTAACTATTATATCATATCATAATCTATCCAGAAAAAAAAATAAAAATCGTATCATATTGTGGACAAATTTCGTTTTCTTACAAAAAATATAAATACGAAAAACAAAAACAAAGAAGAAGAAAAGAAAATGAAAAAGACATGACTAAAATGTCGTCCGATAATCTCTCACTTTTGCTGTAAAAAAGTCTTGTACAGCAAAAGTGAAGTCTCGTCAGTCCATCATTTTCAGCAGTAAAAACCTTGTCCAGCAAAGGACCATCTGTCTGCTATATAAAGTATAAACACACGCAGACACAACACGCACACTCTCTCATTTACGCGCATTCGGCGATCGGAGATCAAAAGAACATATATTAAAAAGCCAGCCAACTTTTTCAATCGTTATAGCTATAGAAAGCAAAGGACTTCAAACCAAGTGGAGAGCCGGCGAACCCAACTCCTCGTCTTCACCTACTTGGATGTATTATCTATGATCCCCATTAGAGTTTTCTTGCAATATATATAATCTTTCTGGGATTGTCTTGTTTATGAATGCCATTAATTCTTTGCTCCATTTTTGGCAGCATTAATGGACGAGTATGGAGTGTTCTGAAATGCTAGTTTGAGGCGTTCTTACAGTAGTCATTGTTTTCTGGTATGTTGCTTTTTCTGTTTTGGGTCCTTTGCAATCTTCTAAATCTGCATAAGATCTGGATATTGGGGATGGGACTCTGAGATTTCTTTTGAAAATTATAGTGTATGTGGATTATGAATGTCTTGAATGCCTTAGAGATGTGGGTTTAGATTGTGTTGAACTGGGCAGCTTTGCTTAGTTATGTTGTGTATGTCTGACTTTAATTTGACTCCAGATTCTGTGTCGGAGCTATCTGGTTAGGACATTTATGTTTGTTTTGTAGAATCTGATCATGGGCTTGGGCAATGATACATTCCGTGTTTGTCAATTCAGTGTACTAACATTAAATTGTACCGATCTATGTGTATTTTTATTTTTTTTTTCAGGATCAGATTTTAGATTGCCACTGGTGTTAGTAATTTCTAATGGCATCGAAATCGTTTAAGGCGAGCAGATCAAATCTATCAACAGCATCATCTGATGTGCTCGAATCGCAGAATGGCAAGCCACCACTGCCTCCAGAAACACGCGTGACATTTGCTCGTAGGACTTCATCGGGCCGATATGTCAACTACTCTCGGGATGATCTTGATAGTGAACTCGGGAGTAGTGATTTTCTCAACTATACGGTTCACATGCCACCCACCCCCGATAACCAGCCTAGTAATCCTGTCACGCAGAAGGTTGAAGAGCAATACGTGTCTAGTTCACTCTTCACCGGGGGTTTTAACAGCATAACACGGGCTCATTTGATGGATAAGGTCATTGATTCAGATGCAAACCACCCACAGATGGCTGGTGCAAAAGGATCTTCTTGTGCAGTTCCTGGTTGTGATGGCAAAGTGATGAGTGATGAAAGAGGAAATGACATCCTTCCATGTGAGTGTGATTTCAAGATTTGCAGGGATTGTTACATTGATGTGTTGAAAACAGGGGACGGGATTTGTCCAGGGTGTAAGGAGCAGTACAAGACTATTGATTTGGATGAAGCGATGGAAAATTGGCAATCTTTACCTCAGCTTCCACCACCATCTGGAATGTCAAAAGTGGAGAGGAGGTTGTCATTGATGAAATCGACCAAGTCGATGCTGATGAGGAGCCAAACGGGAGATTTTGATCATAATCGTTGGTTGTTTGAAACGAAGGGCACCTATGGGTATGGCAATGCTATATGGCCGAAGGAGGGAGGATTTGATAATGGGCAGGATGATAATGTTGTTGAGCCTTCTGACTTTATGAACAAACCATGGAGACCACTCACTCGTAAATTAAAGATTCCAGCCGCCATCATCAGTCCATACCGGTAAATTGTACCGATTCCTTTTTATTGATGTTAGGAGGAAGGACAACATTCTTGTTTCATTCTCTATTAACAACTTTCCTCATTCTTATTTCCATTAAATCACCATCGGTTCATGAGTCTTATGTTTATATCCATCTGGGATTTATACTGAGGAACTCCTTGCATGACCAAAAAGAAAGAAAAATGAGTTACTATGACAGGCATTTCCACTTCTGCACATGGAACAATACGTGATCCTGTCTAGAACAATCTTAATATCTTACCTTCTGCCATGTCAACTCCATGATATCCAACCTTAGATTGTGATGTTATAAACACTTATGCACAGGCATGTTCTGCATTACCGTGCCTATGACAATATATATAATAATATCCTTTTTGTGGGAATAAAAGCAGAAAGAACTTGTAGTTTCACCAATAACTCTGTTTAGCAATGCATGTAGAAAAACGATATTTTCTCATCAATCGATATATGGAGCATGTGCAAATCTTTGAACTTTCTGCTTCCTATTACAGGCTCCTAATTGTCATCCGAATGGTTGTTCTTGGGTTTTTCTTAACATGGCGAATCAGCCATCCCAACAATGATGCCGTCTGGCTTTGGGGGATGTCTGTCGTTTGTGAGATATGGTTCACATTTTCTTGGATTCTTGACCAACTACCAAAGCTCTGTCCTGTAAATCGGGCTACTGATCTTAATGTATTGAAAGAAAAATTCGAAACACCTAATCCAAGCAATCCTACCGGGAAGTCCGATCTCCCTGGAGTAGATGTATTCGTCTCGACTGCAGATCCAGAGAAGGAGCCGCCTCTTGTGACAGCTAATACCATATTATCTATTCTAGCATCTGATTATCCAGTCGAAAAGCTCGCTTGCTATGTTTCTGATGACGGAGGGGCGCTTTTGACCTTTGAAGCCATGGCAGAAGCTGCAAGTTTTGCGAATATATGGGTCCCATTTTGCCGTAAACATAACATTGAACCTAGAAATCCAGAAAGTTATTTCAATTTGAAGAAAGATCCTTACAAGAACAAGGTTCTTAGTGATTTTGTCAAAGACCGGAGACGAGTGAAGCGTGAGTATGATGAGTTTAAGGTTCGGATTAATAGCCTGCCGGACTCTATTCGTCGTCGATCCGATGCGTATCATGCTAGAGAAGAGCTAAAAGCCATGAGGGAACAGAGACAGAAGAAAGATGATGAACCTGTAGAAGCTATCAAGATAAAGAAAGCTACTTGGATGGCAGATGGAACACATTGGCCTGGCACTTGGTTGAGTCCCACAGCTGACCATTCAAAGGGTGATCATGCCGGAATAATACAGGTATCTATATGTATCTCTTATATTCTCAAATGTAGAGGATGTTTAACATTGCTTCTGCTTTGGAATGAACTGATTTTTATTCATAGAAGTTGAGAATTCATTAGTAAAAGTTGAGAGTAACTACAAGCTAGAAAATGATAAAAGCCTAACAGTAGGTGTTTGCAGAAATAGGTGATTGTCCACGGTTTTAATTGTTTAAATTCCTGTTTGGCACCCCAAAATAATATTCTTTCACGTTATCAGATAAGAATGATATAGTATCTGTAATTCATTTGATGGAAAAGTTGAAGTCAGATGTTTTGAGATTCTAGTGGAGGTTAGCTTAAATATTCCCTAATAAAGGACGTTTCAATAGCTAAAAGCTCAAGTGAGGTGCTTTGAGATTCTAGCGGAGTTTAACTTAAATTTTTCTTAGGAAAAGCATAAGTCCCTTTATCAAATATTCTCTAAAGTACTTTTTCAATCGCTAAAAGCTCAAGAGATTCAAGTGGAGTTTAGCTTAAATTCTCCGTAGCAAAAACTAACACTCTCTCAAGGATCTACCGAAGCGAAAAGTTGAAAAATTGGTAGCAAAAGCATTTCAAAACGCCTTCTTGTTATCATGAATACTACTATAGTTATTAGCCTCAGAAATAAAACCAGTGTGTGTTATATAATGTAGGTGATGCTGAAGCCTCCAAGTGATGAACCACTTTGTGGCACATCCGACGATTCCAGGGTGATTGACCTAAGTGATGTTGATATTCGTCTACCAATGCTCGTCTATGTTTCTCGTGAAAAGCGTCCCGGCTATGATCATAACAAGAAGGCCAGTGCCATGAATGCTTTGGTTCGAGCTTCTGCAATCATGTCTAATGGCGCCTTCATTCTCAACCTTGATTGCGACCACTACATCTACAATTCCCAAGCCATGAGGGAAGGAATGTGTTTCATGATGGACAGAGGTGGTGATCGAATCTGCTACGTTCAGTTTCCACAGAGATTCGAAGGTATTGATCCATCTGATCGTTATGCCAATAGAAACACCGTCTTCTTTGATGGTAATATGCGAGCTCTAGATGGACTACAAGGTCCAGTTTATGTTGGAACTGGATGTCTCTTTAGGAGAGTCGCCCTTTATGGTTTTGATCCACCTCGTTCCAAAGAACACAGCTCCGG
>JACFYI010002211.1:183173-197903 GCA_014898755.1 Handroanthus guayacan
TTTTTTTTTTTTTTTTTCCGGACAACTGGAAATTCAGAAAAAGTTCAGTTTCTTTTCACCAACTATATGTGGTTGGCAACATGAACACTTGTCTATTGCCCAGTTGTGGGGTAATCCTGCAAGTTTATAGCATTCATTCTTTGATTGTTTGTCTCACGAAGGTGAAGATTTTGCTTAACGCTACGTTTAGATTAATGAATTCAGTGAGAAAAATGATGAGGAGAAGGAAAAAGTGCAAGTATATTAGCACAAGGACACGTCATTGGAAGTGTGAAAAAAGTTTCTTTGTGTTTTCCATCCTAAAATCTAAGATCCAAACATAGGATAAGGGTTCACCCATTTTGGGTGTAGTATGAGATGTTTGTGCCCTAAAGTGCTATCTAAACTTTGAAATTTAGACGTGTTCAACTTAGATACATAGATGATATGAAGTCTTGTCTTGCATGTGAAGAATTGAAGGTGGTAAGACATTCTCGTCTTTAACCCTTCAAGAGGTTTTCTTAATACAAATTCTCTAATTATAAGTGTTGATAAAATAATATTTCGATAAAGTTGAATCTTTCATGTTTAACAATGAATTTGGACACATATCTTACTTTCAACTTTGTTAGACGTTCGCTTGCTCTCTTAATTCAACGCGTTTCTTAAAGACATAACCTCCCTTATAAGTATTTGCTGAACGGCATCTGGATGCATCTAAATCCACTATCATCACATATCATATTATCCCTTACCTTTGTGAGTAGATATATGTTGTGTAGCCAAATAGAAAGAATGTTGGTAACTTAGATTTAGTTGCTATTCATGCAAGAGGGATGAACACTTATTGTTAGACCCCCAAATATGCATGCTCAAGCTAACGCCCATTTACCAGCAGAAAAACAGCTGAACTCTGGCCCATAACATTACCATTTCGCAAACAAATTCATTATTTTATCATCATGTCATCAATCACAAATTATTCACCATCACTAGATAATCAAAAAATCATGATTTTGTCACTTGTATCAACGGCCCTGATCCTCACATCAGCCATGGCCACAAACCAAGATCTCATAACAGCCGTTGATGAGATGCAGAAAGCCAATTACTTCACCTTTGTGATGCTCATCAACATGGCTCCTCCTCACCTAATTCAAGGCAACATCACTTTCTTGATGCCTAATGATCAAACCCTCTCTAAAACACCGTTTGCTGAGATCTCAGCCATCGATTTCTTACTCTTCCACTCGATCCCTTCGCCTTTGCTCATCGATCATCTTGACCACTTCCCGACTGGATCTATGATCCCAACATCGAGACCGGGGTTTCAACTCAAAGTCACCACTCATGGAAGGGACCGGTTTTTTCTTAACAATGTCCGAGTCGTAAGTCCTAATATTTGTACCAAAGGATATTGGATAAGATGTCATGGCATAGATAGCGTGATTCATCCATTAGGGATTCTTCAGCCTCATATACCACCGGAAGCTTCTTGTCCTAATAGCACAAATCTGGCCTCCCCATCACCCCAAGTTGGTGGTGGTGGGCCGATTCTGGTGACAGCCCCACCACCATCTGGTGAAGATATTAGTCCACCAAAATCAAGCTCTCCTAAGATTTGTAGTTCAAGAGTTGTTAATTTGATAATGGTAATAATGATATACTCGTTGTATATGTAGTAATTGAGAATTGGATATTAGAATCATGTTTAACTGATGGGCTTTGGATATTCACCAAATTAGACAAATAATAATGTTACTCATTGTCAATATTATTTTATATCTAATAACTAGAGTACAAACTAAATGTGTGATCATGAGATTAAAAAATTATAATAGTCAATAGTGGGTGATTAAATATAATTTTTTTTTTTTTTAATAATTAAGTTGATAAGTATAGTAATATTTAGGAATATCATATAAAAACATATTGGAAGACGACTGAAGTTTTATTAAAAGTAACATATTACATCAATATTATTGTAAGTGAAGGGATCAAAATTATAAGAATCCCACTTATTAAAGATTGAAGAAATATGAAAGTAAAAACGACATTAAATATTGCCAGGCTGGCAGCAACAGAGAATGTCGGTGGAGCCCCCTTGAGGAATGCAGTTTCCATTGTTGAATTTTCTGCTTTTGCATAATGCCACGCAAGCAGCTTCTCCAAACGAATTTGAACATCTTTCATAGCAAAATGGATCCACTGCCTCTTTTACCTGAAAACCTAATATTTCACAATTAAAAATATTATTCAAAAATAAAGTATCTGTAAATATTTTTTTTAAATTGGAATTGATTTTTTTAATCGAGAAAAACAATTACAACATTAAATTAATATATGAATAAGATCGGCAAAATTATACAAAGGAAAAAAAAGAACTTAAGCCCTGCCTTACACTCCTCGGGGGTGGGAAGAAATATGTACCAGTGTTGCATGGAGAATTACATCGTCGCGAATATTTGTGGATACTCATTAATAAATTAAAATATTTAAAAAATAATAAAAAAAATATTTTAATTGAAACTTTGAAAATCAGAATTTAAAATATTTAGTTAATTTCACACATGCAATAATAAAATTATGTCAATGAGAATGCAAAATCTAATATAAAAGAAGAATTCAACGTAATAAACAAGAGAAAAATTGTTAGGGTTATATATAAGGGTATATTTACACTTAGCAAGCTATTATTAGATCGCAGGTCCTTGCGGTTGCTGGTGAGGGGCCTAGATACCCGTTCCCGTCCAACGAATGAAATGAGAAGAATACAAGTCCCCGTTTCATCCAACTGGTAAAATATTATCTTCATATCCGTTATAAACAGATAAATCTTTGCAAGCACCTTTTTAAATGTTAAAATTACCATTCATTAATTCAATCATAGGTCATAAATTCCCACTGTCCCTCAATTATATGTTTGGTGTCACTTTACTTTCTCAAACTATAAAAACATGGACTTTGATTTCCCAACTAAAAAGAATATGATGTATTTCTAATTTTATTCCTTTTCTCAATATGTTTAATAAATTATTAATAAATTAAGATATTGATGAAACTCTAAAATAACAGAAATAAATATAATACCTGTGACAACAGCAGAAGTGGTGAAAGCAATGACCATAAAACAAATAACACTACGCTTAATCAACCCCATTTTTAGCTTCTAATTGGCCAAGGCTACACCCTCAAAATCAATAACAATTTAGTATATGATATATTTTGGCCTTCAAACTACTCTAATGGTGTATTTATATTGGTGAAACATATATTTATCTATGGTATATATCATAATTATTTTCAATATTATGGGAAATAAACATAACAATATGAGTTAATTACAATGATTAACTATGATTTCAAAATCACTTCTAATCATACAGCAATCTGCAGAAATTGGGCCATTTTTATTGCTGCTAATTTTTTTAATCATGTTTTGTTAACTGTTTTTAAGTTCTAATAATGTTGTGAGATTTTGAGTTCACGCCAAACTAGTAGCATGTGAATCAATGAATAAATATTTATTTCATATTGTGTTAGTTTCTTATGTGATAAATTATAATTATTTCAACATTTCTTGAGGTTTGCTTAAATTACAAGTAATTTGGGGAATCATAATAATATTTTGTGTGTGGCTCAACTGACAAAAAAGCTTGAGGAAGACTACTTAAGCACAACTAGACCCTCTAAAACTTCAATATATTAGATAAATTGAAGATTTGCTTGTAATATTTCAGTTAATATATCATGTTCTCATGAGATCTAATTGTAATATCACATAAGTCTGCTAAACTTTTGTCAGTTGAACAAATGATAGGGATATTATTATAATTTTTCAAACTACATGGAGATATTTTGATAAGTAGGTCAAATCTTAGGACTATTATTTGTCCTTTTGTACATAGGGATAATTGCCTAACACTCCCCTGAGATTTGGTATAATTACCAACATAACCTTGGGGTTAGGGTAATTATTATTATACCCCCAATACCCATACTATTAGTTGGTGGTTATGGATAATTATCATTATACTCCCTAAAAATTATAAAATATTATAAGTAAACACTCTAAATAATTATAAATATAATTATGCATTAATTAAACTACTGGTAGGGAGTGCACTGATTATTATTCAAACCTTATGGAATGTTTTAATATTTATGTAAAAGTGGAGAGCTAATTATCCTATATACATAAGACTGAGGGAATGGAACTAGCAAATGAAGAAATAATTAAAAGACGCTTTTTTTTTTTTTTTTTTTTTTTTTATGAATAATTAAAAGACGCTTAATTAGAATCCTCGGCTCGGCTTGGCTGAACAATGCTGAGGCCACTGCGAGGACCGGTTAAACAAACTCGGCTCGGCTAATCTTTTTTAAACCGTAGGTCAACTCGGACCGGTTTATATAGAAACAAAACACAAAACCACCATCTCCCCCAAAAATCACAAACCCTACATAAACCCTGAAACCTCTCTTCCCCAAACCTCCAAAGGCGACTCACACACGCCTTTCTTTCTTGTTCGTCAAGCCAATATTCTGAAATGCTGCTATATTTATCCTTGAGTTTCATACATTCTAAAGCGTAACAAAACATAATAATTCATCCACAGTCCTGTTCGGTTTAAGGGAATCAATTTCAGGAAAATGGCTAAAAATTGTGCATCAGGGATTTTAGCAGCTGTAGCTTATGCCAGTTATGGTGTGGGTCAGGCTCATGCGGATGGACCATTTACTTTTTCTCCATTCTCTAATTCTTCTTCGGCGCCTCCGAAAGCTCCGCAGGCAGCTCCCGAGCCGGCTAAGCCGCCAGCTCAACCAGCGGAACCAGAGTTAACACGGGTTCGTAATGATAATCCGAGGACGACGTCTGCTGGGTTCGACCCTGAGGCATTGGAGAGGGGTGCCAAGGCGTTGAGAGAGATTAGTAGCTCTTCACAAGCTAAAAAGGTTGTGAATTTGGGGTCATTTATTAAGTATAATAGTTTTGTGGATCACTAGTTTTCTATTGAAAGATTGAAACTTGATGTATTATGGGGATGTTTCGTATATCCATTTTTAGGAATTATTGGTGCATGTTGCATTCTTTCTCGGTTTGAGGATAGTTATAATAGTTATTTTGAATAAACTCGACATTTCTATGCTGTGGAAGTGTGGATCAATGTTCATTATTTATAAGACACGATTCATATGTTAGTAGGAAATGTCGAGTATTTTGCTTTTGCATGATGATTTAATTGCTTATATTCACCGTAGATTTAATAGGGGAGCAATTTTCTTGGTGCAGGTATTTGAACTGATGAAGAAGCAAGAAGAAACGAGGCAGCAAGAATTAGCCTCAAAAGCAACGGAGTTCAAGGCATTGCAAGCTCAAGCTGAAACTGTAAGCTTCATGTTATCCTGGATTATTGATTTCCCTGTATTCGTTTGATGAAAATTCTATAATAGAGGAAGAAACCTTTGATCCAGCCACTTGTAGTTTCACTATATCAGTCCTCAGAGCTAGTATTTAGAATCAAGCCGGTATTGCAAGGCGTTATACATGCCAGATATCTTTTCTTAACCCAATTCTAAATATTTGAACACCTGATTGCTGTCGTAAATTGACTATTTTACTATATCCTCCTTGAAGATGACTCGTTTTATGCATGTAAAAACAGTATGTTTGTCACTTCCATACCAAACAATGAAAAAATGGCTTTTTGCATTTGGCAGGAGAGACAAAGGGTGATATATGATGAACAGAAGAAGCTAGGTCAGCAGCAGGCACAGATAAAATCACAGATGGCTCGCTATGAAGATGAATTGGCGAGGAAAAGGATGCAGGTAGCTGATTGTTTTGGTGCATATGTAGTGCAACGGGAGTTTTGAGTAATTCTATGAAATAAAATCTTGAGTTTTTGCAGGCAGA
Organism: Handroanthus guayacan; assembly: GCA_014898755.1. Taxonomy (NCBI): domain Eukaryota; kingdom Viridiplantae; phylum Streptophyta; class Magnoliopsida; order Lamiales; family Bignoniaceae; genus Handroanthus; species Handroanthus guayacan. The sequence continues at coordinate 189,067 of JACFYI010002211.1, forward strand.
GAATGAACATCAAAGAGCAAGAAACCAAGAACTTGTTAAAATGCAAGAGGAATCAGCCATGAAGCAAGAGGCTGCTAGACGAGCAACTGAGGAGCAAATTCAGGCACAACGACGCCAAACTGAAAGAGAGAAGGCTGAGATTGAACGTGAAACAATCAGAGTGCGAGCACTGGCAGAAGCGGAGGGGAGAGCCCATGAAGCAAAGCTCGCGGAGGATGTTAATAGACGAATGCTCGTTGAACGTGCAAATGCAGAGCGAGAGAAATGGGTTGCTGCTATTAACACAACTTTTGATCACATTGGAGGTCTTTTTTCCTTCTCGATTTTATTATTATTATTTTTATGTTTATTTTATTTTATTTTATTTTTTACCTTCAGAAAAATCACTTTAAAAATTGCTATATGGTGATATGTAAAATTGGCAGTGATGTTACAGAGGGGACTTTCATTTTTCTATTGGTTTTTGTTGTGAGCTGCTATTCATCTCCACAAGTTTCTAGCCTTTAGATGGCCTTACGTTTAACTGAGGTTTCTGCCTCATCTAAAATCTTGGCTGCTTCACTGACTGTTGATGAAATGCAGGGGGTTTGCGGGCAATTTTAACCGATCAAAATAAGCTGGTTGTAGCTGTAGGAGGAGTAACAGCTCTTGCAGCAGGGGTCTACACGACAAGGTACTGAAATTGTGGAGAGTTTTCAACTCCTCTATCTTTGCTTCTTACCTATTATGAAATGCCCATTTTCACGTGTACTAAGCACTTAATGCAAATGTGCCTTTTGGATTTTAGAGAAGGGGCCAGGGTAATTTGGAGTTACGTGGACCGAATATTAGGTCAACCATCTCTGATAAGAGAATCTTCCCGAGGGAAATACCCATGGTCTGGTTTATTTTCACGTGCCATGAGCACCATCTCAGGTGCTGCCAATAGAAGTTCTGGATCCCAAAATGGGAATGGGTTTGGTGATGTTATTTTGCACCCTTCTCTTCAGAAACGGATTCAACAGTTGGCCAATGCAACAGCTAATACAAAAGCTCATCAGGCACCATTTAGAAACATGCTTTTTTATGGGCCACCAGGAACAGGGAAAACGATGGCTGCTAGGGAGCTTGCCCGTAAATCTGTAAGATATCACAACCTTTTCTTCTTTTAACAACTTATTTTGATAGTTGGGCTGCCTTCACTAAGTCACCCATAATTAGCAAATGAAAAGTATCTCAGAAGTCCAAACATATTGTTCCAAGTTGTTTCTTTCAAAGCTATGAGAATAGATATCTGAGTAATATTCTATTTGGCCCTTTGATGATTATTCATATGTTTTTTCATAGAGGGCCTAGAAATGATCACTCTGATATCTAATTGACCATGTTCTTGTATGAACTTGACATTGTGCATGTGGCGATTTGGCTGTTTGCTTGTTTGATATCATCTGATCACTTTGCTCATAGGGCCTTGACTATGCATTGATGACCGGAGGAGATGTTGCACCACTTGGCTCCCAAGCTGTTACAAAGATACATCAATTGTTTGATTGGGCAAAGAAATCCAACAGGGGTTTGTTGCTTTTCATTGATGAAGCAGACGCATTCTTGTGCGAGTAAGTACAGTTTCACTCAATGAACTTTCATATTCTCTGTAACATTTTCTTTGAACCCTTCATTTCTTTTAAATATGTGCATTTGGTGACTTAAAAAAGAAGATTGAGCATTTGTCTGAAATCAAACTCATAAAATATTCACTCTCATCTCCCAGAAAATCAAATGTCTTCCTTTCAGCAACCCAAAGAATAAATGATTTATGCGAAGCAAGTGTTGAGGAGTTTGCCTCTCTGTAACATAGCATGCCTGTATTCATCATGTTTTCATATAATATCTGGTCATCAATTACTGAATGAATCGTGGAGTCTTGTTTAGTATATTTCTGTACTTCAGATGTCCATCATATTTTACCACCAAGTAATACATTTCTGTTCTATCGACACAGGCGGAACAAAACATATATGAGTGAAGCTCAAAGGAGTGCACTCAATGCACTCCTATTTCGCACAGGTGACCAGTCCAAGGATATAGTCCTTGCTCTTGCAACAAACCGACCCGGTGATCTTGATTCTGCAGTAGCAGATCGTATCGATGAAGTCTTAGAATTTCCTTTACCCGGTGAAGATGAACGTTTCAAACTGCTCAAGCTCTATCTTGACAAGTACATAGCACAAGCCGGAGCAAGAAAACCAGGCTTGTTTTCATATTTGTTTCTAAAACAGCAGAAGAAGATTGAGATCAAGGGCTTGAACGACGATGTTCTTAAGGAAGCTGCAGCAAAGACGGAGGGGTTCTCTGGAAGAGAGATAGCAAAGCTTATGGCAAGTGTTCAAGCAGCAGTTTATGGTAGCGAGGACTGTGTATTGGACCCCAGTCTGTTCCGTGAAGTGGTAGATTATAAAGTTGCAGAACATCAACAAAGAAAGAAACTTGCAGGAACTGTAGGAGAAGGCGCTTAATGACGTTTCGTGATATCCAGCTTTTCTTGTATTTTTTGCCAGATTGATTTTGACAAGCCCTTACATGGCCCAGATTTTTTCTTTGCGGGAACATGTTTATATTGTTTTCCCTCTGGAGTGAGGGATTTTTGGCTAATTTTGGTTGGAATCCACGCGAATTATATGATAATAATGAATAGTTTACAATGAAATAATGGCAATTCATTTATCCTTCTGGTTTGATCTCGTAACAAACCAACGGTATTTTCTCATAAATCAATCCTTGGTAAAGATCTTGATTAGAGGGTAGTACAGGCACCCGATATGTATCAAGCCCAGAAAAAGCCTGTTTCTTTGAAATTGAAATAACCTAATGTTCATGGAGAAGATTGCGCCATTTCATGAGCAGGCAATTCCCATTCGGAATACTTGAGTGAAATCTTATTTTAGCAAGACAGAACACTGAATATTATTTGAAAAGTAACATCTTCAAACCAATTGTGTCAGAACTTTTAAACAAACATATCCGGTGATCCAGCTTCTAGTGATGATGGTCTTGCACATACCGCAAACCACAATACTTGCACACAGCTGGTTCCTCCTTGTCGAGGCATATGAACTCAATAGGATGTCCAAGTGCTGGATTATTATCTGCAACCAAAGAGGGGGGGCTATTAAACAAGGAAAATGGATGTGGTTGATTAATATCTAATTCACTTCAAGAGAGACATGTTCTAGGGCAGTTGCAGCAAGAGCTGGTGGTGAGATTGGTTCTTGAACAAGAAATTAGAAATTGATATGTTGTGGGATGAAAGTTTTCACTAAATGGAAAGAATTTGGGGTCAGATCATCTTCAAACTAACCTCCTTCACAAGCAACGATCCTCCCTTCTACTTTGATAGGTGGAACTTCATCGATCAACTCCATGGGAGATTTCTTACTTGTATCCTATAGTAGGACAGTAGAACAATAATTAGAATGAGAACAGTACTCGCAGTGCTTTCGAAGGAGATGATATAGCATGTATGTGAATATAAGCAGGAAATGTAAAAGATGAACTTAGCCACACCCCAGAACAGAAAAATGGTTCATCAGGTCAAAAAGTGCACATGGAGTATTGAAAGCATTCAACTCAGTGAATCCAACAGAGAAAAACAACTTAACACGAATATAACAAGGAAATAAAAGGGATGATAAAGATGGGTCTCATATCCTTACACTTGAGAGATGAATGCAATTAAGAATAATTCAGATTTGTATGCAAGTAGTGTTCTCTAAGAGGTATATCAACCAATCCTTCTAGACAAGGCTAGAGAGAAGAAGAAATTACTTGTGATTCAAAGAAACGGCTATTCCTGGTACGGTACTACAGCCACCTAATGTTAACCAAAAAAGATTGAAACGAAACTTGACAGTCAAATGAAATGAACCTCCTATCTTTTCTTTCCTCCAGTATTTTTAAAGAAACAAGGATATTCATTAAGCTTTATGGAAAAGGAAATAAATAAGAGACAAAGGAAAATCTAGATGACTTAATCTACTGTTTGCCACTTCCCTAATCATGCGATATGAGAGCACCCCTTTGCCTGAAGTTACATGGTCATTTCTCAGAAATCCTTTGGCTTGAGAGACCTGGTATACTCTACAGTTAGAACGATGGAAAGAAACCCAACTTTCTGGTTCCTCGCAGCCAACCTGGCAAACCATGGCATATGGCCATGATGCAACAGACACTGCTCCAAGAGCACAGAATATGCTCCTGCATATGCTGTCATATAGGTTTCCCTTTCATACACAACTACAACCCAAACATGCCTTCTCTTTAGTTTTATGTACTCATTTTGCAAAAATATAATCAAACAGAGGGGGAGGCATATCAAGTCTAAAATACTGTTTAACCTTTATCCTTGCTCCCCATGACAGTCGGACGAAAAGCATACGAAACCCAATACCAAATTACTCAATATTTAGCAATTATGACGATGGTAAAAATAAGTAATAAATAAAGGAGAAAGCCCACGAAAGATAGAATTACAGATCTTCACATCTAAGCGACAAAATCCTATCTTTTACATCAATTAAACCAAGAATCTAAAAATTTGTAACAACAATCACGGGGAGGGGGGAGGGTGGAATCAAAATTTAATTAGACAAAAGGCGATTCTTTGAAATCAAAATAAATAATCGCTTACCTGCATCCATTTTGCTGTATGAGAAGTGATGACTTCGCTATTAACTATGCCACAGAGGCTCCGAGAATTGGAGGATCGAGTTAGGGATTTCATGAGCTGCGTCGCCATTGTTAATCCAGGTCTTCTCCCGAATGCAGCCATGGCTAAAAGCTGTAGACCGAAAAACGTCTTCGAGAGAGAGAGTAGCGAAAAAATTTGAAACTAAATTGAAGTTGAAGCAAATAGATTAAATTTTCATCTCGTGCCCAAAGTATAACGAAGAACGGATCTTATTCAATGTCTACCACCAAATTTGACTAATTATGCATCGACCCCAATCTTCTTCATTGAGTTTCATTTTTATCCCTATTTTGAGTAATACTAATATAGTATTTCACATGTTTTGACATGTAACTATATTGTTATTTTGCTCATGGTGATTTTTCGTTATTTTTTCTTTTTTATGATAAATTTAAGTGTGAACCTATTTGTATGTATTTCAATATGTTCATTTTTTTAAGATTAATAAAAACTTATCGTGGTAATAAAATTAGAAAATTTTAAAGTCTGATTTTGTAATGTTATGTGTTATTTGATGTGTAATTAGTGTTAAAATTAAGAAATCGTTGATCTTGTGTCTTTTGCTTGATGTCAGAGACAAGTTTAGAACATGCAAGCAAGCTACTTGGCCCTTAACATCCTTATCCTTTTCTTTTGACTCTTAACATCGAGTTTTTGCACTGGAAGATGAGGAATACAAATATAATTGTACATGTACAACCACATCATCTCCAGTTATGATCAGCAATCGCACTTTTCCAATTGCGACTATAGTCCACGCCAATTGTGTGAATAGCATGCACATGGAGTTAATTCCATGTCGATCCGTTATTGTAATCACAGCTATCAAGCAAAAAATTACTCTAGGTGAATATCACAATATACCCTAGACTTTGTTATCAAATGCTCCCCAAGTAAAATACATTGCATATTGACCATAAAAATTGCTAACACAAAAGTCTAAATTACAATAAATAAATTGCCATTAATCTTGTTAAAAAAACTTAGCCTTAGTTGCCCTAATCCCGAGTTCTCAATGATATTGATATACTCATATATTTGAAATTTTAAAAAACAGAGTAAATTTTTGTAAACGAGTCAAAGAGGGCTTGGTAAATGGTAATTCACCTAATATTGAAAATGATTTATCAAAAAATATTTTCTATTTATCCACAATTCAAGCATAACTACCAATTCATTCTATAACTTTTCTCATCTCCATTCATTCTATAATTACCCCCACAAACAAATTAATCCTTTACTATGAACACAAGAAATATTATATACACCTTGTGCTAATATTTGCACATGGTTCTGGTCCTTGATCCAACTTCAAGATTATTCAAGAATATAATTCCCAAATTGTTCATAGAATTCAAAACCTCTCTGGCCTCTAATTCTTTGCCAGCTGATTTGTAAAGATGAACAACAGCACTAAAAGTAAACCCATCTGAACCAACAGAAGAGCACTCTCTTTCAAAGAAGCAGATTCCTTCTTCAACATGTCCAAAATCCAGATAACCTCTAAGCATTATTCGTTTTGACTCAACATCAGGATTTAATCCAGTCAGGAAAATTTGCCTGTATATCCTACTGGCTTCCTCCATTAATCCCACTTTAGCAAAAGCTGAGAGTAAGACGTTAAAAAGAGCAGAAGATAAAGGGATTCCTTCCTTCTGCATTGTTATAATAACGTTTTCTGCTTCAGAGTATTTCAATTTTGAAGTATAGGCTCGAATAAGGGCTAAGTATATAGGAGAATCGGGTGAGCAACCATTCTTCTGCATGCTTAACAGAAGCTTTTCTGCTTCTTGGTAGAGTCCTTCAGTAGCATATGCATTCATCATAATGTTGTAGCTCACCTGCGTATTGTGCCACCAAGTGAAGTATCAGAAACTAGTTGTTGGTGAGATGCAAACATTGAGCATTATATGTTATGGGAACTCATTTGAGCCTGTGCTTTTATAATCTATTCTTTTGCTTGTGTATATACTTTGATAATTTCGTTGTTTGACATGAAAAGCTCAACCGAACTGCGGCATTGTTAGGCTCATCTTTTTATAATCTATTCTTTTGCTTGTTTATATTCTTCGATGATTCTGTCGCTTAACATGAAAGGCTCGACCATTTCAAGGCATTGTTCCAATGCCACTTATAGTGAGAGGTTTTGCCTGATAAAATGCCTTAAAGGGCGAGAGAACGAGAATGGTTTTATAAACCATTTGAGGACACTCCACTCTTCTGATGTGGATCAAGACTTGATACTATCATTAGTCCATCAATAGAGGGGTTTGGGAAGAGACATATTGACAATGTTCCGATATTCGGATCAAAGGAATGAGGGGAAGAAAGCTTATATATTGTTTTCATTCTCATTGAGGCAATTTTTTCAGGATAAAACCCCCCATCATGAGCGTCAACAGGGCAATATTTCGACACAGTTGAGCATTTCATGTCAGATAACGCATACGTTGTGTATTATGGTTACTAATTTGTCAAACATTCCCATATGTAACAATTGTTGCTCGCAACTTTTGGTTACTCAATGTCCTTTGCTACCAATATTATGACCTCAAGAATGCTTATGCTTCTAGAATATCCACAGACCTGTATTCATTTTGTAGTCACCATTACGTACCTTCCCAGGTTTTATCCCTTCCTCAAGCATTTCACTGAATAGAGCTGATGCTTCATCGACTTTGCCTACAAAATCAGGCAATAGTAATGCATTAAACAGTCCGTACTGAGAATAGCATTATTGGAGAGGAGTTTTCGTTTCGTTGTTATTTTCATGGGTGTGAGATAATAAACTTGTTCTTCTTAAATGTACATAAAACCATTAGTTGCACTTACAAAAGCTTTCTAGATGCCTATCCTAGTCATGGGAGAGTATTAGCAATTTCAAAAGATAAAAAAAAATTTTACCAGCTTTTCCGTAATGGCAAATCATATTAGCGTATGTCTTCTCACCCAATGCCATACCCTTGCTCCGAGCCATGCTAAAAATCTCGATGGCTTTCTCAAGGTTCCGACTTCGTCCATAGACACTGCAACATCTTTCAACCTGATCAGATCAACAGACAAAAAGTTCTCTCTGGTTATGACCACAAGAAACAAAGTTGATGTCTGACCTGATCATGGTGTTATATGTCTGAATAGATGGAGAAACATTTGAGGAAAGCATCCGCTCGTATATGCTGACAGCAGAATGGAGTTTGCCTGACCAACCAAGATGGATCAGTTAATTCCTCAGATGATATGGCCAATAAATTTCATGATTTAGAAAAGAGACAATATGAACCTGCTTCTAGCATAGCCTTTATGTAAGTGTTGTATGCCACAGTATCAAGCTCCAAATTCTCATGAAAACTATTTTGAATGATCTCCTCTGCCTCACGGTATTTACCTGCAAACGATCGCAATAAATTGTCAAGTAGAAGTAAATGTTGCTTTCACACCACCCTAAAACCATTTTTCTCCACTTGGATCAAGCCTTCACCATTAATTTGAAGTTTCAAATAGTTATGTTAAGAAAAACATGATATGAGTTTATCGAGAAGTAGATTGGTGTAAGTGCAAGTTTGAAGAGAGTGCCAAGATAAGGACAGACTGCAACAAAAATGATGAAGGAAGTAGGAACCTCAATAAGCCAAAAGCTCCAACCAAAGATTTATGATCCAAAAACAAAGAGAAGTTAAAATCTCTTACCACGGCTTGCCAAAGCTTTCACGAGTATGCTGATAGAAACGGGATCCAAATTGTGCCCTTTCTCATTTTGATCTTTATAGAACAAGTACGCGTCCATTTCTCTACCACATGTGATATAGGCATCAATTATCGAATTATACACAACCTTTCCATGTGCAGTAGAACCTGCTGTTCTGGCAAAGACTTCCTGGGCTTGTTTAAGCTTCTTTTGCTTCGCATATAAGCTAATTATAGATGCTCTAGGAGCATCCTCTAGTCGGCAACCAAGTTTCATCATTAGTTCATAAAGATATTCGGTAGTCATCATGTCACCTGCTACAAGTGCTCATAGGTCAAGATTTTGTTGGAACTTAAAAAACAATTCTCGAAATATGAAACTCATTGTGTATATGGTCAAGTCAAATCGTACCGAGAGAGAGAGAGA
>JACFYI010002211.1:208653-222155 GCA_014898755.1 Handroanthus guayacan
AAGGGGAAAAGGGAAGAAAAACCAAACATAAGAATGAATATTAACTGGCAAAACAAAATACAAGCATGATTGCAGAATCTGACCTTCAAAAAACCGAGTAGAATGGAGGCCCTTGTTGCATCTGATGCGGCAGAAAATCCTGCACTCTATTAGATTTATAGAATTAGGACCTAAGAAATAGAATTTTGTCAAACCCTATGTATTTTTAGCCTTCACAAAAATGATGCAGAAGATATACCTGAAAAATTGTTGCGGCATAGTACAACACACTAGGTTGCCCTGTTATCTGCGATGAAGAAAGCAAGAGAGTTATAAGCTTATCCTTGAAATATCATTACTGTGTTATTGAAAAATGAAATCAAGGGTTATAACAGAAAACGAAACCTGTTGAAATAGGACAAGGCCGCAACCAATCATAAGTGCTTTCAAGCATTTACCCTGGAACATCTCCACTATCGTGGCTTCTTCCTCTTCGCGCAAGTGAGATAGCTCAGACAAAATCTCGTCCACTTTCTGAGGAGCCGAATCACCAATAGCATCGCCTCTCAGCCGACACAAGCAAGTTATTGCAGTCTTTCTTAAATCCTGAACGTCCCCTTTCCCCTGCATAGCTCTTAGAAGAATCCATCTCGGTGACGCGGGAAGCCACCACATTCCAATTCCCATTATGAGTGATAAAGGAGAACTAACTCCATACATGTACCGCCAACCAACATAGGCGTCCACCAAAAGGCTACCAGCTATATAGCCCACCTTGAACAAAATTCCCAGTATAAAACACTTATTTATGGTTCATAATGTTACAATGGAATAAAAATGGCTCGTGCAAGTATGGGATTATTGTTATAAGGCGACAAGTGCTTACTAGCATCCCAAGAACTATAAAGAATTCTTTAAGAGAAATTAGCAGCCCTCGTATTTGACTGGGAGCTGTTTCTGCAATGTACATTGGAGCTGCATGCATTGCCTGTGAAAATGGATGAAAGAAAATAGAGCATAAATAATTTGGAAATCAAACAATGGCTTTGTACTGCATCATCCTGTACAGTTCTCGTACCAAGGTCTATTTTCCTTTCTGATCTGTATTTTATGATCTAGATACCGTTACCGGAACACTATGAAGGAAAAAGAATTGAAATAATAATAATAATAATAATAATTAAATTAAGCAGTTCAATTCGAGTGGGAGATTTATTTTCAATAAATAGAATCAATTAGGAGCATGGGAGACAGAAACTTGCAAAGAAGAACATGGTTATTGCTGTCAAGAAACAGCAAACCTTTAAAAAGAAGACAAATCCTATGTAACTTTCATTGGCATCTTACCAATCCGATTCCTATACCATAAATGAAGCGCCCGATAACCATAATAACGAAATTTGGTGCCAAAGCTGTTACCAAAGCTCCAATGAGGTACATCAATGATGAAACAACCAATTCCCTTCTTCTTCCTGCAGTATCCGGCATAGATCATCAACAAAAATGACAGTTGGAAAATTAGTCACATGTCTACCATCAGAAGTTGAACTGACCCAGAAAGTCGGCAACATTAAATGCCAATATTGAGCCTATCAATGCACCGTATAATGAGCCACTGGTCTGCCAAATTCAAGAGAAAATAAGAACATATGTAATCTTTCAAGGTAAAAGTAGGCCAAAGAGAAGAAAATTTAAAGAAAATTGTAACAGTAAGGAAGGAACAACTTGCTTACAATAAGACCAACTTCAACTGAAGACAAATTATACCACGAAATCCCACTCAATGTGGGTGACTGCAGAAGATGAGAATTAGACCAATTAGACATTTGCATTCGCATTCTAGAATTACGTTACTTTAAACAACAATAGTCGAGTTGAATAAAAAGGCAAAATTTACATGGTGTAAGATCTACCTGTATGGAGATAGTAGCAGACGACGTGGCTCCAATATCATAACCATATAATAATCCTCCAAAAGCAGGGAATAGAAACCTGATATTATCAAGTCACTCATCATAAGACAGTCATCTAACATAAGAGAATTGCAAAATGCTATGATTTGACAAATATCAAAGAAAAACCAATCAGTCAAATACCAAGAACACTATTGGATTATACCATAACTCCATTTTATACATCCCATTACTCTTCGTACGAAGAATGTGAAACTTAAACCAAACAATTCCCGATATAATTTACAAAGGTTATCACAAAAGAACATTTCCAACTTCATAGTACCAAAAGCAGATTTGATTCAGTAATGACATAACATCATCATATTTTCCCATTTACATGTGAAAGCAACTCAATGATGTTCAAAGCAAAGCATCAACATAAAACAAGCAACAACTATCAGCACACCAGTAGTAGGAAAAAACTCACGGAAGAATCGCAGAAGCCACGGAATAATCATCCCGACTTTCGATTTTCAAAAGAGGCTCTTCCACCCCATATCCCTCAGCAGAAGAATTCCCCTTCTAAAATTCAAAAACCACAAAAAGAACACAAAATCATCATAAAAACGATAACCTCAGCAATCATACTTCAGTTAATAACTAAAATCAACAAGTCCGAATCAATAGAATATCCATGAAAGCTGCCAACAGTCAACTACAAATTAAACTAAGGCAAAACATAAGAGGAAGAAACCTTTCCGAGGAAGGAGACTGGGGGTTGCTGCTCGATATCAGAGGCCATGTTTGCGAGCTGAAAATAGGGAGAATAAGAGTGAACTGTAGAAAGATTGAATTTAGAAAGGGTTACTTGCTAATTTAGGATGGAGACAGGATCGTGTTTTATGATTGTTACACCGCATTTACGAATCGGTAATGAAATCGATTATTGAGAGGCGCAGAGAGAATAAAAACAAACTAAGTTGGTACAATATTTTAGCGGACGCCAGACTGGCAACGTCGGGACTTCGGACAGCAGCCGAAGACGGCCCACTCTTATCCTTTTCGGGCCTACCAAAATTCAATTTTGGTGCGTAATCTTAGGCCCGTTTTTGTATATTCCAATTGTTTTGAAATAAAATTAAACTAAATTTATATTTGATTGATATAATAATAAGATAATATGATAGATGTAAAAAATTGAGTAATATTTTTAACAAAAAGATAGATAAATAAATAGTTATCAATTTCAAATAGTGAAAAAAACGATGAAAATGAACTTCAAAAATACAAACAAACGTGCTGTTATTTTTCACCCTCCCCCCCCCACCCCAATTTTTTTAATTAATATTTTCGATCATTACATGAGTCATAGGTCAACGCTATTTGAAGACCGGGTATGAATAATCTACAACTACTACATAGTAAAACAACTATTAGAATTACTATGCAATAAAAACATACGTGCAAACATTAAAATCAAATTCATAACTCTTGGTCATGGTTATTCTAAATGAAAAGTCAACATACATTGCGTAATACAGAATAAATCTGATATTTGGTGGGAAGGGTTAGGGTCTATATCTTAATTTGTAAGATTTCATATAAAATGGTTGGCATTTTGCTTCACGTCATTTTCTGGAGGATAAATACATCTTTCTAGACCAAACCACCTCCGTTTTAGGACTAATCAAGTAGCATCTTGAAACAGGATTCATGACTTGCGCTGGGCTATCGAAGGCAGACAGATCTAACACATAAGGGAAGCCCACTCAAAGCATGAAGAAGTAATAACCAAAACCAAATTACAGCAACAAACTACATTCAGATTCCATTACATAATGCCCTTCAGTGTCTCTGCTAAGTTAGATACCATAAATAATTTCCAAAATCCTGTGCTATTATAACAGCCATGAATCTGAATGCAGTCAACTCAACTACAAAATACCATCATCAATTATAATATCTACCGCATCATATCACAATGCAGTTCAAACATCAGATTGATGTTAATAAAAAGTTCTTTCTTGAACTCTTACCATCCAGTCTGATGAAAAAGTCGTCACAAATGCGGACATCACAAATATAATTAAGTAAACAACACAGTGGGCTCGTCAACTTTAAAGATGAGACAATCATATATTCCAAATAAGCATACAGACATTATTAATGGAAACAGGGGTGCCATATCAATGCACTTTTCCCGTGCTGATTGAAACTTGATTTAAAACAAGAGGATTTAGGCCTTCTTGGGTTGCCAGGATTGATATCTTGTCCAGTCTCTTTGCCCAGGGTTAAGGGCGTGTCCTTTCGAGTGATAGATGTATTCATCTCCCTCTCCAGAAAAGTTCTCTTTGTGTTCAACTCCATATCTCCTCGGCTTCAACAAGAGCAACTACATCAAACACACTTTAAGATCAGTACTCTTTATCTAGTATACTTGTTCGTGTACTCATTTGATAGGGTCATAATTTAACCTCATCTCCTGTATGATCAGTTATGTAATGAAGCCAGCCATGCCATTCTGGTGGGACCTGGGACGCATTGTAGCGATTCTTGGAAGCATATTCCACCCACCTATGTCTTCCTAGAGTTGAATAACAAAGTTGTTTACACTCTATAACATGCATAGTTCAGTTGTAGGATAAAGGCTCAAGAGACACATGCATGTACAGGAAAAGAGAACAGTTCACGATAGAAAATTCTGAAGATTACAGGAGACAATAAATGTACTCGCGTTATTAAAAGAAATAGTTTCAGCATTATGAGCAAGTGCAGGTACGCACCAACTTAGTTCAAAATATGCTCATAAGAGCTAAGCATCAATAATTCAGAAAATAAGCATCTTATGAAAATGGAATCGCGTCACTTCTGTGTCAGTATCATTTAAGTGTTTGAAGATATTTCACTAAGAATTGCCTACAAAAACTATCCACCATCCTAAGAAAGGAAGTAGCAACTACAAAAAGGATAGCTAAAACATATTTAGAACGAATTAGCGGAAGTATAGATCCGCGAAAGCAGCACTGACCATATTGAGTGTCTCCAAGTTTCTCATAGTATTTATTTCCAAATTTGTCAACACCCACGAGAGTTGCACCTATATTGTGAATCTTTGTTTGCCTAAATTAATAAAAAAAATAAGCACTGCTCAGTTGATAGCTACCACTGCAATATTAAAAGCCAATAAAAAAAACAAATGCAGGTAAGAGTTAAACACAGCCATCAGAATCTGCATCATACAAAGAAAGCAATGTTTAACTCGGTTCTACAAATAAAATAATAATGACAATAATAATAATTTAAAAAAAAAAAAAAATTCAGTTCTGCAATAAAAGCAGGAGATGAGGAAGAAAGCGGGAATGGGGATATCTCCACCAATGAGAATCACTAGCATTAGACCTAAATTTAACATCATGATGTTATAATTATGATCATAATAAAGACAACATCTGAGACAAAGAATTCTAATGCTAAGCCAGAAAGAGACTTGCACAGATATGATATCTATTATCATCAATCAGAAACTTGGGAATCATAATTTCTTCTTCCCTGCTTGCATAATGACAAGAAAGAATCAGGAAATATAGAGAAGAACAATATCTAATATTAAAGGAAAAATATACTTAAAAGCATGACAATAAGGTTACTGGAGATCCAAGTGAACAGAAAAAAATAAAGATAGCATCAAGAAATATGTAGCAATTGATTCCCCAGTAATGGTTGATGTTTATAAGTAGGGCTGTAGAGAAATCAAGTCGAGCCAAATAATATATTGCACTTGTGCTTGAACTTTTTCATCAAGCCATAAATTTGAGCTCATTTAATAGTTAAATGCCTTGGGCTTGATCAAGGTTTAAACAAGCTAAACAAGAATACTGCTCGACTATCTTGAATCATTTTTTGCACACTTTGGCAATTTTCAGACTGTGATATAAGCATGCTTCCCCAGAGATCAAAAGCTTACAAAACGAAAAATAGTATCAGAAGTTATGTCTGTTATGCTTAATAAATCAAGCACAAATTAACTATTAGCAGGCGCTCTTGACTCGAGTAGATTAGCTCTGTAGAACTCAAATAAATTAATTCATTGCTTATGTTATTACACTCCATGGTATGTTGAGCAACATTATACTCCACAATCATTAATGGTCCGGCCAAGAGAGAGTTGCAGAACTCCACTTACATAAGATTCCCATCCAGAAGCGCAGTCCTGCACAATAGAAAAGGCAGAACAATAACTCAGAGGAGAAATCTTATTAAAGAGAAAAAGAATGGATAGCTAATAATCCTTACGGTAGACCAAATTCACAAACTCGCCGATTGAGAAACCTAACAACTAAAATTCTCAAATAGAAAGAGACGGACGGAGAACATGGAAGAGACAAGAAATTATCCAAAATCATTAAAAATTCACCAACGAAGATCATATTCGAAATGTTATCTCTTCACGAAACAAAATAACAAAGTAAATTCAAACACACACACACACAAGTAACTTTGCAAAAGAGAAACGGGGACTGACAGGAATCCTTCCTCTCGGAGCTCTCGGAAGAAACCTCCTATTCCTTTCTCCCTGATAGATTTCATCGCGCTTCTCAACACCGACGCCATTGATCTCCCTCCCAATCTCGCTGGCTAGCTAGCTGTTCGCAAATGGAACAAAAGGAGAATAGACGCCTGCTTTCTGAGTTCTTACAAACAGAATAGAAAGATAAAACTCGAAAGCCCCTGCAGCCCAAATCAATTGATTACTTGGGCTCAAAAGGCAACTGACGCCTGATGTCGTAATGGAGGCCACTCCAATGCAAGTTCATTGGGCTTGGGCCATTCGCATGCCTCGAGCTTCGAGTTTATTCAAGGAAAAGAATTATAATTAAAAAAAAAGGGAATATAAAATTAAATATAAAAAAAGAGTAAAGAAAACTATTTTATCATTATTTTTCATAAATTTATTTTCTTTTATAAAAAGGTGATTTTGTCAATTTAGTAAAGAAACATACTGAAAGTAAATGTCTAAGTTGTACATACTTTATATATTACTAGTTACTATAGCATACTCGATGGGTTTGCTTTAATTTTTAATTAGACAAAATTAAAAAAATTATGTAAAATAGTGTTAATATTTTCTTAATTTTTTGAATATTTTACTTGAATTTATTGTATAGAGTAACACAATTAAAGAATAAATTTGGAAAGAATAAAGTTTAAAGAAAAAATTATAATTGGAAGAAAAAAGATAAAAATAAATATTAAAGAAGCTAAAAAATTATTTTATATTATCTTTAAAAACTACCTTGTAATTATTTTTTAAAATAGGGTTAATTTTGTCAACTCATCTAAAACACACTAAAATAACTACCTAAGAGTCTCTGCTTTATATATAATATAGATATTATCTTTAAAAATTACCTTATAATTATCTTTTAAAATAGGGTTAATTTTGTCAACTCATCTAAAGCACACCAAAATAACTACCTAAGGGTCTCATGCTTTATATATAGTATAGATAAATTAGGGTTAATTATATTTGACCACCCTTTGAGATTGTAAAATTACCAAGTACTATCCTCGTAGTTTGAAAATTACAAATTAGCCCCATAAGTTTATAAAATTACCAAATTATCCATTTCGTTAGGTTTTTTGATAAAAAACTGATGACGTTCTCCAAGTTTAGTCTCTAAAATCACAACGGTCAAGTACAGACATATAATGGGTAGTTAGTGCAATGGAAAAATTGGAAGATATTAGTAATTTTCGGCAAAAAATCTAACGAAATAGATGATTTAGTAATTTCGTAAATTTATGGGGATTAATTTGTAAATTTTAAATCATGAAGGTAGTAATTGGTAGTTTACAATCTTAGAGGGTAATGAGATATAATTAACCCTATAAATTATATAAACAAGCAACATTTGTCATTTGACATAATAGATGTGTAAGGTAAAAATTTTAATTTTGTGAAATAAATATTTAGTTTGTTTTTATATTATTCTAAAAGTTTTTCTAATAATTTAATATGTATGTTTAACTTGTAAAACACAAGAAAATATAAAGATTAGAACAATGGCCTTTATAAGAATAGGTTTTTTTCTTTTTCTTTTTCATTTTCTTTTCTTCTTGCATATATGCCAGGGATGCGAGGGGTAATAAAGAGTAGTTATTCATGCATAAGCCACAATTATAAAATTTAATAAGGGTATTCTATAAACATCAAATGAAGACACTCTGAAATATAGGTCTGGCATTAAATATATAGTTATAGATTGTAACTTGGTGGACATTCATTCAATGGTGACACATTCTGTAGTCAATCGCGAGTCAATTCTAAATCATGATTTAACTATGTCCATATTTATGCATCTCTTACTAGGCAAACCAAACCTTGATCTATTTTCAAACCCATGCTCGAACTTGAATCAAATAAATCATTCAAGTTGAGCTCAGTGAAATTATGAAAATGCGGCTTTTGGCTCAAATTTGTGTTTCAGTTCGACTATAGTTGTGTAGCTCACAAACTCACTTGATTATTGTAGCTCACAAACTCACTTAATTATTTTATTGTGTTCTGGCCATGAGATCAACTTCAAGAGTCAAAAACTCCAATATTTTCATCATGTTAAAGCTATTGGCTAAAGTTCAGAAATCTTAATCATTTCACCAAAAAAGTGAAAAGAAATGCAAAATTAGTATACCATTTAAAATTTTATATATAGAGATTAAATATTTCTTAACAAAAAAGTGCTCTGCTCTCGCAAGCCTACAAACATGAATTGTTTAGCAGAAGGCCGAGTAGACTCAAGTTTGAATACTTTTCAAACCCTAATATTTTCTGTTTTGTCATCAATGGCAGAGCCACAAGTCCATCCAACACAAGAATCTTCTTTTGACAAAATAATTACAAGCCCTTAGCTATCTGAGCAAAGGGACCAAAATGAGTGCCAAGAGCAGAGGAAATGAAAAGGCTTTTGCAGGGAAGACAACTACGCTTAAGTTATTTCACAATGTATTTCATTGAGGATACATTAAGAAACAGCAACTCAAAGCATATCTGGAAGCCAGCCAAAGATTACCTCAGGCAGGAAGCTTCAGCTTCTCATTGTTTTTCCAGCTGCAGAAAAAAGAATAAAACAAATAAATAATTAGGGTTAAAAAAAGAAGAAGAAGAAGAAGAAGAAGAGATCCATAAGCCAAGCATTCAGAACACTTTGCAACACTCTACTCATTTTCTTCAGTTATACATGCAGGAAAGTAGGAAAGAGAAAAAATGGTAAATTGCATTTTACCCTATGCAAAAAATGAAATAGTAAAAAACTCCCAACAAAAAGAATAATAAGCACTAAGCCTCCTTCTGTTTTTAAAAATAAAGGTCACTACCTCCCCATAAAGGGGGTTAAAATCCATCTATTTTAACAAAAAATAACAGGTTACTCGCAGTGGTTATTGTTTTTTCATAGGGCGTTTTCTACATATTTCATCTTTCACAAAGGGGTAAAATGCAATTTACCCAGAAAAAATATTATTAGATCAAAGCAATCAATCTATTAGAATACCTCTTTATGTAGTAGTAGAAGAAGTCAGCGTAAAGAGCAGTCTGAACCAAGCCCGATATCCAAGCTGCAATTTTGCATGTTGTAGTCAGATTCCTATTGAAAGACTGAAGTTTAACTTTACAAGAAACAGTGCAAAGGCTTACGAATCCAGCGAGTTTGGTGTATCTCCATGAAGAATCGGTATATCCAATTAAGGAGATATAAAGCTCGATAAGCACTAAAGAAGGAGAAAAAAAGAGAAAGAAGAAAAGAAGAGGAGTGAGATCTCCAAGAATGCAATATGAATCACCAAAAAGAGCGATGGAGTAATCTATCTTCTTCAATCGATGAATATTACCCAAGGAGAAATATGTAATTTCCAGTCAAGTTGTCGATGTTCCTAGTTCGCTGCAATAGTATCAATTGCGGTAGAATTGCTACTGCTTCTAGATAAAGAGAGAATGTCCAAAGAACCTACAAGAGAAACTCAGTTACTCTGTGTCATTGTTTGACAATTATTTGAAATAAGTGCAGCCACATCTTGAAACTATCTGGAGTTTTATAACAATTGGTATCATATATCTGAGTTTAAACCTTAAGGGCGTATGGGGAATTCAGCTGCTTAAAACCCAAGAGAGTTCACAACAATAAGATGAAACCCATTGTAGAAAGTGCTACTATAAATCTCAGGGTAACATTTGACTGACTTGTCCATTGGAATGTTATCATTGGGCTCAAAAAGAAGCCATTAACAGTTTTTCAATGTTCACAGGTCGAAGATCCAATTTTTGTTTGTTTTACACTTCGTCAGAAGGAAATTCTCAGTTCCACCCGTTACCCACTGAAATACCAGGTAAAGAACATCTGGGCCTGGCACGTTTGACTTGCCAGTCCAACGATTACCGTTGGGTCCAAACTAACGCCATTAACACTTTCATTTGTATTCACAAGTCAGAAACCAAATTTCTGCTCTTCTTGCACATAGCTGGAAGAAAATTCTTGGTTCAACACCATTATTGATGTTTGCCCATATCACATACCCTCAGAATGTAAACATATGATCTACAAGGATCTCTATAATGTTACTACGACATGTCAAACGACAAAGATATACATTGCAGTAATCAGTAAACAGAGTGTTCACTTATTCATGTGAAGGCAGATAGAACAAAAGGACAGAAAAAGTTTCTTACCTCGATTACCGTGAACGCACGGTGAACCAAAAGAGCCAGCAGAAAGCAAGGAGGAATTAGAACGTAATGTCTGAATGTATCTTGGTCTTTGTTGTATGTTTGCTTCACAACTTTGTGAAATCTCATGTACCAGACAATACAAACAGAGGTTGCAATGAAAACCAGCTTCATTACAGTATTGTAAAAGGAGTAGTACCTTGTAAACAAATCAAGGTATCTTGCAAGAAAAACAACAACATAGAGTTCTTGAGTCTTCAGTGAAATCCCTGAAGAAATAAAATCACTTATAAATTTACGTAGGCTGGACGAAAACGTTACAAAACTAAAAAGAACAATCACAATAGGGTACAAGAATCAACTCAGCACTTCAAGCACAAATTCCAAAAGATGTCATACAATTGATTCTTCCAATTTTGGCAACATAAACTAGGGTCGTCATAACTTCAAAACTACATCTGACTGGTTGAATGCTAAGTGCTCCCTTTTTCCCAGAGGTTTATCTGATTCCAGTGACTCTGTGCCGGAGGCTCCTGCACACAGTCACCGAGGGTATCGAAAACAAATGATTGAGTTTAGTAGTTCCTCATATAAAATTACCGACACTAAAGATATAGTGATATGAAGAAGGCAAAACTGTTTCAAGCACTGATAAAACCCAAAGTTGCCCCTCTCAAATAGAATGTTACTTCCATTGTCCAAAAACTATTTCCTTCCCTCAAAGTACATACCCAACAAATGCATCGTTTAACAAAAAATTTGAATAATTTTGTTGGCGATAGTATGTGATGACACGATTTCTCACAACTCTATTGATGGTGCCCAAATTCGTCGATGATATGGAATGTTCATCTGCTTCGAGGTATAATTTGGTGATAACAAGGATTCATTGTAGCATCAAAAATGAATTTCACACTTCCAATATATAAACCAATAAATTAAGAATCCTAAAATTTAGAACTTAGAATGTAGGATTACCGACAGAAGATCCTCCAATTAATTCACATTCTCATCATTCGGCTGCAAGTACTTTTGTCATTATTCAGCATTAAAAATACTATATATTTCATCTTCAATTCACTGCATTTCTCAGAAAAATATACACTAAAAAATGCAGATTATTGAGTAATATAGCCACCAAATATTAACAAGATCAATAACAGACCATGGAATATCAATCAATCCGCGCTAATTTTTCTTTATTTCAAGTGGAAAAAAATAAAATAAACCAGTTTATAATTCACCTTTGCTTCGTTATAATTTCCAATTTTTTCATTAAAAATCGAGGTACAACCATAGCTCAACACATAAGAACGGCTATTGATACACATATACGAATATATACGTATAATATACGGACTGCTGAACTTATACAAACCAGCACAGGATTTCATAGTTCGTATTTTGAGGAGAAGGAGAATGACGCTGAGGAGATGACTCGTATCTCCTGCAAGTCGGAATATGTTCATGGCTGCTTGTTTGTGGTACGCTGTGCTCTTATTGTTGTACTCTCTTCTCTTCCAGTTGTACCGTACTATTAAGTTTCGCAGATTCTGTAAGAGGAAATTAGGCGGAGAATTTGCGCAGTCGGCGTTTCAAAGTGGATGAAGGAGGGATTGCACGCGCTGTTTTGTGCGCGTGGGGGGTTGACTCCGTGGACTTGTTAATGTCCGAGGGATTGGACTTGGGCCTGTCTGCAGTGTGAAACGGGTCAGATTGAGGTTGGGTGCGGTGTCGTTTGGCAGGAATGGGAGTAATTACATAAAATTTACGTTTTGATTTCTTCGATTACTATTAAATTTCTATAATTGTTTAATAAATCTTAATTGATTTCAATTTTCTTCGGAACAATTGATGGTATTTTAATTTTGAATTACTATAATTATTTCATAAGAACTAATCATATTTCTTTTTTTTAAGAAAAGAGATTATATTTAATTAAATATAAATATTATTGCAACGTTTCATAAAATGACCAAATATATGACTAAATATAATCCAAATAATTTAAATTATTATTCGGTAAATAAAGACTATCATACAGTAAATAAATACTCACACGCTGCCGTTGAGACTCGAACCTTGCACATCTACCTATGAAAAGGTGGAGGCAATGGCAAAACTAATCACATTTTACATTTTATTAGATACATATATACATGTTTTATCTTTTGATGCTCCAAACTTAATTGTTTAAATACTTGATACGTCTCTTTCATTGTTTTACTAAGTTGGACCAGACTTGTCTACAATTGTTATTTGATATTGTCTTGTGAATACATATGGATTTAATACGTGATGCCATATATATTTGCTTGCACTGGTCATGCCATTATTATGTCAAAAATACTCAAACGAAAAATAGAGAAAAGTATGCATTGTAATTTTTCTTAGCCAAGTTGGTAAGGCGTAATCTTATTTACTTCGACTTTTACTAATGTATGCATTAGAGGGTATTTATTGAAACTTTTAGTGTTCTCGATATTTAGGATTAATATCTATTATAGATCAAGTAATCTCCCATCTCACTTAGATCATAATTACAAATGAAACCTATAAAAAATTTGACACGTTGAACTACCTTAGCTCTTTTTTAGTAACTGTTACCATAATTCAACTTATTTTTACTAGGTTTTACATTTAAAATAAACAAACCGACTATCGTTAATAGGAACTCAATATGATGTGATTAAGAGAATGAGTATGAGAATATTTTTTCCATGATCTTACTTATTTTTATCATGATTATATTTATGAGTTAGGTACTACTTTTCAATATTTTTTTTTTCCTTGAAATAGTAAATAACCAAAATTATATTCTCATACTTAAAAATAAACATGTATCTATCATCCACATATTTGTAAAATACTCACATGTTGGCCATGATGACTTCAATAAGCCCACCTCA
>JACFYI010002211.1:222854-248486 GCA_014898755.1 Handroanthus guayacan
ATATATTTAAGGTATGTATATGTACACAGCTCAAAGTTGCCATATTGAACGCAATATCTCTCTCTGTCTCTGTCTCTCACCATATAAAACGGGAGGGAAGGGCCCAGTAATATTTTCAAAGCCACTCTCTCTTTCTCTCTCTAAAGTCCCTCTGCTTCAATTTGAAGCTGTCTTTTTTGAATTTCCAATTATCTCCTTCTCCGCCCCCTTCCTTCATTCCATCCCTCCTTTTCGGAGTTTTCTGAATAATTGCTTACTAGGGTTTGTTGCAGCCCGTACAGTTGCACGTTAGGGTTTTTGGATAAGTTTAAGTGAGTTTTTTCTTTTGCGGGTAGGGTTTAATTATAGCGACAGGTGATCTCTGCCATGGCGGCGGAGAAGCTACGGGATTTGAGCCAGCCGATAGATGTTGCTCTGCTTGACGCCACTGTAGCAGCTTTCTATGGAACCGGATCTAAAGAGGAGGTCTGAAGCATTTTTGTTTTCGTTTTTGATTTTTTCCCCCTTACTGTATTATGTTACTGGGTTTTTCTTTACCTTTGGTTTCTGTAGGCATTGAATTGTGTTTCTGCGTGTGCGTGGTTTCACGATAATTTGATGGCTTTTCGGTAATAATTGGGGACCTTGGTTGTTTTTAAGAATTTTGTAGCATGCATATCGTTTGTGTGGCATTTAATCGTTCTTCTATCCGCGGGATGAATGTCTGTAACTCCACTAGTCTGAGATGTTGTAAGTTTCTCTGTTTTTTTCGTAGAGATAGTAGCGATATACTTGAATTTGGTTACGAATGAATGCAATTCGTCACTGGAAACAGTGTCATTGTCATGAAATCTGGAAAAATTCATTACCTGGGGCCTCTAAGGCATAGAGAATGGGCGAAGCATTGCTGCTGGATGGAAACCCTGGAATTAGATGACCTCCAAACCTAAAACTTTAATTGCTCTTTGTAATTGTTAAGTGGATATTAAATGTTAGTTGCTCCCGGTTCACGTGAATAGGCTAGAATGTGATTATGAGCACTGTTGGAAATCGTGAATGATGATGTTGTCTCGCCATGCACGTGATTTTGGGCCACGATCTTTATTGCTTTTACTTGAGTTTTGTCGTCTTTCGTTTGTTTAGTTTGCTAGACAATTACCGTGTTGAAGGTAAGATGGAAGTTTGTAATGATTATATATTAAATATTAATGCTGTCCCACCATGCATATGAAACTCTTGTAAATGTTTTGAGAATTATGCTACCCTTGTGATTTTGGGACATTTCTTGGATGTTCCGTGACTAAAATGTAATTATGAAACAAATAGTATTTTTTTTTGTTTTTTGTCGTCACTGGGGACGTCTTTAAATTGTTCTTGAGAGCTTATCTGAAACTTGCCAAACAGAACCTTCCATGGAAAAGTTACAGATACCTGTTGTGCTGTGATCTGTCTGTATGTTTGCCTCTTATTATAGTTAGCGTCGAATCTTCTGCAATTTGATTAGTTGGTACAAGGAGGAACAAGAAGTACTATCTTATTAATTAGATCTGATTTTACTGTTGAATGCCTTTGCCAACTTTTGAATCTGATAATAATAGGTTGTCAGTGTGGATAATCCCACATAGTTTTTTGATGTTTAGTGTATCTGCTCTCAATAATTATAGAAATTGCAAATTAACCAGCTCACGAACAATGTTACAGTATAATCTGATATTTTTGGTAACTTTTTATATGGATTCCATCAAGTTTTTATCAGGTGCATGCAAATTTTTTGACTCTACATTTATGCCACTTCAAAAATATTAAAATAACATTGTAAAAGAGGCATGCTAAACGGGTAGTGCAATAACATATGCAACGTGGAGCAGCTTCCACTAGAACAAAAATACACAAGGCCCACATATTAAGGGAATTTAATGCCCATCACGCCAAACAAAAAAGTACATATAAAAAAGCGTGGGAGTTGACACCTCCTAATCTTTGTAATTAGATTGTAAGAAGATTGAATATTGCAAACAAGATTTATCATGGCGTGGCACAGTTATTAAATGGTAAACTTGGCTCTTGAATTGGAACAATTCTTTGAATGGGAGGAAAATAAGAGTTATAGAAGGAATAGCTGGGCTATGTGAAGAATTAGGGAGGACAAGATAATAAAATAATTGGATTAATACATTCTCCAGCCATATAGTATTTTATGTCACCAGTAAGGAGATCAAGGAAATGAAGGTGACTCTTAGATTTCGGTTTGTGACAGCTATTTTGATGGATGTCCGCCACTGTTCATATAGTCAAAATCTCAGTGTAAGTACAAATGATGGTGTAAATGGTTTCCGTTAAGCATTTTGAGAATACAGTTTCAATTTCACATTTATCAAGACTAGACATTGGCTTGGTCATGTAACGCCAGTCGTATTCATGCATCAAAAAATTTCTGGTTCATCTTTCCCCTGCATTATTGTCTTATACAGAATGTTCCTGTTCAATGTGCTGTCATCTGATCTGGCATGCAACTATACTTACGGCATTCTATTTTTCAATACATTATAGCTAATTTTTCTGCAAGAAGTTGTGTTCAAGATGTCTGTAAGGAGATTCAGCTGGCATGTTCTACATTTCAGTCGATTATATGACCAGTACCTATTGGTTTTATGCCCTGCCCAGAACTTACCGTTTCTGTTCCTTTTCTCTTGATTTCTGTAACAGAGGGCTGCTGCAGACCATATCTTGCGGGATTTGCAAAATAATCCAGATATGTGGCTTCAAGTGGTTCACATTTTATCAAACACACAGAACTTGAATACCAAATTTTTTGCTTTACAGGTTTGTTATTATGATCATGATAATTGGTGTGGCTGTGGGCTTTTCAGAGCACATTTGCGTGAATGCTTATTTTCTATTCTTTCTGTCTCAATGCTGATGGAATGGACCTGAACTCTTGAGCGTAGGTCCTTGAAGGTGTTATTAAATATAGATGGAATGCCTTGCCTGTTGACCAACGAGATGGCATGAAGAATTATATCTCTGAAGTTATAGTTAAGGTAACTATATCTTTTCCATTTTAGGAATTATTTTCTGTTATTTCCTCT
The DNA here is from genome assembly GCA_014898755.1 of Handroanthus guayacan. Classification (NCBI taxonomy): domain Eukaryota; kingdom Viridiplantae; phylum Streptophyta; class Magnoliopsida; order Lamiales; family Bignoniaceae; genus Handroanthus; species Handroanthus guayacan. The sequence continues at coordinate 225,923 of JACFYI010002211.1, forward strand.
TTGCCGAGTTTAGTTGGAGAGGATGTATATTTATATTTTCACCATCTTTCATTTTTTATTAGCTTTCAAGTGATGAGATCTCTTTCCGGCGGGAGAGGCTGTATGTTAATAAATTAAACATTATATTAGTTCAGGTAATGTTGTCCTCCAGATGATGCTCATCAATAATACTCACTGTTGCTTTTTTGTTGACCACCTATTTAATTGAAGGACCCTCCCCCTAGGATTTCTCCACGTGAGTTATCTTGATTATGATCTGTATGTATATTCAGATCTTAAAGCATGAGTGGCCAGCCCGGTGGCGAAGCTTCATTCCTGACCTTGTTGCAGCAGCAAAAACAAGTGAAACCATTTGCGAGAATTGCATGGCAATTCTGAAAGTAAGCACTCTAAACCTCCCTATGAAACTTTTATTCGACTACATCCAGTTGACCATAAGGTGGTATTTTTTAGCTTTTAAGTGAAGAGGTCTTCGACTTCTCAAGGGGTGAGATGACTCAACAGAAGATTAAAGAGTTAAAACAATCGCTGAACAGGTAACGGTGTGATGCATTGTCTAGCCTTGTGGCATTTGTGTCATTATATTTGTCATTTTTCTAGGCTCAATACCTGGAATATCCAACATTCCTATTGCATGTGCATTTTGGGAATGTGATGTAATTGCTTATGTAGTGACTATACCTATTAATTTTTCCTGAAGTCACCCATCTGTTTTAACTCTGAATCTTACATATGCTATGTTAATTAATGCTGTCAGTTTTGGGGACATGCTGATTTTTCCCCTTTAAATTTTGTTTAGGCATTGAGAACTGTTTTGTTTGTCTACAGTGAGTTCCAGCTTATCCATGAGTTGTGCTTATATGTATTGTCCGCATCTCAAAGAGCTGAACTTATCAGGGCTACCCTGGCCACTTTGCATGCTTTCCTTTCCTGGATTCCTCTGGGCTATATATTTGAATCACCTCTGGTTTGTATTTCATCATTTTTATGGTTGCTTGTTAACTTGGGAAAGATTTGCTTTTACAATCAGTAATCTTTATTGTCCTTATTTTATGCTTTTGTTTGGCAGCTTGAAACACTATTAAAATTTTTTCCTGTGCCAGCATATCGAAATCTCACTCTACAGTGTCTGACAGAGGTATATGCTCTGACTTGGTCACCTTCAAATTATATGTTGATGTTAGATGTAGTATTTGTTCCCAAAAATGATGCTGCCTGTTTTTTGTTCTGCAGGTTGCTGCCCTTAGTTTTGGGGACTTTTATAACGTGCAGTATGTGAAAATGTATGCCATATTCATGATGCAGTTGCAGGTACAGCAGACAATTCTCTGTGTGCAATCTTGCAAATGGTCTTTATTCCTTCAGTTTTAGTGACAATACTTGGTATAGCTCAATGGACTATGGGCTGATTCCTGATATCTCTTTGTTGCCTGTTAGAGCATCCTTCCACCTACTACTAACTTTGTAGAGGCTTATGCAAATGGCACTAGTGAAGAGCAGGTGGTTTCTTGTACCTATGAAATTGAGTTCTGTTTAGAAATCTCTTTTATTTTTAGATACACTGAGATTCTGCTTCTGGTTTTTTCCAGGCATTTATTCAAAACTTGGCATTGTTTTTCACATCATTTTTCAAGGTAACTCCAGCAATTGGACTGCTGAACTTAGTTGTTCAATAAAATACGAGGAAAACATGTAAATAGATGGAACACATGTATTCGAAGAGATTAATCTTCAGATTGATATAGCAGCGTAAAGGCTAATTTATTACTTGAGATTTTATGTTTCCAAACAGATGCTTCTTAGACTCTTTGTGGAAACTAGAAACAGTCGACATGTTTTGAGTTATCTTCACATTGTTGTTGAAGCCTTCCTTATATTATGTTATTGTATATTAACGTCATATTCATACAAAATAAGTAATGCAATCTATATATGGGAATCCTTTTGTCGCAAAACCTTACTTGGATCTGTGGTCAATTCTGTTGAGTATGCTTACTGCTCTGTCATCTTAGTATAAAGAAGTGCAAGTGTAATTCGGATGTTATTGCCGAAGATCTTCTCTCACTCTTTATGCATCTGATCTAAAATTGGCAATCAACTTCCAATGCCTTGTGGCTAGATAACTGAGCGCACTTGGGCCTTTCATGTACTTTAATGGCTAACTTTTTGACTGATGGATGTCTTGTTCCCTGATGGCAGTCTCACATACGAGTGCTAGAATCATCGCAAGAGAACATAAATGCACTGCTACTGGGCCTTGAGTATCTCATAAACATATCTTATGTGGATGACACTGAAGTTTTTAAGGTATGAATATTAATTTCTCTTCTGTAGGTTATGATATTTTTCCAATATTTTTCTATCAATGAGATCTTTTGTCTTGCAGGTTTGCTTGGACTATTGGAACTCCTTAGTGTTGGAGCTGTTTGAAGCTCACCATAATTTAGATAATCCTGCGGCAACTGCTAACATGATGGGCCTGCAGGTGCTATGATAAATGAATCTATTCTATTATCCGTTGCTTTAAATCGTAGAATCTTGTTGTCTTTTGTGCAAGAACGGAATCTCTCACATAAATTTAGTTCTTTCGTTAACAACATCAAATTAAGCATAGAAGTTCCAGGTCAATTGTTGTTTTGGTGACAATTAAGCTGGGATTCGTTTTATTCCGTGCCTGCTTACAATTGATGTTAATGGTTGAAACCCATTGCATGGCTCCTGGGTCTTTTGGTTCTATTTTCTTTTCCATGTCTTGTGGATTTAAATAAAATTTTCTGCTGGGATGGGTTTCTGTACTATGCGTATTTCATTGCTGGTCAAACTCATCAAGATCAAAATATGAAGCTTTATGATGCAGAAATGAATGATAACATTTTGTGTTGAAATTTCAATGCTTTCTTTAAAGGGATCCTCCGACTCCTGCTGACTAATTGTGGGTGTTTCATTTAGGTTTGAACTATGGGGTTATATAGAGTATGGAATGAATTTCATTTTAGTTGCTATTGCTACTGCATTGGTATATTGCTTTCTAATATGAGGAAACCAAACTGGATTATGGTGATTGCTCCTGACTTATGTCAATGTGATGTCTTACACCATGCTTTTTATAACATAATTGCCGAAATTGCATAGAAGCTTAAGACCTTATGATATTTACTTAATGCTTATTCACCTTCTTGTTATAGATAATATCTGTGAGCAATTGAGCAAGATGTGTGAAACTCGTGCAGCAGCACAAATTAGTTCGTATCTCTTCTACTTTTACCTAAATCACATGGGAAGTTTAAGTTCTTAGGGTAATCACTGCCTATTCACTTTGTTGGTATAGACAAGCATTTGATAGTGACTAGGCTAAATGGGTAATGTCTGTTCAGCAGCACAAATAGGCATAGTTACTCTTCTTCTCAAATTCCTTAGAGTTAATTATTTGTGTAACTTTGTAAACTGTGGTTGAATCTGTTTCCTTTCGTAAAGCTGATTGAATGTGTTTAGCTTCAGGAAGACTTGATGTTTCATCCGATGGAAGTTACTTACCCGGTCATGAATTTAGTAATAGTATGCATGAAATTTAATAAACAGACTGTTTTGTTTGTTAGAAGAAAATGGGGGAAGTGGAGGGAGCAAGGGGGCAATAACATTCAACTGTTCTCTAAGGGGACTAAAATCTTTAACTGTTTCTTCTCTTTTACTGACTCCTTCCTGACCTTTGTATTGAACAAACAGATGCCGATGCTTCCAGGAATGGCTGATGGACTTGGTTCGCAACTCATGCAAAGGCGCCAACTCTATGCTGGTCCAATGTCTAAGTTGAGATTATTGATGATATGCCGCATGGCAAAGCCTGAAGAAGTTCTCATTGTTGAGGATGAAAATGGAAATATAGTTCGTGAGACTATGAAAGATAATGATGTGCTCGTGCAGTATAAGGTCCTCAATATTATTCCAACTTGAACAGCTAATTCGACTCATGTTTCCTGTGGTTTTCCTTTGAAATTTTGTTCTATTGTTGGACGCATGTTGGTAATGTTCAATAATTAACAAACCTGCAGATAATGAGGGAAACGCTCATCTATTTGGCGCATCTTGACCATGAGGACACTGAAAAGCAGGTTCGCATTATTATTGGGCTCCGTGGTTCTCTACTTTAATGTGTGCTTGTGCAGGCGTGCTTTGTGTGCTTGTGGATGTGAGTGGGTGAGATACTATGCTGGTCTGGGTGAAACATGATTAGCTTATCAAATGTAATTAGATTCTTGTTCTATCAGTTTGCATGGGAAGTTGACTTGGGGTGTTGCATAACGTTGTTTCCCCCAATTTTTCGTTGAGCAATTGTCATTTATGGATTGGATTCTATCCCAGCTGCTATATAGAATTTTGCCGTTGAAGAATGTTGTGCATCTGATTGTCTCCAGTTATAAGTGCAACAGTTACACAACTTATCTTGCTCTAAGTTAGGCATGACTCTAAGCGACAGAAACCTCATGCTCTATGTCCAATGTCCTGATGCAAAATGCTTTTGATATCATTAGTGCGATGAATGCCCAAGCTACTGGCTTTGTGATGTTACCCTTTATATTTTCTCTTGTTGAACGAGGGGTTTGCATGTTTTCTAGGGGTGTTCAATGTTGATTTCAGATTTTGTTGCGTTTTAAATTAGCCAACCACTTTTTGTAATTCAATTTCTAAGATTAGTGCCTGAATATGGTTACAGATGCTAAGGAAATTGAGTAAACAACTAAATGGAGAGGATTGGACGTGGAACAACCTCAATACATTGTGTTGGGCCATTGGATCTATATCTGGGTCAATGGTGGAAGAGCAGGTATGAAATCTTTTATCTAAATGTTTTACTTTGGTTTCTGCTTATGATTTTCATTAACATCCTTTGCTAATTATATAACTGGCTTTGGGTATATTCCATATGAAATTAAGACCCTTTGGTAATATTGGTTTTGGCCTTGGGTATGTTACATATTAATTTCTGCATATGGATCCGTTTGATGTAATAAATGTTGAAATAAAGCTTTTTCAGATTTCTTGTTAGTCCACAACGTATATATGGTCAAGTGCATTAGTGATTGTAAGTTTCTTTGAGTTTCATAATTTATGTTTTTTCCTTTAATGGTTAAACTTTCATTTTATTTTCTCTGTATTTTGCCTCTTGTTCTGCGATTTCCTTTACAGTGGAAGCTATTTAACCTTTCAATATAACAATATCACAGTGGCTGTATCACCATTTATTGGTCTCTGATCTCTGCTTAACATTTTCATATTACTTTTTCTAATTTATGGCAGGAAAACAGATTTTTAGTGATGGTCATTCGTGATTTGTTGAACCTCTGTGAAATCACCAAAGGAAAGGACAATAAAGCCGTCATTGCCAGCAATATAATGTGAGGATTGAGGAACTTATTATTGATTAGATACCGCACCTCAAACTATGCTGCTTGAGGGTTTATCCTTGATCAGTATACTTGATATTCATTGTTCTATTTTTGTCTTCTTGTAAATTGGATGTATATGAGAAAGAACTGTGTGACTCTTTTGGTGAAACTGTCCTCTTATTTTGCTAATTGTTGGGTGTGCAGGTATGTCGTTGGGCAGTACCCTAGATTTTTGAGGGCCCACTGGAAGTTCTTGAAAACTGTTGTAAACAAGTTGTTCGAGTTCATGCATGAAACTCATCCGGGAGTTCAGGTTAAATGCTCACATGTTTTCATTTCTGAACCGACATGAACCAAGGATGCATGCTTCATATGAAGACACCTTAGTTTCTCATAATTTCTTCAGTTATCCACGCCTCATTGTGAACTGGTTCTAGAAAAATGATGCTCATGTAATTATATTTGTTTTAGGTTTTCTGTCATGGACTAATTCTGTCTCTTCTGGCTGCTTGTTTGTAGGACATGGCCTGTGATACATTTTTGAAAATTGTTCAGAAGTGCAAGCGTAAATTTGTCATTGTACAAGTTAGGATTCTATTCACACTGCCTTAGTAATTATATGAGTAGGTAAATGATGCCTTTAAAAACAAAACCTGTGTCTGTCATCCCTTTCGCGCAGGTTGGAGAAAATGAGCCGTTTGTATCAGAACTTCTAACAACTCTTCCAGCGACCATTGCAGATCTTGAGCCTCATCAGATCCACTCATTTTATGAATCTGTAGGCCCTTGTTACATCTCATAAGCTGATTGATTCTAGCTGTGATTGCCATATTCTTTATGTGAGGACATTTGTTACTAATGCTACCTTCTCTTTTAGGTGGGCCATATGATTCAAGCGGAATCTGATCCTCACAAGAGAGATGAATATCTACAGAGATTAATGGACCTTCCTAACCAGGTGAGATCCTACCTCGTGACCAGTGTTTGAGAAAAAGGTTTTAGTAGTTTCTATCTCTACCTCCTGCTTCCTCTGTGCGATTGCTACCCTCTCAGCGTTGTATGGCTAGCACTGTGGCTAATGCATGGTCTGCTGCAGAAATGGGCTGAAATTATTGGTCAGGCGCGTCAGAGTGTGGATTTCTTGAAAGATCCAGATGTAATAAGGGCAGTGCTTAATATATTGCAGGTCTGTACTCTGAGTAAGCGTGGATCTGGATATGTTTGATGACTAATTTTAATTTGATTATCCCAACATTCTCTGTTGCAGTAACTGTCAGATAGCATATAAAGATCTTGCTTTCCACATTTACATTTCTGAATGGTGGAGTTACTTGTGTCATTTCCTCTTTAAAGAGAACAATTCGCTCATATATGTGGAATCCTTATGTATAAAACCTTTTATGAGGTTTTGCCTGACGCAATATAATGTTAATGAAGAGAGAACAACTCGTTCCTGTAGGTGGGATCCACAATCACTGAGATTTTGTTTAAATTTGTGATGCAATATAAAATCAATGAAGAGGAAAACCTCAATTCATATATATGTGGAGTTCTTGAACATAACGCCTTTTATGAGGATTTCTTTAGATTTGTTTGGTAGACCACATAGACAATTATAGATTCTTGATGCAAGTAAGTTTTGCTCATGGGCAACCACTGAGGTTACATTTGTCAGAATCCTTATCTTAGGTGGAACAAAATAATGTTTGTTATTCTTAAGCCTTTCTCTGTTGCATAACTTAGATGGGATTGCGCACATATAAGGTCTATTGCACCATCCTATTTGAGTATTCGCAATGAACATTTTCTAAGATACTCAGTGATACAAACTCTGGTCGTATATAACACTTAGCTTGAAAAAGTACTCACTTTTGTTCTCAAGGCTTGAAGTTCTATGTGCTTTTTCCCTTGAGATTGCCTCTTGGAAACTAGTACAAAAGTACAGATTTGGGATTAACCTTTTTGTAATGTGACGTTTGATTTTCAAATTTTACTTAAATGACCTTTCCTCTTCATGTTTCTTAGTGCAATTTCATTTTTGTTGTTCTGTATGTACTCTTATACATGCCTTTGTTCCTGCAGACAAATACTAGCGTTGCCAGCTCTCTTGGAACATATTTCCTGCCACAGATTACTCTTATCTTTTTAGACATGCTCAATGTGTACAGGTCATTTTGGATTTTGGATTTTCAAAATTGCCTCTCATACTTTGTCTAATGGGTTTCTGTTTGTGACTCCATGACTGATGATTAAGATTTTGTTTGCTTGCCTCAGAATGTACAGTGAGCTTATATCTACCAGTATTGCCCAAGGAGGGCCCTATGCTTCCAGAACATCCATTGTGAAACTTCTACGGTAAGTTTCAAATTTTGAAGTCTTATATACTTAGCTATCTGCACATTGATACTTATTCCATCATCTGTGTATTCAACAGCTCAGTTAAGAGGGAAACCCTAAAGCTTATTGAGACATTTCTAGACAAAGCTGAAGATCAACCACATATTGGCAAACAATTTGTGCCCCCAATGATGGACCCTGTGCTTGGTGATTATGCCCGGAATTTGCCCGATGCAAGAGAATCTGAAGTTCTCTCTCTCTTTGCAACAATAATAAATAAGTACGCCTTACTTTCTTTCGTGATTTTTGTTGCATGTTCCATTGGTGTTACTGATGTTCATGAGTCCATACGACTTGAAACTTCTGGGAAGTGTTAAGCAATACTGTGGTTTTTTGAAGTACATATAGATACACAGAAACTTTTGATATTGTTTTCAAAGTATTCGGCAGCCTATAATGATTTTCTTGTGGATGTGCTTATAGTGTAATGCTGATACTTACTAGCTACTTGAGTTACAGACTATGTCTGGTGCTAAGTTTTCTATTATTTTCATTAGCTTGATTGCTCGTTATTTTATTTAGGTATAAGGGAACAATGATTGAAGATGTTCCTCGGATATTTGAAGCTTCTTTTCAATGCACTCTGGAGGTTGGTGAATTGTTTGTTGCATATTACTTGCGAATTTTTGTGCTCATTTGACTACTTTATCACTTCTCGTGGAAGTCCATGATAATCCCTATTGCTTAAGAATGCCAAAATATATGTTGTCCTTATGTGAAAATATGCAAATTGTAGTCTTATAAGCATGTGACGACGCCATGGTGTATATATATGCCTACCTTGCCTTCTCCTTTTTAATGATTTTTTGTTTTATATCTTTCTTGCACTTTTGATGATCTCTCTTCGAAATTATTGTAATCATCCACTTGTTCCTGATTGTCCAAGTGCCTCCTTTCTTTTTTTATCCTAACCGAGATCATTGTAAATGTCTAGACTTTTACCGATATAGACTACTTGGTATGTCATCAATAATAGGTATGAATAACCCTGATGCATTAAATGTAGCAAAGAAGCTGGGTTACAATATATATTGCTGATGATTAAGCTTTTTTATCCCATATGATGATCTGTGGGGGCATATGTTCTTATGATAATTAGGTGCTACTATGATTTGCATTTGGTTAGTTTCAAACCAGAGGTCGTGGAGACTGGTTATGATAAATAGGTGCTGCAACTTTGGCCGGAGCTTTTGAACTTTTGCTACTTTGGGAAGCTTGATGTTGCTGAATGGAGACATCTTTGTTATAATTCTGCTTGACTTTATTATCGTTTTCGTTGTCAGATGATAACAAAGAATTTTGAGGACTATCCTGAGCATCGACTCAAGTTCTTTTCACTACTTAGAGCCATTGCCACACATTGTTTTCCTGCTTTGATCCGTTTGTCAAGTGAGGTACATATTATTCTTCAAGATAGGCAGTTGGTTTGTTGATCATGACATACAAAGTCCAATGTGACTTATGCTGGACCTTCAGCAGTTCAGCTTAGGGCTCTCAATTTAGTTATTATTTTCTTTCTCTGGTGGTTTACTGGAATATTTGTTATGTTTCAGCAACTGAAACTTGTCATGGATTCTATCATTTGGGCATTCCGGCATACTGAACGAAATATTGCGGAAACTGGACTCAACCTTTTATTGGAGATGCTGAAAAACTTTCAGGTGTGTTTAATCTGTTTCTTTGATGTTGCGTGCTAATCACTCAAAGTGGCCTCTTACCATTACACTGCTTGCATGGCAGGCGTCAGAGTTTTGTAATCAGTTCTACAGGACTTATTTTTTGACAATAGAACAAGAAATCTTTGCTGTTTTGACAGACACCTTCCACAAGCCTGGCTTTAAGTTGCATGTATTGGTGCTGCAGCACCTATTCAGCCTGGTAATGAAACTTATGTTTAGTATTTTCCACTTCTTGTTTTCTTCCTTATTTTGCGCACGAGCATTGTATCGGCAGTCCTAAGGGAATAATTGCTGAGTTGCATCTGCTTGCTTCAACCGCTCTCTCTCTTTTTTACTTGTTATATTTCGTTCGTCTCTGGCCAGTTAGCTAATAACAAGAGCTGTCATGTGACATTTACAGGTGGAATCTGGTGTCTTGACTGAGCCTCTGTGGGATGTTGCAACAGTTCCTTATCCTTATCCAAATAATGGCATGTTTGTACGAGAGTACACAATTAAACTTTTGAGTACATCCTTCCCTAACATGACATCTGCTGAGGTATTTGAAGCAAAACTTCTTTACATAGTGCAGATACATATTAAATGTCTTACCGGCACCCTAAACTATTTTCTGATCTTTTCAGGTCACCCAATTCGTTAATGGACTTTTTGAGTCAAGAGCTGATCTTCCGTCATTCAAAAACCACATACGAGACTTTCTCGTGCAATCTAAAGAATTTTCTGCTCAGGTAAAGTGTTACCCAGTTACAAGTTGTTGAGTCTCACTATGTCTGCCTCGTATGATTTCTCCTTCTAGATGCTTCTGTTTGCTTAATTACTTGAAATATTATTTGGACTGATGGTAGTTTAGATTGGTGGTCCAATAATTTGGAGTAAATTTGTGTTTCTTAACATTTTTCTTAGCGCTGTGTGCACGCGCGCTTTGTTTTGTTTCTCTTTCTCCTTCTTCTTCTCCTCCTCCTCCTCCTCCTCCCCCCTTTTTTCGGTTTTGTTTTCTCTCTTCCCTCTTTCCCTCCCAATTTTAAACTTGGTGTTTGATGGTTTTGCATTTCCCTTGCCTTTGATTAAGACAAGGTCTTACTTCTGGATGAATTCTTGGTATATAATGCCTCATTTTGTTGACCTCAGGTTGATGAAATTTGCTTTTGAGTGTTAAATGCTTATCCCTGATATTCGGGTGTATGTTCTAATCATATAATTACTTTCTCTTCTATCATGCAGGACAACAAAGATCTATATGCCGAGGAAGCTGCTGCTCAGAGAGAAAGGGAGCGACAGCGCATGCTGACAATCCCAGGACTTATTGCTCCCAATGAGATACAAGACGAAATGGTCGACTCATAAGTATTAGCAAATTTTGCTGCCAAGGCTAATTTTGTGGATTTTTTAACTCTAAAGATTAGGTTTGAGCACTCTTTTAAGAGTCTGCTGCCATACATTTTATGGAGTCTCCATCTGTAATTTCTCCTCAACTTTTATCATCTCCCCAGAATATTCTTCTCGTGTGGAGTGGCGAAGCCGTTGAGACACACAGGCTTTGCTACTGAAGAAACTACATGTGCTGGTTGTAGAGTATTTAGATTCTAATGTAGGAATATAGAATGTCAGTTTAAGGATCCTTGAATCTGGTTGTGATGTCCGTGGTAGGCGCCTATTGGCGACTCGGAATAGGTTCTAATGTATACAACATTGATGGGTTTTGTGCAGAAAACCCTCTTTTTGTTGATTTGTAGAACAATTATGGGTACTGGAGTTGGGTTGTGTTTGTGGTACCTTGGCTTGTTCATTTGCTGCTTTTGTGCATTTTGCTTCTACATAATGATATAAAATGTTGCTTTTCTTCTCCCAGCATTGTGCATTTTGGTAGATTGGGTGCTGAATATGACCTATTTGTTAGTCATGGATTCTACCAGTTTAGTAGCAAGTGGATTGGGGTCGAACCTGACCAACATGGGAATCCCTTCGGAACAAATGGAAAACTCTTGGTATATCTGATATGCATGGTCCCATCCGCATTTATAACTAGCTATGTGTCTTAGGGGGGTGTTTGTTTTGTTGGGAGTAGTTGGACATGATGAGTTATTTGACCTTGGGTGGTCTAGTACAAAATGTGTCGAACGTGGATGATTCAACCAATAAGCTCAATTCAATCCTAGAAAATTGGTCATCAAGGATGGAAATCAGCTCAATTCCATCGTGGAAAATTGGTCATCAAGGATGGAGGGAAACACCTGTGTTTGGTACAAGAATTTTGGTGAGAAAAAAAATAAATAAATAAAACGAAAAATATTTTTGTCTATTTGATTAGTGAAGAAAATAATTTGTTGAAAAATATAGTTTGGGTGAGGAAAATAAGAAAAAAAAGTTTATTTGGTCTTTCTTTTTCTAATATCTTATGAGTTTTCTTCTCCTTGTTTATTTTCTCAATGTTTTTTCTTTGGATAATCAAACAGATTAGAAATTTAATTTTTTTTTTCTTTTGTCATAATATTTTCTTCTACTCATCAAAATTTTTAAACCAAACATTGTACAAGTAAGTTGGTCTAAGGACCTCTTCTTAATTCGAAATGGAATATATTAAATCGATTTGTGGGAGGATATGTTACACTATTACATCTCATAGGTCTTGTCGGATTTGTGGAAAGTCTTGTTGGAGTTACAGCCAATTGAGGGAGGGAAGGATTATAAAGTTAGTTAATGGAGAGCCTTATTGAAGTTCTTGTTAACGTTTTAAGTTTCTTGTTACGTCTTTTCAATAAAATATTAAATTTATCTTGACTATATCTATGCATATATAAATTATTTTTTTATAAATTAGTGAATTAGTTAAAAATTAATATTTTAATATTCTTCAACTAGTCAGAAATAATACGCACATAATATTATTTGTACAAATTAATTACATTTTACATGCAATCATAAATTTCATTTACTATTCACTAATTCAAAGAATACCATGCAAAATTTATCGACCCTTGCAATAAATACAAATGCTGTCACACTAGGAAGGATCATTTCAATAATTTCACCAAAAAGATCAAAATCAATTAATGCTGTGAAGTATTGTTTATTATGTGAATCAATGACGAATTTATTTGTGACTCTTGTTTTTACTTTTTATTATCCTTGAAATGAAATATGTTTTCAAGAGAAATAATATTTTAATTTTGATAAACAAAAGGAAATTGAGAAGGAGAATGAATATTTTTATATTTGAAGCAAAGCAATGACAACGCAGTCTGACCTGATCGCGTATGAATATTATTTCAATTTGCAGGTAGAGCTCAATTATTATATTCTCCTAAATAACAGAAAGTCTCCTGTTCTTCCGATCCTTGATTTGTTGCTGAAGAGAAAACGAAACCGAGGGGGCGCGGAATGGGACAAGCGTTTCGCAAACTCTTCGATACTTTCTTTGGCAACTCTGAGATGCGCGTACGTACTTGAAAATGAGAAAAAAGAAGCATATGTTTGTTTCTGTTTGTTTTTAATTCTGAAACTGTTAACTTTATTTACCTGAAAATGTAAATTTTGTATTGCGTGCTTGAGGTATGTGGACTTTATTCAGCTTCTAGATTTATTAGCATTTTGCGTGCTTCATAATTTGATTGTCTGGATTAATAATGGTTATTAAATGAATTATGTTGGTTTTTAAGGAAATATTTAGTAAAATGTGTTGTTTGGTTCCTAATTTGTAGGTTTCTAGTTGATAATAGTGTATGCTGCTATGTATTTCTTCTGATCAATGTGAGCAGTTGATGCTAGTTGCCTGGAAAGTCTTGGTGTTGCCTTGAGATTGTTAATTTGTGCTATAACTGCTATTCATTGTGAAAGACATTGATGTTATTATTTCAGTTTCATATTCTTTGGTTTTAACTGAATTATTGCGCATAGTGCGAGATACTTTCTCAATAGGGCTGTCAATGGATATTCGAAAATTCGATTACCGTTCGCATTCATATTCGTTTATACTGGAAATTATTCGTATCCGTTTAAAGCGGATATTATCCGTATTCGATTAGGAGATATTCAATTATAAATGGATACGAATATGATAATCATGTATTCGATCCGTTTAATATCTGCTCCGAATACATATCCGTTTATATATTCGATTATATCCATGTTCCATATGGAATAAATAATATTTAATATATATACAAGATATTCTATGAACAAATTAATATATTTCACATATATTAAATAATATTTTAAAAAAATTATACATATTATATTGTTATACATAATATATTTTAACATTTTCTAATGTATTTTAAATATTGTATATAATTAGATTATGAACTTTTAGTCTTTTTATTTTACAAGTTGTATTTGTTAGTCTTGTTAAATTGATTAAACCAATCGGATATGGATATGGATATGGATATGGGTATCCAAATAAAATATATATTTGAATAATGAGCATAAAAAATAATATTTAGATACAAATACGGACACAATTCGAATAATTACAATCGATTATAGATATTCAAAATAGCATATAACTATAAATGGATACGGATATATCCGAATTCGTTTAATATCTGACGTATACGGATACGGATATTATTTTCAATATCTGCAATAAAACGGATATGGATATCCGTATCTGATAAGTTAATCAGATACGAATATAGAAATAGTGTATCCGATCCGTTTGATATCTGTTTACACCCCTATTTCTCAATAATACATAGTAGCGCGACATACTTTTTCGATGAATTCGTAGTGCTACTGCTAACTGTTGCATGTCCTTCGTCAGTCATCATATTCATCATTCTGTGGATTGTTGTTGTTATTGTTTTGTGTTTCCTGCTAAATCAAGATGACTTGAGGACATGTTGCATTGTTATGATGGTTTTTGCTGCGGGTTCATGCAGTGTTCTCTGATTCATGCTTGCTTGCTATTATAATTAACTAAAAAAGAAATGAATTGACGATTTGATGTAGGTTGTGAATTGTGATGCTTGGCTTGGATGCTGCTGGCAAGACAACTATACTGTATAAGCTTCACATCGGAGAGGTTTTATCAACAGTTCCTACTATTGGTTGGTTTTTCTTGTGTTCTCCTATTATATCTTTTTGAGTTCTTAGGAGATAGCTATAACTGATGTGGAGAAGAGTTTCTTTCTTATTGTTCTTTTTCTTTTTCCGTTACCTTATAAATGACTAGGCTGTTTTCAGTTAAGATGTCTTGAATATTACCATGCCATCTTGCAAGTGCATACTTTTTTCTTTTATCTTCTTATTGATTAATGTTTATCTGGAACATTCCAAATGATCAAACTTGTAGCTGCCATGCAGGTTTTAATGTAGAGAAGGTTCAATATAAGAATGTGATTTTTACGGTATGGGATATTGGGGGACAAGGGGCTTGGAAGCTAAGACCCTTGTGGAAGCATTTCTTTAATAATACTGATGGCCTGGTAAGAATTCTTTATTAGCTTTATATAAGAATGTTCATAAATGTACATTCTAATGTTCTGCTTACAGAGTTATTGCCCAACAAACAAACTCAAGAAATTATATTCATTCCTTGACTTAGTTCCTTAAACCACTGCTAATATGGCCAGCACTCCTCGCCTCTGTCATGCTATCACCACAAACAAAATCATATCCGAACCCTTGAATGCTAGCAGACCCCCAAGTGCGATGGGATTAAATGTGCATTAAGATTCCTTCTTCTTGTTATACTTACTAGATCAGTATCTGCAATTGTAGAAACATGGTTGTTGTTGGGAGGAAGTTTCCTGTTTGATGGATGGAAATAACATGTTTTACAATATTTCATTTCTGGTTATGAGGAGAAAGTAAATGTTTTTCGACTAAGGAATAATGTGCACATTTTCAAAGTTCTTCAACTGCTTTTCAACTGCATGCTTTCTCTTATTTTCATCACAGTGAACCTTTTTGTAATTTAATTATGTGGACTTCCATTGGGATCTAGATATAGAATTTATATTTCAGAGCTAGCTTGTTAATTGCTGTTTGCTTGGAGATATTCTTTCTATACTGTGAACACAGAGATATTACAGGACCGCTTCTATGTATGCATTTTGACATGTTGTGGGTTTTCCTTCTGCGTTGATTCCCTGGTACTTGGCTCTTCTCTTATGTAGATCTATGTTGTGGATTCTCTGGATCGAGAAAGAATCGGATGGGCAAAGGAAGTGTTCCAGGTTCCTATTCACGAAGTATCATATATTTATGCCTCGTAGTCTCCGTTTTACAGAGTTTTGACATGCTGTCTGTTTTGCTCAGGCCATCATAAAAGACCCCCTCATGCTTAATGCTGCTATATTGGTCTTTGCCAACAAGCAAGACATGGTGCGTTAGTGATCTACCATATCCCGAACAATTAGCAAAATATGGCACTAGATTTCCTTTTTTCCACTTATTTGTGTCTCTGTCTCTTCTTTGCAGAGAGGTGCAATGACACAAATGGAAGTTTGTGAAGGCCTGGGTCTCTACGATCTTAAAAACAGAAAATGGCATATTCAGGGGACTTGTGCTCTCAAAGGGGATGGTTTGCATGAAGGGTTGGACTGGTTGTCAAGCACCTTGAAGGAGCACAAGGCCGCTGGATTTTCTGCAATTGGCCCTTCATTCTAGCAAGGTAGAAACTCAACTTCTGTCTTGCAACTCTCTGGAATCTATTAAGCATATACTTAGTTTGTTTCTTAATGCTGTTTTGCAGGCTGAAACGAGATGTTTTGATCAATCTGTAAATTGAAGATCTTGAATTTTGGAAGATATTTCCCTTATTGGGTTTGTGTTTTTTTCTTTATCCTACTCCGTGTATTAGGTGCTTTCTGAGTCCTCGTTCGGCATTTTGATTAATATCTTTATACACCAAATCAAGAATCCAACTGCCCGGAATCATACACTGGGAATTCATGTTAATACATCAATGTGTAGTTAATATCTCGTCTCCTGCATGTATCTGCTTGTTTTCTGAATATTCATCCTTCAGAATTTTTCTGTCTCATTAAATAGGAATAGTTACCTCAACACCCCGCACAATGTATGAATAATTACCATTACATTCTCTTTCATAATTGCAATTATTGTTCCCTGAAAATTTTGAAACATTACGAGTTGATTCCTTGGACAAAAGAGTGTAATTCTAATTATACATCAATTTAGGGATTGTAATTATAATTGTTTGTCGACTGAACTAATAGTAAAAGTTTAATAGTAATTATTCAAATTGAAAAGCTAAGTTAATAGTGGGGGTGTGATTGCAATTATTCAAATTGTATAGAGCGTTTTGATAATTATGTCAAATCTCAAGGACTGTAGAGATAATATCCCTATCAAACAATAGTGTTGTTATGGTGCTGGTAGGTTGTTTTGTTGTATTATTATAGTGCTAACCTCTAATTTAATCTGGATAATGGATATATAAGTTTTTTTATTATCTCAATACTTCCTAAAATTTTTATCTAATTATAGAACCAGTTCATATGATATGAAAAATTATAATTAGATCTAATGTAACAGGGCTTTTGTACAATAAGATTCCTTAAAAATTTAACATGATTAGAACATTATAATTAGTGCCCTGAAGAGAGAATTTATTTGTAATGTACACAAATCCAATTAAATTTTTCATCAACTAAACTAAAGACAAAGGGGATATAGTAAACTTTCAAAGCACAAGGTGTGCTTATCTAATTAAGAGGGTGTTTGGCAAAGCTTATTTAAAACATCTTATAAGTTCCTATATCTTATAAGATGTTTTTTAAGCTTATAGGATATTGAATCTTATTTTAAAAATAAGTTGTTAAAGTGTTTGGATAAAATAAGATTTTTTAACTTATAAGCTGTTAATAATGACAATGTTGTAATTAAAATGGTTAAAAATAAAGGTGGTTATTAAGATCTTAAAAATAAGTTGGAAGCTCTTTACTTTTCTAAAAAGAGTTTATAAGTTTCTAACATCTTATTTTTGGAACTAATAAGATCTTTTTTGAAAAATTTTAAACACTTCATGACATCTTATAAGCTCTTAAAAATATAAGATGTTTTTAAAAGCTTATAAGCTCACCCAAACACCCTCTAAGTCAATTTTGGGAGGATTTAAGGTTATTACCCCTTTAATTTAGAATGTATCAATGCCTCCCATCCTCTGTTCTCTATTCATGATGTTTCCTTTTAGGTATTTGAAAATGAAAATCTATCCGCATAATTATTCTTAAATTATTTCTTTTAATTCAAAAATATAACGACATTACCTTCTTTGATGAAAAAAGGAAAAAAAAAAAAATTTAAAAACTTTTGTGATTATGGTAATTGTATATTAACTGAATTAATAATAAATAATGTGATAATAATTAAGCAAATTTCAAGAAGCATTTTGATAATTGCCCTAGGCTTTGGAACGTGGAGATAAATATCCCTAAAAATTAACACTTGACTTGAGTGTCCTCTAATTTCTGTATTTAAATATTACTATAAATTAACTACTTCAACTGTCATTTCGAATCATATTCCCCACTCTTCCCAACCACTCTTTTTCTTCACTCAATCATAACAAAATCACGTCACTCCAGAAACTCCCAAAATCAGAAAAAATCAAAAAAATCAAAAAAGAAAAACAATTTTTATTACTGATTGTAGAAATTGCAGAGATTTATTTCCTTACGTTTCTTCCAATTTTTTTCATCAATAAGATGTGATAATTTTCTGCCACCACAAGCAGAAGAACGGCATGTCTCCATGCCAGGCTTCTACGATGTTAATTAGCCCTAAATCTTCTTTAATTCTGCGCAAAAACCCATTTTTCTTCGGTAATTCTGGAAAATTTAGGTGCGTTTTGGATCAGATTGCACCGAAATTTGTGGTTTCCTCATCTTTAAGCTCGGTTCTTACCTCCGGCAATGCGATCGCCGCGGCTGCCGTGGCCGGTTCTGGATCGGTTCATGGAGCGGTGACTTCAGCTATTACGCAAGTAGCGGTAACTGCAGTGGCGATTGCTTCAGGAGCTTGTCTTTCTACCAAGGTGGACTTTTTGTGGCCTAAAGTAGAGGAGCAACCTGGTAAAATCTAATTGTTTTTTCCTTATCCTTTTTTTGTTTTTTTGTTTTATCTCTTTCCTTTTGCTTTTTAATACATCAGTTGAGAGCGAGAGAGAGAGTTACTTGTATTGTTAGAATTAGTGTATCATTGGGTGCATGGAGGTGACAAAAATAATAGGACAGTCATAGCCTACTTCTGCAGTCGTCCATAATTAGAAAATGGAGAAGCATATAATCATGTATGGCACTTGGCAGCTGAGCTTCAAAAATAAGCTCGAGTGTGAGAAAAATGAATTTTTGAGTTCATTGAATTGCCGTTCTCTATGCTTTCATCAGTTGTAGTAGCTGTCTAGGAATTCACACCTTAACATGTTGTTAGAGTAGTACATTATAATGAGTGAGAAAGCATTGCATTTTTTGCAGGATCTCTTGTTCTGGATGGTGTAGACGTCACTGGGTATCCCATATTCAATGATGAAAAGGTTTACCATCTCTACTTGAACCCGTTAATGTGCAGCCAAATGATATGCAGTAATGCCACTAAGATCCTGAATTTGTGAAGGCAGGTGCAAAAAGCAATTGCATTTGCAAAGAAAGCTCATCATGGTCAGACGAGGATGACAGGAGACCCCTACTTATCCCACTGTATTCACACAGGAAAGATTTTGGCGGTGTTAGTTCCATCGAATGGTAGAAGAGTATGTAAATCCTTTTTCTTCTACTGTCAATTTGTATATCTTATGATGAAATTCATACTTTTTCTCCAATTAAAACCATGAACAACTTTGATTCTTACGTTAAAGAATTAGAAAAGAGATTTTCTACATGAATTCCTGCATAGATTTGAGAAGCTCCTGTTATTGTGTGTGCGCAGGTCCCTGTAATTCATCTTTGATTCTCGTCTGTTCATGTTATGAAGTAGTATATGCTTTCATGCAGGCTATTGATACAGTTGTTGCTGGAATCCTCCATGACGTAGTTGATGACACTTGTGAGAGTTTGGACAGCATAGAGAGAGAATTCGATGCTGATGTTGCAAAGTTGGTGGCTGGTGTTTCCAGACTAAGTTATATCAATCAGGTACAACATGTTATACATGCATTACTTATTCAAACCGCATTACCACAATCCTCCCTTTTCTTGTGTCTGAAATGGTGAGGTTTCTTAAGATATTGAGAATTAACCATGCAGTTGAGTTATTTTACTATATGTACTCTTCGGTTGCGTACATTGATTAAACACTGAAGAGGTTTTGGCTTTAGTTACTACGCAGGCACCGCAGAATGAATTTGAGTCAAGCTACTCTCAGCCATGAAGAGGTAAATGTGCATATTGGCTGTCATGACTAGAATGATTGAAAATGGAAGGCACTTAGAATGAATTTGAGCCAAGCTACCCAGTCTTGTTAAATATTAGCTAATGGAAGGCCCCAAATGGTCAACTCTGTCATAATCCTCATATAAAGTTAGACACTTTGCTCATATTGGCTTTCCTGATGAGAATGATTGAAAATGGAAAATAAACTGGTTGCCAGCAAAGTTCACTAATTTTACAGGTGCCAGCGATAAGGGTGTATATTGGAAACATCACCTTTAAAAAAAAAAAAATTGACAGGGAGCTATGGTAGAGTGAAGTAAAATCACTGCCTTTGTCTTATAGAATTAATGGAAAAAAAGTGCTAAATTCCACCTGGTTGCTGGCTTTACATAATGTTGAAGTTGAAAATTAACATATGTTTCACAATGCTGTCCTTTTTAGGCAAATAATTTGCGATTGATGTTGCTGGGCATGATTGATGATCCAAGGGTTGTTCTCATAAAGCTTGCAGATCGCCTTCATAACATGAGAACAATGTAAGCTCTAAATTTTTCTTTTTTTCGGCCTATACTCCGCAAGATATGGTATCCATGTATCATAATCAAATTTATATGTTGTTACTAACTCTGTTGTCCCTATTTTTAGTTCTTAATTTTTACTTTCTTCATGTCACCGTCAAAGCTTAATTTCACCTTTAGTTCTCTTGCAAAAACATGAGATTGGTTGTTTAGTCACATTACTCAATTATTGGTCTTCTATAGCTATGCACTGCCGCCCACCAAAGCTCATGCTGTGGCACAAGAGACATTAGCTATTTGGTGCTCCCTTGCTTCTAGATTGGGTTTGTGGGCTCTAAAAGCTGAACTTGAAGACCTTTGCTTTGCTGTCCTTCAGGTTGCCCCTTCTTCTTCACTTTAGAAAACATATGATCCTTAATGGAGAGAAAACCAAGCACAGAAGCCTGGAAACGTTATCCGCTACTAATGGCTGTATATACACTGCATATGCAGCCTAAAATATTTCGCCAAATGCGAGCTGAACTGGCTTCCATGTGGAGCCCGAGCAACAAGTCTAACCTGAGAAGAGTATCTGCAAAGTCCAGCAATGTTGTACAATTTCATGAATGTGAGGAACCTGCAGAGTGGGATGAGGAAAACACTAGCATGAAGGTAACAACCTTGAATGGTGTTTGAGTAATGATTTTATACTCAAGAAACTCTCTGAATACCACAATTTAAGATCCTTCAAAGATATATGTGGATTCTTAAGCTCTTTTTCGGCGCCACAGCTAGATGATTATTGGTACTTCATACTTGCTCATTAACAAATGGGTATTAGACTTACACATCTAATCCTGATCCTCTTTGCACTCTATGACAACGTGCGGGCACACAGTGACCTCAAAATAAGAGCCCATTGATGGATAAATATTTTGTGGTTATAGTGCATAGACATACTTTATGAGATTGCATTCTATTTATTAAGTTCAAGATATATATATATATATATATAAATTCTTCTTTTAGCTATTGGCATAAACTTTTCTCAAGTTTTAATGGTGATTCAGACTTGTGTGATTATCCTTTTTCAGGGGTTCCATTATTCGATTTTCACTAAGGATCTATTTATTCTCATTCCTTTTACCTTTTCTTCTTCTTCTCAATCTTCAGGTTCTTCTTCAAGCTGTACTCCCATTTGATCTCTTACTAGATAGGAAAAAGCGTGTAAACTTTTCCAACAATCTCTCAACGTGCTCGGAAACACCAAAAAAACCAAAGGTTGTGAGGGATGCTGGCATTGCTCTAGCATCTCTGGTCGATTGTGAAGAAGCACTGGAGCGGGAGTTATTCATTTCAACATCGTACGTTCTGTTTACCACTACCATAATTGAAATTTTCTGTTAAATTTAATGCAAAAGAATGCATGTTGGATGCATGCAAGTTTACTTTGTTATCAAAACTATATTTGCAGTTATGTTCCAGGAATGGAAGTGACTTTGTCTGGACGCCTAAAAAGCTTGTATAGCATCTATAGTAAGGTAAGGATGGATTTCTGAATCTTGAATGAGCAACTATGTGAATTACTGCTGTAAATAGTATGATACTTTTAGAGGTCAAATTTATTGTTTAAAGATTGTAATTCCATTGGTTTGTGAATGTCTAGAGCTTTTAGGCTTTATTTTTAATCCAATTTGACTTCATTTCTCCACAGATGAAGAGAAAAGATGTTGGCATTGATAAAGTATACGATGCACGTGCATTAAGGGTCATCATTGGAGATAGGAAGGGGACTTTGCATGGACAGGCAGTTCAGTGTTGTTATAATCTCCTTAACATCATACACAGGTACATATAATTAGTACAACTGTCTTCTGTTAATTGTCTACTTGTCTTACATATATTGTATTACCTTTATGGTAAAAGATGATTCCAATCTCTGCTGAGGTAGTTCTTCTTTGTCCAGACTTTGGACCCCTGTTGACGGTGAATTTGACGATTACATTGTCAATCCAAAACCAAGTGGCTATCAGGTCAAAATTTTCATCTTCATTTTATCTTTCATTGCTTTGCAAAAACTTTTTTTCATGTGATAACAATTCTTGCATTGTACTGCTGACTTATTTTGCTGATGCGTTTCCCTGATCTCAGTCACTTCACACTGCAGTACAAGGACCTGACAACGCCCCTTTGGAAGTTCAAATAAGAACTCAGGTACTAGATCCTCAACATTCACATGGGAATTACCGTAATAAAATCTCACTTTCTTA
>JACFYI010002211.1:248638-261022 GCA_014898755.1 Handroanthus guayacan
AGGGATTCCTCAGATTTATCAAAGGAAATAGAAGATCAAGATTCTATTGAGGATGATGCTGTGTTCAAATACAGCTCACTTAAAGTAGGTCATCCAGTTCTCAGAGTAGAAGCTGGTCACTTGCTTGCTGCAGTTATAATCAGGTATATAATCAAAGATTTGTCTGTGGTAACTTTATGAGTTGTATTTTGTTGAGTTGTTGCGTGAAACTTAAATCTTCCAGAGTAGATAACAACGGAAGAGAATTGCTTGTTGCTGTAAGCTTTGGACTAGCAGCTTCTGAAGCAGTTGCTGAGAGAAGATCTTCATACCAAATAAAGAGATGGGAAGCTTATGCAAACTTATATAAAAAGGTGCTGCTCTCAAAGATGTTTAGCAGATTACATTAGCTGGCCATTCTTGTGCATTATTATATTAATGGAAGAGTCAAAATTTGCCAAACTAGATCTACTTGATAGAGCCTTTTACACTGGATATTGTGTTCGTCTTATTAAAGAGGGATAATTACCTCAACCACCCCTGACGTTTGGCATATTTACCAGACCACTCCTTGAGGTTTGAATAACTACCATTACGCCTCCTACCATTAGTTTAGCTAATGAAAAATTTAACAGAACTTGTGTTACATTTAGATCCCTTGAACACTGGGTCTACTTATAATGTTTCAGTCAATAGATTAAATTTTCAGGGGGATAATTGTAATGTTATACAATCTCAATAAGTTTTTTGTCAGCTAACCTAACGATAGTGGGTGTGACAGGAAATATTTAAACTACAAGTGATATTTTGGAAATTATGTCAAAATCTGGGGGGTTGTCGAGATGATTATCTCTGTAAAATTTGAATTGTCTGAATATGTTGGTGAAACAAAGTTAGAACAGTAGACTATCATGGTTTTATCATTACAATCTGCTAATTGCAGGTGTCTGACGAGTGGTGGTGTGAACCGGGGCATGGTGATTGGTGTACCTGCTTGGAAAGGTACATTCTTTGCAGAGATGGTATATATCACAAGGTATTTTAGCCGTGGATCACTCTCTTCGTTTACCTTTTTTCGGCCTTCTATTTTCCATCTATTGTTCTTTTTTTAGCAATGCTACGTTATATCCCGACTCCTTGGATCGTAAAACTTGGAACCATTATATCTGCACAGCAAGACCAGTTTCAGCGACTATTGCCAACTTTCATCCAAGTGATTGAGTTGACAGAGCGAGAAGAAACTGAATATTGGGATGTTGTCTCTGCTGTTTTTGAGGGAAAACCCGTTGCTTCCGACATATCTAGCTTAACTAGCGAGGAGAAGCCTGCCTTAACCTTCAATTCAGCTTCGCTGGATACTGGCATTAACAACAAGGTAAGTTCCATGGCCATCACATTCTCGTCTTCTTCATAATTCATACTTTTTAATTAAGTATCAGCCATTTTGGTGTGTTTTCATATGATTTCTGTAATATACCTATATTATTACAAGACTAAGTCTCATAACGGCAACTGCGCGGGGAAAAACTACAACTGAATTACTCACAATGCAGAACTACCACTTTGTAGTATCGCAACGTCCTTTTGTATCTTTTACCCCACATGGCATTTTATTTTCTATCTCATCATGAATACATGTCACAATCAAGAAAATACTTAACCCGCTTGGCATATACTCATAAACTGGAATAAAATATGAAACGTCTATTGCAATGATAATCTGAACTCAAATCAGACATGCACATATATCCAATATACTCTAATTATTAAACGCACATACAATCTAATGCACAAAGAAGCCCAGTGCATGATTCTCTCACGAACGCCTTTGGCCTTATGCGTGATGCAGGCATTATAAAATCTCTGTAATAAATGAAGTTATAGACCAATTAACAAGTTCAAACTTGATGCCATTACATTACTCGACATATTACTGATCTCTGCGTTATATTTGCCTCTATAACAGGTGCTCCTGCTAAGGACTATGCTTCAATGGGAGGAGCAACTACGTACAGAAGCAGGATTTGGACAAGTCTGGATTAACAGGAAGAAGTATAGGAACACGGACTCGTTTTCCATTGGGGAAGTCGCAATTGTGTGTTGGCCCCATGGTGGGATCATGAGATTGAAGGCTGGTAGCACAGCTGCTGATGCTGCCCAAAGGATAGGATTTGACGGAAAGCTTGTTTCGGTAAATGGCCATCTGGTGTTACCCAGTACGGAGTTAAAAGATGGTGACGTAGTTGAAGTCAGAATGTAAATATTCTCCTAATGAATGCTATATTGAGGTAGGTTGGTTGGGCATGGCTTGGTATGCATGATAGGGTAAGATTAGCCTGCGCTTATCTCACCCAACTGCATGTTCGATGATTGATACCCCCAATTGCAATGATTGATTAGCCAGCCACTAGTTTGCACTCGATTACCCCAAATAGGCCTTGGCTTTGGTGTTTCTTTACACCTAGAGTTCCAGCAAAGTGTGCAATTACACTTTTCCCTTTACCAATTCAAATCACCCGCAATTCGTTTCACCGGTACAAGTGCCCCAGTTAACGTTTTTCACTCGATGCAGATGGAGGGCAAAATGAATTATTTCAAATTTAATTGCAGAGGGCAATTTAGTAATTTGAAGTCCAATCCACAATGATATTTTAAACAAACAACAAATTGAGATTGACGTGCGAATTTGTAATGCTCTCAACCGAACATATCAAAAGAGAAAAAAAAGTTCATCAATCTCCAATTATACACACAACACCTTAAATCTTCAATAAGCCAATTGTTAGCAATTGATAGTTGCTAGAATCAAACAGGACCTTGAAGTACTCTAGATGGGTATTAAAACGGGGGAGGGTTAAGATCACATCGCATAGTCTCCCATTTGCCTTCTAATGGTCATTTTCATATAGAAGTGTCAAATAAAAATGTGAACGTTACTTGCCCATTAGTTTCACTACTCAGCCAAATGAAGATGATGAAGAAATGCAAATGGCATATGGAGACAGTCCATGAATAAAGCCTGAATATTGATCCACAAACGGTAACCTAAGCACCTAAAACAAAAATTACCCCAAATTGTACTAGCATGCGCTGCATGATATTGAGTAGGTTTTCGTAATAGTACAAATTTTTTTCAACAGGCGTAGTACGGAATCCCCAAACTCACAGTGCCTCTTCATGAAAATTGAGCATACAGCTTGGTGCCTTTGCGAACAGGAGCATATATGATAGAAGTGCTCAACGTTTTTAGCATATGAAAGTATGATGTGCTATGAATCGACTGTTGGAGTAGGATTTCCTTCAGATGCTCTGACTATGTCTGCAATGGTTTCCATGTCCATTGTCATGGCTTCACCAGTCTCAGCTTCCCGTGCATCAGTCATTACCTCATCCCTCTCCCCCGCAGTAGGTTCCCCATTTTCTACTGAATGGGTCTGAGGCTGAGTATTCACGCTCGCTTCATAAGATCCGTTTGAATTTTGCTCTGTCGCAAGTTGATGTGGATCGGTAGAGATTTTCAATGTGGATGTGACCAATAAATTCTGCAGAGTGAAGACAGATGTGCCAATACAATTGAAGAACAACATCAGAGAATAAAAAACACGGGACCCTAAGTTGCAGAGATATTTCTCATGATTATCTTCTTATATGTCACTGAAAAGCATTTGAGGAGGAGAAGAAAATGAAGAAAGCTAGTTTTGTATATTTTCATGCCGAGTTCACTTTCTAGCACAATGGCTGGGCTCCCTGGAAGAGATCACCCTATGAGATGATGGTGTGAAGTGCCAGAAAGTCTTTGAGAACCCAGGAAAGTAACAATTGACACCTCTGCTAATTAAAATAGGGTGGGGCTGTTAAGTCAAGTTAATAAAATACCTTTTCAAGAGCCAAAGAAAGCTTCGACAGCTTAGGATAGATACTTCTCCCCGACAATAGGATCTGTTCAGTAAATGATGTCAACAGATTTCGCGAATTTGAGAAACCAAAGGAATAAAATACTTACAAGCTTGACAAATAAGGTATAAACATATGATATATTGAATAATTGAGAGAAGACATGAATAATGTAGCCTTGGTCCAATTCTGAAAAGCACAAATAATCATGCTAATGAGGGAAAATTAACTGATGATTCCATGAAGGAAAATACCAGGCAAGAATTAAAGTTAACAGAGAAGTCATAGCATGTTCACCTCACAAAGCCTTTGCAAAGTAAATGGAGGGCCTTCATCAAAACTATGAAGAGCTGCCAAACATAATGAAATACAATACGTAAATTCTTTTGTAAATTAAATCCAAGAAACACACTAAAAAATGCCCTATTCGAACTATCTAATATCCTACAAAATTCATTCAATTTCCCTCATGTTGCTGAGCTTCGTAATAATCTTGGTAACATGAGAGACAAAAGGAGCTCCAAAAACAAACACAGTCACCCACAGTGACTATATCAGCCTACTTCAACGCATTAGCCGTGAATAATTTACTGTAGTTATCCTGTCAATCTTTGAAAGAAAAAACTAAGAAGAAAGAGACTGACTACTGAGGAACCAGAACAAACAGCAGAAGGAAAAGACAGACTTTCTGGGTATGGTGGTATGCAATCATACAAAGGCTCATTGCTTAAGAACACAAAATAACGAGAAAATGAATACTACTCAGGAACCACATCCAAACTAGAGAGAGTGAAATTAAGAAAGGTCTGAATGGGGAGTACCATCATCCAACCTTTTCACCAACTCCTGGAAGTTCTCCCCTAATGAAGAAGTCTGCTGCTCACTGGTCATTCTAGCCTCTGGATATTCTGACAGGACCTTCATAGAATTAAATATAATAAAAAGTCACAATACCAACGAAATTCCATAGACAAAATGTATTAATCTATCATGGACTAGAAAGAATAACTCACTCGCCCTACCTGCTTGAGATAGTAGGACAGCATACTCTTCAATTTGTCCCAATCTTGCCTGAAATGACATGAGCGGAGTAACACTTAATCAGAGGTGCACCAGACTGGCATGCAACATTAAGGAGGAAAAATATTAGCTGTAATACAATCAAACTACTCCTAGACAATGCTACCAACAAGATGATTCATCTATCAAGGAGAAATACAGGCAAGATGACTGAGAGGTGAAATTGAGTAGAGAAAATATTTTTAATATTATTTTGCAACAGAGAAGAAGAGTAAAAGCACAGGTACTCACAGGCAGTTTCCATTTACCCGAGCTACAGATCAAAATAATTATGAAATGGAACCAAAAAAAAAAAGGAATGGAAGAAGAACATATATCAACACAACGCCATACCAAAATTTTCCAGTGGATGCACTTATTTCTAATGTGCTTCTCACTTCTTCTTCTGAAAAGACAGGTTGAGTTTCCATACCACTGTGATCCACAGAAATAGAGATTTAATTAAATAAAGATTACTAAGAGAAATAACAAAGACATGATTCATCAACACTAAGAAGCAGGTATATGAGAAAAATCAGTCTTATGATAACAAGCCCCACAGTTTTTCAGCAGAGGCTTTTTTGACACAGTTTTCCTCCCTATCCCTTTCTCATTATTAACATATACTCACATAACAAACCTACAACTTGTTATCGAACATATTCCTAGTCAATGCAATGGCTCAAACTGCTGAATAATGTGAACCAATAACCAGGGTTAAATCCCTCTACAAAACATTGTATGAACTAGCTTTGTCTCTGATTCAACACCCAAACACCACCACCCACCCCCCAAACCCCTGGGAAAAGAAAATGAAAACCCCGGGCGGGGGGGGGGGGGGGGGGGGGGGGGGGGGCGCCCCGTGTTACAGGAAGAAAGCAGAACTCGTCAAATGAGTGCTTCTGGTCATTTCCATAGGACCAAAAGGATGATTGGCAGAGCCATAAACTCTTTTTGTCATTAGACAAATTCAAATAGTTAATAGAAGAAAAATAAACTGAAAATTATAACACTAAATACCCTAGATAGGTTGATAGCTCCAAAAGAAACACTGAAGCAACAATGAGACAGCACATTGATTCAATCCACCACATTCACCGGCAAATCCTTCAACATCACTTTCATCATTGCCGCAACAATTAGAAAACAACTAGTTCATCTATTCCATTCCACTACACAGATTTAACAAATTATGCCTATGCTATATACACTCCTCACTACTCAAAGCAGCAGTAGAAACAGAAAATCAAGAGCAAAAACCAAATCTCATACCCATGGTTCGCCATTTAAGAGAAAAACAACTAGTCCATCTACTCTTTTCCTTTTTCACATATCTAAAGAACGATACTTATGCTATATAAACTCCATTCTACTCAAAGCTGAAGTAGAAACAGAAAATCAAATCTCGCACCCATGGTTTAGCACTTAACAGAAAAAACTAGTAGTACATCTATTCTATCCCGTTTACACGTAACTAACAAACGATATCTATGCATCGAAACTTCATATTACCGCAGAGCTGAAGTAAAAACAGAAAATCAAGAGCAGAAATCAAAACTTGTACCCATGGTTCGGCATTTCAGAAGCTGGACTTTCGTGATTCTGCTCCACCGCGACATCTGCCGGAGCAGACGAATTCTCCAAATTCTCCTCCATTTGCAAAATTTTGTCGGAAATTTGGGGAATGAGAAAAATGAAGCAATGGAACTGTTGAATTTTTATAGCTTATATAAGCTTAAAGGAGGAATTTAGTCAATTTTCAGTCTTTACTCGGATTTGACAAAAGTTAAAAATAAAAATGAAAATGTAATAAAAGTAATTAAGGTAACAAGATTTATAAAATAATAATCAATATACAATATGAGGAGATGGCCAAGTTAGTTTGTGCCACAAAATTTTTATAAATTGTTTGGGTTCAAACTCATGAGCATGTATCCAGTGTGACGTGTCTATTCTATGTTAGTTATTGTATGAACTTCCTTGTAACAAGAAATAAAAAAATAATCAATATACGAAAAATAGCCGAATTAGTTTGTGTGTCAAAATTTTCATAAATTGTTCGGGTTCAAACTCATGAACCTTTCTCATGGGATGTGTTAAGTGCGACTTGTCTATTTTCTTTTAATTATTGTATGGACTTTCTTGATAAAAGAAATAAAAAAGAATAATCAATATATGTACATATTATAATTGTTTAAATTTATGTTCTTTTGTGGATCCTAGTTTTATTTTCATTTTACCTTGTAACTTGTAATGACAAAATTAGCCTAAATTGTATTACGCTCTGGGCCTCGCGTGAACAAAACAATATCAGGAAGTGACGGGCCTTTTATCAACTTTTGTGGGCTTACAAAACCCTTAGTGGACTCTAAACTCAAAATACCCAACGGGCCTTCCGTGATCCAAATTTTGATTTCTCTCTCCTGCCCCTCTACTCCCGTTAAAAAAAAAAAAAAGAAGAAGTCTCCATTTTAAAAATAGGTATTTTTTTTTTTTTTTTTTTTTTGAGAGAAGTCTCCATTTTAAAAATAGGTATTAATCATAAGCAAATGCTTTTATTAGAGACCACAACAAATTATACATACTTAGAACGTTTGACTAAATCTATTTCAAACGTCTTATATCTTGTAATAAAATATTTTCAAAAGTCATAAGAGTTAAATTTTATTTTAAAAATAAGTTGTTAAAACTTACAATAAAATAAGATAAAATTAATACAAATAAAACTAAATGACCTTATGAACTCCCAACATCCTATTTTAAGTGATTATAAACTGTAACATATTACAAAAGTTTTGAGAAGATATTATAAAATGTCCAACCAATCATTTTTACTAATGCGCAAGAAGGCTTCATTGAGCAACAAAAGAAACTTCTATTACCAAAGAGGTAATAATAACACAACTACAGTCCCACAAAGACTCTTGTAAAACTTGGCAGAAACACAAACTCACCGTATTCGGATGATGACAAACCAAGAAGGTTCAGAAATCCAATCTATAAAGACTATTAACCTTCAAACAAAACAGAAAAATTAATTTCAGATTTCATTCACCTATCGATTCTCCGGAAGTGCTTGAAGAGCTGGTCTTACAAAAGCCTGTTCGTTCTCATTCTCATTCTTGCTTTCTTTGTTCGTGATGGTCAGTTTTTCTTTAAGCATCTTAGACAGCTTTCTTACACTCAAATTATCCAAGTTTTGGACATTCTCAGCTGTCTTTTTTGCTGCCTTAGCCCTCTCATTTGCAAAAACCAGCTTAATTCCACTGTCAATGTTCTCTTTGTTATCTGAAACAGCAGTAGGCATTCTTTTCTTTGTTACAGATGCCTTACTCGCGGAACTCTTTATTGGTGTCAAACTCGTTGGTTTAGCAATGGGACGTAAATCTTGTTCTTGAACTGGATGCGCCTGAAGGCAGCCAGACGTGTCCAAAGGCACCTGATGAGCAGGTTCAGTATTTTCTTCATGTTGAACGATTTTGACCTCGTGAAGTTCGTCTGTATCTTTCACCAAGTCAATCTCATTTTTTTCTGCAACAGGATCCTGATTATCACTAAGATCAGCGATAAAAGCATTCCAGTTGATAATGTTTAGTTTCATCTTTGCCCCATCTTCCTTAGTCACCAAAGTAATATCAGAATCATCCGTATTCTCATATGTAGCATCAGTTGATTCTTCCTTAGAATCTGAAATGACCTTATCAGCAGATTTAGTGCATTCTTCATGTTGAATGATTCCAATTTCAAGAGGTCCCTCTGTATTTTTCACTAAGTTGATCTCATTCTTTTCTGTAATGGGATCATGATTCTCAGCAAGTTCAGCAATAACAGCATTCCAATTCAGCTTCATCTTTTGCTCATCTTCTTCACTCGACAAATAAATATCAGAAGGCATTTGAGCTAATGAATTTACAGCATCAGTTGATTCGTTCTTAGCCTCCAAAGTCACAAAATCTACAGACTCTTCAGTATTGAATTCCATCTCACTCACATCAGCTTCAATTTCAGATGAAGATGCATCCATCAATATGAGCGTGTTTGGCATTGCTTTTGCATTGGGATAAAATGATTTGGATTCAGTTTAGTTTTAGAAGTTAGTAATTAAAGTGAGTAATAAAAATTGAAAGTGCTTGCAAAAATAGTGGAATGTTTTTCATAATCATCTTGCTCCCAAAGATAATATTTATTGAGGTTTACTTTATGGTTTAAGTGGTATATTATGGATAACACAGTATTTTCAACTATTCGTTTTGATGAAATGTTGAACTAGAATTTCGAAAACTTCCATGAGGTGTTTTAATGCTTTAGCTTGAATGTATCAAATCCAAAAGTCACTTTATCGGACACTCTTCAAAGCACTTTTAAAGCATTAACAACTCTACATCAATGGAATAACTATAGTAATGTGAGTAGTAGACTGGATTAGTCAAACCCACCTTTGATTTCAGGGACTTCTTCGTTTACATTAGAATCCATGCCCTTGTCATTGTAGAACTCTTTCTCAATCTCATTGGCAATATCAGTGTCACAAGAGGCTTCTTCAACTGCAAAATTATATGAAGATGATCAAAAATAGAAGACGCGACTGAAAATTGAATGAATCAAAGATGAAACCAAAAAAGACATCATGAATATTATACCTTCACCTTCAAGGACAGTAGTTTCTGTGCATTCAGCAGCCTTGCCTTCATATTCTGCACCTTTATCGGTATTCAGTCCTTCTTTGTTCTCAACTGTGATTCCAATCTCAGAAGTATGAAGATCATCATGAGACCCTACATAAGAATCACAATTATAAGTACAAAAGACAGTAAGCAGACCATTTCATTCGTATAATCACAAAGATGTCATGAGGAACACACCATTACTTTCTTCGACTTCATTGCTTTTTGGCATGACAACATTTTCAATCTTAGGATCTTCTGTTTTATCATTTTTCTGCTCATCTGATTTTGCAGTAATCTCAAAACCAAATCCCACTTCCTGAATTTCCACATCGTTACCCTCCTTCAGCTCTGCTTTGTTCTCAACTGTGATTCCAATCTCAGGAGTATGAAGATCATCATGGGACCCTACACGAGAATAACAATTATAAGTACAAAAGAGAGCAAACAGACAGATTCGTTCGTATAATCACAATGATGGGACGAGGAATGCACCATTACTTTCTTCAACTTCATTGCTCTTTGGCATGACAATGTTTTCAATCTTAGGGTCCTCCGTTATATCACATTTCTGCCCATCTAATTCTGCATTAGTCTCAAAACCAAATCCCACTTCCTGAATATCCACATCATTACCGTCCTTCGCCTCTGGTTTAGAACTATCAGCTTCAAAGTGATTGCCAGTTTCCTCTTCAGCAGTGCTCACCATTTTTCCTTCACTAACAATTGAAATATCCTGTTTCTGAGGAGAAACAACTTCTGTTACTTCCTTCTGCCCAGCAGCCTTAAACTCATATTCTTCTGCATCTTTATCAGTATCCAGTTCTTCTTTGTTCTCAACTGTGATTTCGATCAGTGAAGTATGAACATCACGAGACCCTGCACAACAATAGCAATTATAAGTACAAAAAGGACAGTAAAAAGATCAGCATGCTCGTATACTAACTACACCGACAAACTGAAAAACACACCATCACTTTCTTGGACTTCATCATGCACATTCAGTGGTGAAACAACGTTTTCATCTTTAGGATCTTCTGATTTATCACAATTCCGCTCATCGAAATCTGCTACAGTCCCACAACCAAATCCCACTTCCTGAATTTCCACATCACTACCCTCCTTCATCTCCGGCTTAGAATCATCAGCTTCAAAATGATTGCCTATTTCGTCTTCACCAGTGCTCACCATTTCTCCTTCACTTACAAGTGATACATCCTGTTTTTGAGCTGAGACAACTTCTACTTCATCCTTTTTCTCAGAATTCTCTTCCACATTTGTGTTTTCATCAATACCTGCAAACCCAAACTCAGAGAACTATAATTCAGTACAAGAAGCCATTTATTTATTTTGCTTTTACAGAAGTAAGCAAACATATACCAGTAATTCCAGAGACCCCATCCAAATCATCAGAGTTCCCTGTCAAATTCATCTCCACATTTTCATGATCTTTAGCAAACAAATCCTTCTTTAAAGGCCCAGGATTTTCATTCTCCACCTCTTTCAACAACCCCGCACTCTTCTCCGCCAACCTTACCGATCGGCGTGTGCTATAAACTCTCTTAACCGCACTCTCCTCCTTCACAGCTCTTCTTCGACTTGTAACCCCCAAAGGAGCAGGGGTCATTGCAGCATCCTTCTTTTCCTCCTCTACACATTCCTTCAACTGGGAATCCATTGTTCGACAAGCTGAAGCCACTGAAGCCTTCTTTCTAGTAGTCCGAGCCATGGCTGCCGGAGTTTCAGTTGCATCAACTTGTGATGCATCAGGATATTTAACTACGGTCCTTCGAGTCGTGCGCCTACTCCTAGTCGTTGGCTTTGCAGTTTCAGGCTCTTCTTTCAGAACATTTCTACGGCGTGTACTTCTGCCACCGGTTGGAGGCACATATGGAGATGTTACCTCCGATCTCACTGGGGACTCAATTGATGACTGAGCAGTCTCAGATTGACATGGCTGCAAAAACTCCTCAATCCCTTCGACCTGCCAATTACAGATTAGATCAATATTCTCAAAACAAAAATTTACGTCAAGAAACGAACAATAGAACAGTAACAGAAACATGAAAACACAAAATCATGGAGATCAGTTCATCAAACCCTAAACCCTACCATACAATTAATTAAGTAACCTATCAAATTGAAATTCTTCAAAATCCATGCCTTAATAACAAGCAATGGAAGTACACGAACATATTTTCCGCAACCTGATCATACAAACGTCACTCTCTCTACTTAAATAAATGAACCGATCGAGAGAACATATAAAATAGATCCTTGATTAGATCATAAACAGATAGTCAGATACAATGAAAGCGAAAAACAAGAAACCTTCTCGAGGATGCTTCCAAAGAATACAAAAACTGAGCTGGGCAAGAATTACTTACGATCTCAAGAGCTTTGAGAGCATCTGCCATGGCGACATTTGTCATATTGGCAGGGATCTTGTTCTTCTTGCAAAGAGTTTGCAACTCTCTCCTCGCAAGCCTGTGGAAATCCATTTCTATGCGGGTACTAAAATTTCTGTGTGTTTTTTATCTTCTCCACAGAATTTTGAGCTGTGATGGGTTTGAGATGAGGAGGCGGCAATGATGAAGGGGTATATATACTGTGCGGTGAGATGGATTGCAGAGAAAGAATATGAACGGATGACTGGAGAAACCCTCGGTAAATGTGACCGTTGGAGCGTCGAATTTGAATTTCAAATTTTATTATTATTCTTTTTTGTGTGTGTGGAAAATGGAATCCGGGCGGGGCTCCGGCTTCTTTTAAGTAAGCTTCAATTTGG
>JACFYI010002211.1:270806-283042 GCA_014898755.1 Handroanthus guayacan
GAATTATTTTACCAATTGGCCAATTTTAAATAAGGTTAAGACAAAGGTGAAAAAAATTGAAAATTGCTCATATTCTTAAGCAATTGAATTCACTACAATGTTAGCTCACTTTCTAATGAAGGCAACTCTGTATTATTTTATTGCTATATCTTCTACTTATCTTTTTTACTCTTAACCTTCTGCTCTTAATATTTCTAGGGTCCAAAGGGGGGTCCTAATTATATTGGCAAAATTCTAGAATTTTTTGAAACAGTAGAAGGCGAAGACTATTTTAGGGTTCAGTGGTTTTTCAGAGCAGAAGATACGGTAACAATAATTTTATTTTGTTACTCTTTGTGTGTGTATATGTGTGTTGTTGTTGCTGTTGGGTTTTTCTTTTATTTTTTTCTATTTTTTATTTTTTTTCCTCCTCCCCCTCCCCCTCCTCATGTACCTTTTCTAATTAATGTGCCTGTCAGGTAATAAAAGATGATGGAAGATCTCATGACAAGCAACGGCTGTTCTATTCTACTCTAATGAATGACAACTTGCTAGACTGTATAATTTCAAAAGCAAAAGTTATTCAAATAGCATCAAAGGTATGTCTCATTTTGTACTCTTTAATTTATGATCATTTGCTTTTTATCTCTTCAATTATTGCATAAATACTATATTGAATGGGATAATTACATTATTCCCATGTTATGTAAATAGTTTACTTTACCATTTTCAGTTCTAATATGTTGCTTATATTTAATCTCCTGTAGGTTAATTTGAAAGCAAATTCTATTCCTCCATGTGACTTTTATTTTGATATGAAATACTCCGTGGATTACTCAACATTCAGTACAATTGTTACAGGTGAACTGAGATTCTTGGTGTAAAATTATAAGTTAGGGAATGTTGTCATGCCTTTTTGTATAGTTTGTTATACTCAGTTTTATCTCTTTTGCTTTATGCCTAATATTTTTGTTAACTAGGGTTTATTTTTGCGAGCTGTTATACTAATGTTTTCCATTTTGTTAACTATGGGTTATTTGTGGAAGCTGTTATACTAATGTTTTCCATTTTCATATTTCTATGCCCACTATTTTTGTTAAATTGTTGCTAGTGTCTACAATTTCATAGCATATGAACACTAAGGCTATAAATGAATTTTGAATTTTAGTGTAGTGAAAATGCAAATATGAGGCTATCACTAAGAAATACCTCTGTTTTTGAAATAGCAAAATGTTGGAAAGCCAAAGAGTTCAATGCTTACCTGGGAACTGCTTTTTGTCATGCCAATGTGAACAAAGATTGGATTACTGCTTTATTCCTAATTTTGCATTTAACCCGTAGTGAAAAGCTGATAAGCTTCAAATGCTTATTCTGCTGTGAGGGCCATTAGTGTCATTGACCATTTAACGGCCACAACCCCCCACCTTTTTGGTAATTTGGCCAATTCTTTGAAGAAATTGTGTGGGTAGTCAATTATCACTCTAACCCATCCACCATCACAATCATGCAGATAGTAGTAGTTTGTCTTCACTTCCTCATCCTCTGACGTCTTCAACCATTAACAAAGATAGAACCCCTAAAACTGGTGCGAAGAGTACTGCGGGTGAAACGTCCATTAACGGAAGTTGTAAACGTGAGCTAGCATTATTGGATATGTACTCTGGTTGTGGAGGAATGTCCACTGGGCTCTGCAGTGGTGCTAAAGCGTGTGGCGTAGATCTTGTTACGGTAATATATCAAAATTTATGTTTAAAATTCATAATGTGATCTTTTTCAGAACAAGCTTTGGCATTTGTTGGCAAATGACTTCATTTCACCTATGAAAGAGATGGGCTGTTGATGTTGACGAAGCAGCATGTAAAACCTTGAAGCTTAACCATCCAGAGACACAGGTGGATACTTAGTTGTCTTCCACTTTTAACTCCAAGTTTGTTGGGAAGTATTCTTAGATTTCCAGTTTCTCCTTCTTGAACAGATTAGGAATGAGGCAGCAGAGGACTTTCTTGATTTGTTGAAGGAATGGGATCGCATGTGCAGACGATATTGTAGCCGTGAAGAGAAAGAACTTAGATCAAGGAAATCTAGAGAAGCTGATGAAGACAGGCAATCAAAAACGGATCGGAAAAGTACTTGTGAATATGAAGTGGAAAAGCTAGTAGACATATGTTATGGTGATCCTGCTGAAACGGGCAAGCGGAGGCTTCATTTTAAGGTGAACTCTTACTGCAACAGCTCAAAAGCATGTGTACGTCCTTAGAAATGATAAAAGCAGCACACATGCATGAAGTTTTTACTTTTTCAGTAATATTTAATATGTCAGCATCCTCTGGCTGTCTGATATGTTTTCTGGGCAAATAACAGTACTTTCCAGGGTAAAGGCTTCACTTGATTTATAGGGAAAGAAATGATAATTTTCGGAAGGCTTGTGTGAAACAAAATAAAGACATTGCCATATGCAATCTGCAGTTTCTTTTTGAAAGAAAGAAAAGTCAGGAGCATAATAACTGTTATAAACTTAGTATCAATTTTATTTTATTTTTTTAAACAAATGAGCCATTCACAGCGTTCCAATTTTTATTTTATTTATTTATTTTTTAACTGAAGTTACTAATTGCGTTTATAAAACAAGTGAAGCAGACAAATTAGTCATCGATCATGAGTTCATACACACACATCCATCATTTTTATATGTGTGGAAACTCCAACCTGTGCCAATTCAAATATTCTTTATTGCCTATATGATGTTTAGCCTGAACTATCCGAAGTGCTTCTACTTAAACATCTCATGTTGGCTTAGCTGTTTTATAGCACCTTTATTATCTTTTAGGTGCGGTGGGTTGGATATCGACCAAGTGATGATACATGGGAGCCAATTGAGGGCCTGAGGTGTGTTGTGTTGGATATAATCCACAGGTTTTAATAATCAAGTGAGAATGATCCCACTGTTAACTTTCTTCTGCTCTTCTTTAGCAAATGCCAAGAGCGGATACAAGATTTTGTACTAGAGGGAATGAGAGCACAAATACTGCCACGTCCGGTATGTTTGATCTCTTTATGCAGCATGTTTACCTGCTGCGTCTGTCATGTTTGATTTGATTCTGTAGAATTCTTATGTGTCGTATGTTGAAAAGAAAATTTAGAAAACAAAAAACAGTGTCGTGCTAATTGATATATTACACATAAAAAAAATCCTAAGGCTAATGACTAGTATCGATCATGTGATTTTCTATCCATCTTATCCTCTAGGAAAATATTTACTAAAAACCTGAAAAAGATAGAAGATGTCATAGCTGAAAAGTATTGGAGAAAAGAGAGGCCAAGAAATGATAGTCGAAAAGGTCTATGTTTGTTCTCATATATATATATATATTTTCCTTTGCACGGATGAAGGACAAGTTGTCAGAAGCTTCAGCACAGGGTTGCCTTAGATATTGATTAAAAGCACTACTTAGATAAAAATTATTCTTGCTGAAGTATTGTGTGTTCTTTGCTGTGAGATAATGATTTGATTGAATTTCCTACACATGGTATCAATTTATCACAGGGAGATGTTGCTGTAATTTGTGGGGGTCCTCCATGCCAAGGAATTAGTGGCTACAACCGGTTCAGAAATTTTGATTCTCCTCTTGATGATGAAAGAAACCGCCAAA
Organism: Handroanthus guayacan; assembly: GCA_014898755.1. Classification (NCBI taxonomy): domain Eukaryota; kingdom Viridiplantae; phylum Streptophyta; class Magnoliopsida; order Lamiales; family Bignoniaceae; genus Handroanthus; species Handroanthus guayacan. Next base: position 274,436 of record JACFYI010002211.1, read on the forward strand.
TTGTAATTTTCATGGATATTATTGATTTCTTAAGGCCAAAGTTTGTTCTAATGGAAAACGTAATTGATATATTGAGGTTTGCCAACGGCTGTCTAGGAAGATATGCCATCAGCCGTTTGGTACGTATGAATTACCAAGCAAGGCTTGGGATTATGGCTGCTGGTTGCTATGGTCTTCCTCAATTTCGCTTACGTGTTTTCTTATGGGGTGCTCACCCTCATGAGGCAAGTGTTCTCAATCCTTCTGTTGGGAAATTTTGGTACCACTTGGTGAAGATGGCATTGTGATATAACTTGGTCATTTGTCTTCTAGTTCACTTGCATCTCAAAATAACCTAGAGGCCCTCGTCCATGCTACTTTCTTCTCCCAATTTTTTTCTTGTTAATTTCTCCCACGATGTTGTTTTGCTGGCAGGTTTTGCCCCAGTTTCCCCTTCCAACACATGATGTGGTAATCCAGTATGGATTCCCTAGTGATTTTGAGGTGCTTGACATTTTTATGTGAATGTGTTACCTAAAAAATGTAATAATCAACTTCTATTTCTAACCCAATTCTTTCTTGCAGCGTAATGTTGTTGCCTATGATGAAGGACAATCTCGGAATCTGGAAAAGATCATCGTTCTCAGTGATGCTATTTCTGATCTTCCACCTGTACTTTTCATCTATTTGTACTTTTACCTAGTTCTTCAATGACACAGTTCGAGTTTGACTCATGCTTCTTTTCTGCTTTAAGGTTGCAAACGATGAAAAGCGTGAGAAGATGTCATATAAAAATTCAGCTGGAACCAAGTTCCAAAAGTATATCAGAGCAGCTAAATGTGGTAGGACATCTGATCATATTGACTTTTCAATTTACTCTGGCATGTAGCTGTACTCTGCTGCCTATCCTTCCTCTAAGAAAAATCATCTCGTCCAGCTTGTCTGTTCTGTGATAGACGTGTCATTCATCTTTTTCTCCTTAATTGCATGTGGTTGCATATTCTCCCCCAAAAAAACTTGGCCAAATGAATATTTGCATTACATTTTATTCGCTGATAGTCCTTCATGTTCTGTAAATTGACATCATTGAGTATTTGACTTAACATTGATGTCTTAAAGAGATAGCTAAATGTCTTTTCTGTTCTTGCTTATTTAACCTAAGAGGTATACTTTACATTTGCATTTCGCCTACATGAGCAATGTTACAATTGAACGCACTAATCAGGCGTTTGGAGATGGGTGGGAATAAAAAAGATTTATCGCATCTTTAAGAGCATGATTTTGTATAACTCCATTTTCTTTCTTCTCAAGATATGACAGGATCATCTTCCTGTAACACAAGCATGCCCAAGAATCCCGTTCTCTATGATCATCTGCCTTATCCTTTGCATGATGATGACTATATCCGGGTTTGTAATATACCAAAAAGAAAGGTTAGTCAGCAAGATTTTCTGCAATACATATGCCTCTTGGTGTTGATTCTCTACTTCATTCCACAGGGTGCAAATTTTAGAGACCTCCCAGGCATTGTTATTGGAGCTGACAATGTAGTTCAACGAGCAAAGGAGCAATGTTTGATGCCATCTGGAAAGCCATGGGTAAATTTTTTTCTAGCCAAATTTATCTGAAGTGAATATTTATCCTTCTTGTTTATAAACTTTGGTAGTATGCAATGGAGGTCTCAAATTTTTGTCAAGTACAAATGATCCTGTGGCAGCCTATCTAATTGGTTGACTACATTACTTCATATAAGTTGCTGAGTTGTTAGCTTAGGAAATTAGAATGTGAATACGTTGCATTGGAGATTTAAGGATTAATTATTCTCTTCCTAATATCATTTTTGGCAATATTTTTTCTTCCTTTGCATTTTGGCAATATGAGCAGCTAGTTTTGCTTTTAAATTTGAAACGTAAGGACTCCTAAAGCAACATTTTTTATTTTCTTTTTCTTTTCTGGGTGTCATTTATGTTTCTTTACTTTCCAAAGACTACATTATTGAATATGATGGTTTAACGTACTCTTGCACCCTTTTTTTCATTTTTTATTTTTATTTGTATCCCCCACATTCAGGTGCCCGATTATGCCCTTAATTTCCGTGATGGAAGGTCCACAAAGTAAGCTTTCTTAACGTGGAAGCAGTTTAGAAATATTCTTTCTTCTTTGTTTGCTACTACTGAACTTCTCTTTCTTTCAACTGGAAATGCAGACCATTTGGTAGATTGTGGTGGGATGAAACTGTACCAACTGTCTTCTGTTTTCCAGATCCTCACATGCGAGTCAGTATCTCTAACCTTGCTCTTCCATTTCATTCTTGGGTGAGAGTAACGAAATTTCAGCTGTTTGAGCATTCTATTTTCCTCCATCCAGGCTATTTTACACCCTGAACAAGACCGGCTCCTTACTTTGCGTGAATGTGCAAGGCTCCAAGGCTTTCACGACCACTATAAGTTCTGTGGAAAACTGAAAGAAAGGCAAGCATTCTTTCGGGTTTCTGCTATTTGTCATGAAGAAAATCAGTACTTATTGGCAGGGACCAGGATGATCTTGTATGGTCACCCTGGGTTGGGAAATCAATCCAGTTTCATCCAATACGACTAGTCAAATTGGTTTCTTTATATTCGGTGGAAAAAAAGGTCATGGAGGTTGTACACAGCCAATAGCTTGAAATCTTTAACTGAAACTAAAAAACAGGGTTGGGGTTGTTGGGTTTACCAGCAAAAACCCTTTAATACTAAAGCCAATAAAGATTCAAAGTAGTAAATTCCTGGTCGCAGAAAAGAGCACAAGTCGTGTAATTCAATAAAAGAATTCATATAATTCATACCTTTGTCCCAATTATAGGGATATTTAGTGCAAGACTATCATAGACTAAAAGTGTCACACTTAGCTGGCCTTATCAGGTTCATCCACGTGGCTCCCTCATAGGATACATGTCATTACTTGGGTTGGGTCACAAGCCACCCCACACAGAACGATGCGATCCTCTAGAATGTTTGGGCATTTTGGCTAGAATTTGGGTAAAATTTTACCCATACCAAGACTATTTGGAGGGCTACAACACAATTATCTCAAAAATCCACCACATTGCCATTCAAATTCATATTGCGTTATGATTCCCTAACAATGAGTTATTTTATATATGCATCCAAATTTTGGTTGCAAGTTTTGCCTTCGACCTATAAATATATGTAGGTATATATGTACGTATATTTCATGTTTTTGTCGTTCTAACAGATACAGTCAAGTGGGAAATGCGGTAGCCGTTTCAGTTAGTCGAGCACTAGGATTCTCATTGGGCATGGCAGTGCAAAAATTGAGTGGAGATGAACATCTAATGACTCTTCCTCCAAAGTTTTCCCATTCCACAACTGTTCAGGTTAAGAAATCTTTGCTTAAGAAATTTAAGCACTAATTTATTCTTTTTCTGTACTCTAACATTAGATTCTGAGATTATTATGTTTCTCAACCAAATAAGTGATTGTGAAATTTGGTGAATTTGAGACTAACATGTTGTCATTTAATAATTTCCCAATTATTGTTTTTTAGGCATAAACATGATGTCAGTAAGATCTCTACTCTTGTGAGAACTTAGTAAACCTTGTATGGGGGACTTGCGTGTGTGTAACATTAGCTTTCAAATTGAGGAATAATATAACCTTAGTGGGTTTGTTTTAGCTAATTATGTGCAAGCTTTTCTTTCTTTCCTTTTTTTTTTTTTTTTTTTGCTTTTTTCTTTCTTTTAATAATAACTGTTTAGGTGATGACACAAGGACTTCTAGTTATTCATTACTTATTGACTTGTCTATAGATGGGGCTAAATTTTGTTTGAAACACATTACTTGAATTTCTAAGTTCTTTCAAGTTAGAGGATTTTGGCTAAACTTATTCAAAATATCTTGTAAATAGTTTTTGAAACTTAAGACGTAAACTTTTATTTAAAAATAAGTTGTTAAAGTATTTTCCAAAATAAGATTCTCTAAAAGTAATGACAAATTTATTATTAATATGCTTAAATTTAAAGGTATATGTTAAGATCTAAAAAGTTAAGAATTCTTTGCTTTTTTTTAAAGGAGCTTTGTAAGATTCTAGTGCTTTTTCTCTCCCTTTCTTTCTCTCTCTTTTTTTTTTTTTTCTTGCTTTTCTTTTCCTTGGGAGCTGATAATATTTTATAAGTTTTTAAATATCTTATAGCACAATTTAAATAAGGAATAATTACCATCACCTTTATACGGAGGGTAACAGATATAATTGGATTTCCAGATAAAAAGTATTCATTGGCTAAAATGTATAAGGACTCCTACATTTAATATATCCGATTATGTTATTTTTTAATATTAATCGTTAAAAAAATGATGAAAGGGTATCATTTCAAGTTCAATCATATCTTTGCATTGATATCATCATGTCATATCAAGTGTAGCAACGATATGGAAAATAATTGTTACTTTTTAAATAATAGAGGAGATTTATGAGACAATGTTAATTATCCTTTAAATAATAGATTCCATTTCATCAACCACAAACTTATTAGAACTTCTTTTTTTATTGAAACGAGTCCATGTAAATTGTTGCAAAGATTTTGACAAAGGAACGCATTTAAGGTCATGATATTTTCTTTCTTTGTTTTTTTGTTTTTTAATTTCTTTTCTAAAAATTGTGGAAAGCTTATAAAGTCACTATTGAACATTAAAAGTTTTAGAAAGTTATTACATGGTAGACTAAGATAGCGTTTGTAACTGATTTTGATAGCCACTTATGTAATTATGAGCTGAAAAAAGCTCTTATTGAGTGCTTAGAAATTCTACTTCTATTGTAAGTTCTTTAAAAATAATCAATAATAATTGATAATCTCATAAGCGGCCTTGAGACTATTTATGAGATGCTATAAGCCATTCTTATAAAAAGTAAGTGATGATAATTCTAAACACTATAATTTTTTGTTAGCTTAGAGTAAATTATTTAATGGTTTCCAACACTAGGTATTTTGATTATAATTCGATTTTTTCAACTTTTAGTAAAAATAGATGATTATACTTTTATATAATATGTTGAAAACACCACCTAATAGTACTGTTAGCAATTTGGATTTGGATCCAACGATTACATTCGGATTCAAGATCTGAGTGCCGCATCCGAAATTGCTTTGATCAGTGGGCTTCTCTACCCAAAAAATGATGCCAAAATTACTGTAATCAGTAGCCCAAGCATAACGGCCCAACCCTTGTGGCCCAAAATTCAGTGCATTTACAAACATAACCCTATGATTAACGGAGACCCTCCGCAAAGCAGCAAGGCAATTTCGTCAAACCAAATTCTCAACGGCTCTATTCAGAAAATAGCCGTTAACCTCCATCCAGCCCTAGAGTAAATAAAAAATCACACATAATTCGCTGAAAAACCCTAGACACACATCTGAACGAACATATAAACCCTCAATTGAATTGATTTTTGAGAAATTCAATCATACAATCATCTCTCTAATCCTCTTTTCCTCTCTGATTATACTGGAAAACTCTCTCGCTCTCGCATTTTGTCATTTTAATTACTTCTTTGATTGTTCGTTTAGTTCAATTTAATTCAATCTTGATTTGTTTCTTTAACATATTCGTTGTTTTGCAGGTTTCTATTTCCTTTATCTTTTTTTTTTTCCAGGGAATTTTATTTTCACTTTCTGTTAATTCGCAATCGTGTATGCTAGTGTATCACTGATACATATAGACAAAGATTTCTATTTTCTGTTGCTCTTTTGTCTGTGTTTGTGTCCTTTTGTGTTAAAGTGATGGAAACAGGAATGATTAACTCGTCGGCATCTTCAAACAAGACTCAATCGCGATGCCCACTTCAAGAACAGTTTCTGCAAAGAAGAAATTCGCGGGAAAATGTATGTACTTGTATGTTAATTTGTGTTTTTCTCGGTTACATATCATTGTCTATTAATTTTTCTTTATATATATATATATATACTATAATGTTAATTTTGGCGTATTTATAAACGAGAAAATATTTGATTAGAATGTGATTTCGATCTTCAGTCTGTTAAATTTATTTCAGGAATAGGTGGATTTCAGTAATACAACGTTTTTATTTTTTTTGCTTTTTTTCTTTTTTTTTCTTTAATTTGTTTTGTGTGTGCGCGCGCTTTTTTCCTCTCTCTCTCTCTCTGTGTTAATGGTTTAGAGTTGCTGGATGATTGGTTGATCTAAAGATGTGTTATAAGGACGTCTTTAGTTTGGCATTTTTCTGAGTTTAATATAGATTCTTGTTTTACTTGGTGATTCTAGCTTCTTGCACTTCAATGATGTTTGATTCATGATTCTTGACAGTTGGATCGGTTCATACCTAATAGATCAGCAATGGATTTTGATTATGCTCATTACATGCTTACGGAAGGTAAGAAAGGTAAGGAAAATCCAGCTGTTAGTTCTTCTCCATCCAGAGACGCGTACAGGAAGCAGCTCGCAGAGACCTTCAACATGAACAGGACTCGGATTTTGGCTTTCAAGAATAAGCCACCAACCCCAGTGGAGGCCATTCCTAATGAATTTTCATCAGCTGCTCACCAAGCCAAACCTGCTAAACCCCGTCGACACATTCCTCAGGTTGATGCCATTTTTATTCTGGATTTTCTTGAAAAAGAATAATTAAGTCTAAGGGTTGAGCTTGATTGGACATTTAGTTGAATGTTTTTTGAAATGAGTACTGAATTGTTGACACTGTTGGATATCATTTTTATGCAGACCTCAGAGAGGACATTGGATGCCCCTGACCTTGTGGATGATTACTACTTGAATTTATTAGATTGGGGCAGCAGCAATGTTCTTTCTATTGCTCTTGGAAACACAGTATATTTGTGGGATGCTTCTAACGGGAGTACCTCGGAACTCGTTACTATTGATGAAGAAATTGGTCCCGTGACCAGTGTCAAATGGGCTCCTGATGGAAGGCATATTGCGGTTGGTCTGAACAATTCCGAGGTCCAGCTATGGGACTCCACAGCTAATAGACTTGTGAGTGCCTTAATGTTTCTTGGAAATTATTTCATTTTCTCTTACTATTTGTCGATCCTGACTCCATTGTTTCTGCAGCTGAGAACTTTGAGAGGCGGCCACACATCACGAGTTGGTGCATTGGACTGGAACAATCACATTCTGACTACGGGAGGAATGGATAGTCAGATCATCAATAATGATGTACGAGTGAGGCAACATATCATTGAAACTTATCTAGGACATCAACAGGAAGTTTGTGGGCTCAAGTGGTCAGCCTCCGGTCAGCAGTTGGCTAGTGGTGGAAATGATAATCTCCTCCACATATGGGATAGGTCCACGGCTTCATCAAATGCTCCAACTCAGTGGCTTCACAGGCTTGAGGACCATACGGCTGCTGTTAAAGCACTTGCATGGTGTCCATTCCAGGGTAACTTACTGGCCTCTGGCGGAGGTGGTGGTGACAGGTGCATTAAGTTCTGGAACACTCACACAGGTGCATGCTTGAACTCAGTCGACACAGGCTCACAGGTCTGTGCTCTTTTGTGGAACAAAAACGAGCGTGAGCTGCTTAGCTCTCATGGTTTTACTCAGAATCAGCTCACTCTCTGGAAATACCCTTCAATGGTGAAGATTGCTGAGCTCACTGGTCATACCTCGAGAGTTCTTTTTATGGCTCAGGTACTGATATATTTGAATTTTGCAGCTTTGCTTACCTATCTCTATTAGTGCTGGAAAAGAAATCTAACTACTCAATACTCAACTTGACTCATGCTAGACATGAATAAAGTTTGTTCAAACTCAATCTGGTTAACCAATCAAACAAAGCTCGAACTACTATTTCTAGAAGCTCGATAAAAATATAAACAAACTTCAACTCATCTCGATTCATTTGAAGTCCTAATCTCTATCATCTGTTGCGGATTTGTTTCTTGTTATTATGCACTCCAGAGCCCAGATGGATGCACAGTTGCATCTGCAGCAGGGGATGAAACTCTTAGGTTTTGGAACGTTTTTGGGACACCTGAAGTGGCTAAGCCTGCACCAAAGACAACAACTTCAGAGCCATTTGCTCACTTGAATCGCATTAGATAATGGGCAGTGGGATATATTGAAGCCCATATAACCGCGGGGTGAATTGATCTATCAAATGATGAGTGGCATTGCCACATATTCTACGTTTCAAGTGATCCGAGGTAATATACTAAAACGTATACATTTAATTCTACAATGTTTCTGTTTCTGTTTTCCTGCATTTGGGAGGTACATATGATTTTACTACATCCAGCTAATTAGTTCTTTTCTAAAATTTCTTTCTCTGACGGGAAGTCTCTGGGACATCAACAACTGCTTATGGAGCTGTTATGGTACAAATCTTTGTCATTTTTGGGTTTTTTCCTCTTCATGTAGAGTTTGTGGCGTATTCTGTCTGCTTTCAGGAATTTTATGATGTTCCAATTTTGAAGTGTAAGATTTGTACATCAATCTTTTTCTTCAGTGCAGGGAGACTTTTTGGTTCTCAAGTTGTTAGCAAGTCACAGGTAGTGACAAGTACCTATAAAATTGTGTTGATTTGGTTAAAAGTCACAGATAGCAACTCTCGATGGTGTTGTCTCTTTAGATAAATCAGAAATGTGGTTGG
>JACFYI010002211.1:301748-329490 GCA_014898755.1 Handroanthus guayacan
CATATTTGACTTGACTCTATTCATTCATGGTCATGTGCTAATCAAACTACTTCCATTTTGAGTCGCAAGATTTTGGGTTCTTTAATGCAAAGCATCAAAGTCAAAATCAATAGAAAGCTGAAACCGATAAGAAAATCCAACCCCATATAAAAGTAAAAGGTAATTATTATAAAGATATATGCTATTTTATTAAATGAAATATCCTATAAAATACATTCTCTACACTATTAATTATAATGTCACATATATTACATTCTAGTTAAAATCTCCATTGATATTATATATAAGATTATTTTTTTAATGGAAAAAGATATTATTAAAATCCAGATTCAAATCTTTAATAGAACAAATAGCTTAGTTCCCTATCCCATACCAGCCCTAGTGATCACAATTCACAATGGAAATGCATGAGATGCAAAAGTTGTAATAGCACCTCAAAAGAAACACATATAAGTAGATCTGATACTTGAACTCACATGCACAAGAAACTACAACACCATAGTCATCTAACAGAGTGTGACTAGCAAAAACAACACCTTGTGTGCAATGGCATTTTGAATGAGTATCATCATTAAGACAAATCACGTACCTGATCGAATTTCTTGGCCCACAGAAACGCCTTCATTAGTGTACTATATGTCACTACGTCGGGAGTAATACCCTTCACATAATAACATGGTTTCTCAGGAAAAGATTGCTTATACAATATATATTGATAAACGTTATGCTATTTGAACTTACGCTCTCTATTATGTGGTGATATACTGACAGAGCTTCCATAGGTCGCCCAGCAGTAGCGAAAGCATTAATCAACACATTCAGCAGTATTAGGTTTACTTCCATTCCTTCTGCTTCCATGAGCTGCAGTACCTTAACAGTTTGTTCACATAATCCCTGATTTTGAAAGGGGGAAAATGTAAAACAGATGAGTTGATATCATTATAACTAGTGTATTGTGATCAACAGAGTATTCTGATTTTATGAAAGCTAATAGAATTGATAAGAAAGATGGATAAATAAATGACCTGTGCTGTATTTAGGATAATCTTGAACATACAATGCAAGTAGGGATGAAAAAGAAAACAAATTACTTGATATTGATTGGTCGTTGAAAGCTCATTGGGATCTAGTCCACTAAATATATCATACCAAGATTGAACACATTTTTTCATTTGAAAATATTTAAAACTCTTCTCCAGCACCACTAGACGGTTAAAAATGATGAAATATGTACTGGGAGATCAAGCTACTCACATTCAACTCGATTAATGTTTCTACAAGCTCGATTTGATTAATAATCAATCCAAGCTCAAACACAACTCTTAAAGCTCGATAGAAATTCAAACAAACTTGAAATAACTACGTGCTAGACTCAACTCAAGTCATTTCGGGTCCTGCTTCATCTCAACCTATATAATTATTATGTCATACTTTAAAAAATTTGGGCCCTCGCTCTCATTTGACCATGTTCCAAAATTAAACTAGATCTTCTTCATTCTTATTTACATGATTGGTCTAAACTACATCATGATGATTCCCTCGAAGTCCACGAAATTTTCATTGATTATTAATCTCATATAAGTCATCGTAAAAACAAGAATCTCTTACAACTAAAATCATAGATAGCTGCACAAACAGCCAACATTCATAAATGATTCATTACTGTAAGTGAAAGAGGAAAAGTCACCTGCTGAGCATAAGCATTCGCCAGAACGCAAAACATGCTAGGAGAGAGCTGAACACTTTCCAATTTTAGAGCCATTATACACTCCTCAACACTTTGGAATTTCCCATACTGTCCATAAATATCAACTAAAACAGCATAGATAGCACCATTTCTTTGTTGTCCTTTGCTTTTCATGTTCTCGAAAATTTTCCTTATAATGTCCCACTTCCCCTGTTCCCCTAAGTGCAAAATGATAGTCATAAAAATCTTCGGATCCGGATAAATTCCTTGTTCTTGCATTCTACCAAACAAATCGAGAGCACCATCAACATTCCCAAACTTAAAATGCCACCGGATCAAAGAATTCCATGTTTTAATATCTGGTTTTACACTCTCTTCTTGCATTTTCTCAAACACATCCAAAGCTTCTTCTAGTTCCCCATATTTCCCAAAAGTATCAATAATGCTATTATAAATTCTCGTATCTAACGATATCCCCATTGCCCTTACCTCTCCCAGAACCCCCATTGCTTTCTTCCACATCCCGTTATCCCTATATATTTCAATGATCTTACTATAAACATAAGAATTTGGATGATAGCCCTTTTTCTTCATCTCAGAAATCACAAGCCAAGTATCTCTCAATCGCCCCGCATTAACATAATAATCAATCAGAATCTCAAATGTCTTGCGACTTCTCTTCAAACCCCAGTCATCAATAGCCATTAACACTTTATCAGACAACTCTAACAGGCCTTTCTTCAAATAACTTGCAAGCAAAGAATTGAACAACCTGATTTTTGGCCTGCACCCAGAAGTCAGCATCTCTAGTAAAATCGCATCGGCTTCTAAAGTCCTTTCAACATTTGCAAGACCAATTATTAAACAAGAATAAGATGCCGAATTCGGGCGATATCCCAACGACTCCATTTGAGCTAACAAGTCCATGGCATCGTCGACTTCTCCTTCTTCACATAGTTCGCATATCATTTCGTTGTACAGATCACAAGAAATCTCCCTCCCATTACAATTCTCATGCTCGGAAATCGCAGTTACTGTATAACCAACCGATTCAGAATCAGAAACTTTTGCTAATCCGATTCTACGCGTTTGTGAGGAAACTAGAGCAATGGGTTTTGAATAATTTGCATGAAAGTTGATATAAAACGGAAAGAGGGATGCAATTTTGTGGAGAATTGCGAGGGACTGTGCTCCAAAGAGCGCCATATGCTGCATCTCCATGCTTTTGCCGCGGAAAAAATAATTTGCTTCGCGCGCAAATGCAGAAGCGAGCCCGTAAATTGAAATTTCGTAAATTTGCAATTTGCCCCCTAAGCTTTAGGTTTAATTTGTTTTTGCTCTATAATATTTAAGAAATATGTATGTTGCCCATTGGCAAATTTTGTAAATTTGCAAGTTCACTAGGATTATTAGATATATAAGATATATTTGTGGGATACATTTGCATGTTGTAAGGTATAATTTAGCTAACTACAAAGCATAATATCAAATTAATTAAGATTTATAAAAAGAGTAAATTATTTTGTTATATCATGAATTTAAAATATAACGCCTGCATAGTGTGATTTTTAGTTATATGTAAAAGTGATGCTTTAGTTAAAAAAGTACATCAAAATTTAAAAAGAAATTTTTAAAGTTTATATATATATACACAAAATGTAATGAACTAGAAATGCATATCATGGTTATTCATGTTTTAAATGATCTCAGATAAATTGGAAAAAAAGATATAAATCGTACAAAATTAAGCGTGTCCTTTATTTTATTAACTGAGTTAAGAACATTGTACATGACTTCAAACATCATCTCGACATTCATTTAGATGTTTCCTGAAGCATTTCAATTTATTGATCATGATCATTGATTGATTGAAGTTAATCATTTTTATATTTTTCTTAAAACATTTAAGGTTTTTTTTTTCCAATTCAAATTAGTTGTGGAGTTCCTAATATCAGAACTAATAGTGGACATTACAACCTAGTTTTGACTCGAAAACAATCCATGAAATAAGACATGATTGGAATTTCACAAAAGTTGCACGACACATATGGAATGGCATAACAAACAGATCATATGCATATTTTTGCATTATAGTGTTTTCATGTACCATGCGATTTTTGTATAATTTCTATGACATCGAACTTAGTGTACTTAAAAACCCCAATTTTGGCTCCAATTCGGCTCCTTCATGTGAAAAATAACACATCATTTGATTTCATAGAATATTGACCCGTCTTATTACATGCACGGTTTTGAGGTCGAAATCAATGTGTAACATACTCCACTAACTCTGGTGTTGGTGGGCACAACTTAGTTAAAAATATTGGGGATAAGTTGGTCTTTTCAAGATCTTTTCGAGGGTGAAGTGCAAAAAGTTTAATGAAAAGAGGAAAAAAAAAAAAAGATCAACTATATGTAGTCATGCTAAACATGTACATGTGTGGCTGATGAGGCTTTATTCTAGGAATCTAGTAGCAAGATAAAGATATTACAATAGTTGATTTTGAATAAATTATCAATTTGATTTAAGTATGTGGTGTGTGGATAATTGTATCATATGTATGATGCAATTTTTATTTATGCTATATATAAAGTGTGAGAGTTAAAAGTAATTATTTTGGTTAGTCACTAACGGCATAATTGGTATGCATGAATGAAATTAAATAGGAATGGAATAAAGATGGAAAGGGAATAATGTAACTATTACTTTTCCTACGATTGGTATGGACAAGGAATAGAAAATGAATGATATTATCATTCCTCACTTTATTTCAATATAATGATTTGTAATGAACAGTAATTGACAAAAGTAGAATGGAAACACTTTAAATGAGCAAATTACCCTTTATTTAGTATATATTTTAAATAAAATTATTAGTACATTAATAATATATTTGTTAATTAATAAATACTTTTAAATAAATTAATATTTTAAATTAATAATGTTATCAAATAAATAAATATTTTCAGATAAATATTAATTTTTAAATAAATAGATATTTTTTAAACGAATAATATTTTTAAATAAAGAATAGTTTTTAAATAAATAGATATATTTTAAATAAATAAATAACATTTAAATAAATAAATATTTTTTAAATAAATAATTTTTCACATAAATAAATAATTTTAAATGAATGAATATTTTAGAAGTAAATATTTTTTTAAATAAATAATATTTTATATAAATAATTTTTTTGAATAAATAATATTTTTAAATAAAATAAATAATTTTTAAGCAAATAATTATTTTTAATAAATAAATATTTTTAAATAAATATGATCCGAAGCTTTGTGAAAATTCTAGACTCGTTTATTTTTATAAAACATAATTTAGTAATTAATAAATTATAATATATTCCTAATTTGTTAGGAATAGCTAATACAATGGGTATAATAAGGAATGACTAATCCCATACTTTTGGGAATAGGCATTCCTATAGGAATGAGAATTTTATTCCTTAAATCATACCATTCAAGTGTTTTGGAATGAATTTGAGAATGCCCATTCCATTCTTGCTTCATCCCTACATACCAATCATGCCATAAGTGAATGGACAAAAGTAATTCTATTTCACAAGATAATTACAAAATAGTTATAAAAAATATGGCAAAATATTTTATTAATTTCTTTTTTAATATATATATGTATATATATATATATTTGCTATTCCAATTTTTCTTCTGTAATAATTTTTATTTTTATTATTTTCAAAATTATTTTTCAAGCATGTTATTCTACATTATATATTCAAGTAAAAATTTATAATTTTTGAGAAATATTTATTATCATTAAAAATAAATATATATTTTTCATTTTGTAAAAAAGGATATTTAAGTATACGTATTAAATGTGCCACAATTATTAGTTTCAATAATTTATGACCATGCAGCAAAAATCCAAAAGATCAAGCGGAGCCCAGATTTCCCTGCATTCCCACCCGCAGAAAAGGCCATGCACGGCCCAATTCTAAGCCTCTTCAAAGGACCCGTTTCCCCCAGACTTCTCTAATTTCAAAATTGACCCCGATGAAAATATCCTAATACTGGCCGATAGATACTCTTGCATTTTTTCATGAATATACTTTCTGAATCTCACACTGCACATGTAAATCGAAAAATTCTACATGGCATACACAGGAGTACTGGGTTTTGCTACACCGCCATTAAGCTCTTGCAGAAGATCAAAGGGACGCAGAAAAGACACCTCCTTTTCTTGTTGCTCAACTTCTACTTCCAGCAGTGAGCAAGAAACTGCTAAGAAATTCACCTACTCTAGAGCTTCACCATCCGTGAGGTGGCCGAACTTGAAATTTGTTGAAACCCATCATAATTCACAGGAGAACATACTGTACACTGAGGTTATAGATGAAGCTGAGGTGGACAGTGAAGAGGGGATTGTGGATGTCCAGGGAAACGATGAAGAACTCGAGGTGTTTGATAAAAGGCTTAGCAGAAGCAAAGTGAAGAAAATGAATAAGTTGGCACTGAAGAGGGCGAAGGATTGGCGAAAGAGGGTGCAGTTCTTGACGGACAGGATTTTGGAGTTGAAATCTGAGGAGTTTGTGGCTGATGTTTTGGATAAGAAGATGGTGCAAATGACCCCAACTGATTATTGCTTTGTGGTGAAATGGGTTGGTCAGTCTAGTTGGCAAAGGGCGTTAGAGGTTTACGAGTGGTTAAATCTTCGGCACTGGTACGCTCCTAATGCAAGGATGCTGGCTACTATATTGGGTGTGCTTGGAAAAGCCAATCAAGAGGCTTTGGCTGTGGAGATTTTTACTCGAGCCGAGGCAGCTGCTGGCAACACTGTTCAAGTGTATAATGCAATGATGGGAGTGTATGCTAGGAAGGGTCAGTTTTCTAAAGTTAGGGAGTTGCTTGATTTGATGCGTCAAAGAGGGTGTGAGCCAGACCTTGTTAGTTTTAACACATTGATAAATGCACGTATGAAATCGGGTCTGATGACTCCAAATTTGGGAATTGAATTGCTAGGTGAAGTGAGGAGATCAAGGATTCGGCCAGATATAATAACTTATAACACTCTTATTAGTGGTTGTGCTCGCGACTCCAATTTGGAAGAGGCAGTGAAAGTTTTTCATGACATGGAGGAACATAAATGTCAGCCAGATTTATGGACTTATAATGCAATGATTTCAGTGTATGGAAGATGTGGATTGTCTGGTGAGGCAGAACGAATCTTTAGGGAGTTGAGATCAAAAGGTTTTTTCCCGGATGCAGTTACATATAATGCTCTGCTTTATGCATATGCAAGGGAAGGGAATGTGGACAAGGTGAAAGAAATCTGTGAAGAAATGGTGGAGATGGGGTTTGGGAAGGATGAGATGACTTATAATACTATTATATACATGTATGGGAAGCAAGGGAGGCATGATCTTGCTTTGGAAACTTACGGAGATATGAAATCCTCTGGTCGAGCTCCTGATGCAGTGACATATACCGTTCTCATCGACTCACTAGGTAAAGCAAATAAGATGGCTGAAGCTGCAAATGTAATGTCAGAGATGCTAGATGCTGGTACGAGACCTACTTTGCGAACTTACTGTGCTTTAATATGTGGCTATGCAAAATCTGGACAGCGGGAGGAGGCGGAAAAGATCTTTGATTGCATGCGGCGGTCTGGAATTAAACCAGATAATCTTGCATATTCAGTCATGTTGGATGTGCATTTAAGATCGAACAACACAAAGAAAGCAATATCATTGTACCAGGACATGGTTTATGATGGTTTTGTCCCAGATCTTTCCCTCTATGAAGCGCTGCTCCGAGTGCTTGGTGAAGAACACAACGCAAGATGTATCCATAAAGTGGTTGAGGATCTTGAAGAACTTCGTGGCTTGAGCCCAGAGAAGATTTCTTCCGTACTTGCAAAAGGTGGATGCTATGATTTTGCAGCCAAACAATTGAGACTTGCGGTTCTGCAGGGTTCTAGTTTTGAGGGGGATAACTTATTATCGATTTTGGCTTCATATAGTTTATCTGGGCGGCATGGTGAAGCAATAGAACTGCTAAATTTTATAAAGGAGCATACATCTGGATATGAGCAGTTTATAGCTGAAGCTTTAGTTGTTATTCATTGCAAAGCTCAGCAGTTAGATGCTGCTTTGGATGAATATTACAAAAATAATAACCTACATATTTTATATAAGAGCTCAGCCATGTTTGAGTCGTTGATCAAGTCCTGTTGGGAGAACGAACGCTTTGCTGAAGCTTCTCAAATATTTTCAGATATGAAATTCCATGGGATTGAACATTCCGCAGATACGTATCAGACAATGGCTCTTGCATATTGCAAAATGGATCTTCCGGAGACAGCTCAGCATTTGGTTGATCAGGCAGTAGCAAAGGGCCTTCTTCTTCATGACACGTCAATATGTGCTGGCCTTGTTGAAGCTTATGGAAAAGTGAAGCAACTCAAAAAAGCAGAGAGTGCTGTGTGGACCCTTAGGCAAAGGTGCAAAATAGTGAACCGTAAAGTTTGGAACTCGTTGATTCAAGCTTATGCTGCAAACGGTTGTTATGAGAAAGCAAGAGCTGCTTTCGACACAATGATGAGAGATGGGCCGTCCCCAACTGTTGATACGATGAACTATCTATTGCAAGCACTGATTGTTGATGGAAGATTAGATGAACTATATGTTGTGGTTCAGGATCTTCAAGATATGGGATTTAAAATTAGTAAGAGTTCGATTATTTTGATGCTAGAAGCATTTGCCCAATCAGGCAACGTATTTGAAGTGAAGAAAATATACCACGGAATGAAAGCTGCTGGTTATCTTCCTACCATGCATCTCTACAGGGTTATGATTGGGTTGCTATCGAGGGCAAAACAACTAAGGGATGTCGAAGCCATGGTTTCGGAGATGGAGGAAGCAGGATTCACTCCTGATCTTTCTATATTTAACTCGTTGCTTAAGATGTATACGAAAATAGAGGACTATAAGAAGACCATTCAAGTTTACCAGCGAATCCAAGAGTTGGGACTTAAACCAGATGAAGAAACTTACGACACTTTAATCTTAATGTATTGTAGAGATTGTAGGCCTCAAGAAGCTCTCTTATTGATGCGTGAAATGAGACAGCTTTGTCTAAACCCTCGCATTGATACCTATAAAAGCCTCATAGCAGCATTTTGTAAAAAGCTAATGGTGGAAGAAGCTGAAGAACTTTTTGATGGCCTAAAGTCAGAAGGACACAAGCTAGACCGATCGTTCTATCATTTGATGATGAAAATGTATAGAGATTCCGGGAATCATACTAAAGCAGAAAAGCTGCTTGTGACTATGAAAGAAAGGGGAGTTGAGCCTACTATTGCTACAATGCACCTGCTTATGACTTCTTATGGCAGCTCAGGCCATCCGGTGGAAGCTGAAAAAGTGCTTATTAATTTAAAATCTACCAGTTCGGATCTCAGTACATTACCATACAGTTCAGTCATTGATGCTTATCTCAAGAATGGGGATCTTGATATTGGCATTCAGAAGCTCATCGAGATGAAACAAGAAGGCTTGGATCCAGATCACAGGATATGGACTTGTTTTGTAAGGGCTGCAAGTTTGTGTCACAGTTTGAGTGAAGCCACTATGCTATTAAATGCAATAGGAGATGCTGGTTTCGAAATTCCCATAAGGCATTATTTTTCTTTTCTTTACCGTTTACTTTTGTGTGTTTCACCTATTACTTGTTCTCAAATGAAACAGTGTCTTTTTCACAGGCTTTTGACCGAAAATTCTATGTCATTGCTGTCTGAGCTAGACTGTTATCTCAAGAAACTAGAACCAGTTGAAGATCATGCAGCATTTAACTTTGTTAATGCTTTGGAAGATATGCTGTGGGCTTTTGAACGCCGAGCAACTGCCACATGGATTTTCCAACTGGCAATTAAAAGAAACATTTATCATCACAACGTGTTTAGGTAACTACTAAATTAAGCTCTTAATTAAGGGCCTTCGATTACTTTTCTCGTGTTTATATCAAGAGCATTATGCTTTTTCAAACCAATTTCTGGGGTACAATTTGGGGGGGCAAAAAAAAAAACCCAAAAACAAAAAAGAAAAGGAAGGAGAAGAAGCAGAAGAAAAAAGAAAAAAGAAAGATAAAAAAAACACTGGAAGAATGTGAAATATGCTTTTTATATGCTTTTTTAGACCATTTCGATATGGAAAACTATGTGACATAAGCCTTTGTTAGAGGAGAATGAGATTGTTCTCAAGTTTGGGACTGTGAAATATGCTTTTTATCTGCTTTTTTAGACCATTTCGATATGGAAAACTATGTGACATAAGCTTTTGTTAGAGGAGAATGAGATTGTTCTCAAGTTTGGGACTCTTGTATTGCAAAAAATATCATGGTGTTGAAAAAGGCGAATCTTCTCGTTAAAAAAGATAATCTAGTAAAATTACTTAAAACATTTGCTGTTTGCTTCATATACTGATGATGTGTGAAAAAGAACTAGATTTCCAAGATAGCTCCTATGCTAGATTTTTGCAGTTTGCTTCAGACATATTTAATTTTCCTTGCAGGGTGGCTGACAAGGATTGGGGAGCCGACTTTAGAAAGTTGTCCGCTGGTGCTGCTCTTGTCGGACTAACCTTATGGCTTGATCACATGCAGGCAAAGCTTCTAACTTTTTACTCTCTTAATGTTTTTCCTATTGAAACTTGATGAGTGTAACACTTTAGCTGGACTCCAGTCTTGATCCTAATTTTGGATGAATATCCCTTTTCTGGTTGCTTCGTTTTAATCTTAATGCTGCATATGAAATAGTTCTTTTCATGTACTTTAGTTTATTAAAGTAGATCACAACTATATTTTCAGTTGATAGTTCACATATGCTTATCTAATGCCATGAACCATGTTTTCTTTAGTCGATAGTCTACATGTGGTTGGTTCTTACATTCCTCACGGATATTATTGCTTGAAGGGTTGACTACCAAAACCTCCCTGAGGTTTGACTTGACTATAGAAACCCTTTCTACTTTCAGAAATTACAAATACCACCTCACAACTAAGAAACGTTACAACTGACGGAATTTGTTAATAATCCATGTTGTCCCTAGTGAAAAGTTATGACAATAGTTAAAAATCTAAAAACATGTACATATTTTCTCAACAAATTTGAAGGCAAAATGACTTTTGAAATTAGTTTTTAGCTGGCATCAGTGATTTCTGCAGTGATGACTACAGTCTAGTGAAATCTATGAGACAGAGGCAACAAGAAGGGATATATTTGTAATTTCAAAAGATACGGTCCAACCCATTATTTGAACTTCAAAACTAATGCATTTTGAACCGTGCCATCTACAGGATGCTTCATTGGAAGGTTTCCCCGAATCTCCAAAATCCGTTGTTCTAATCACTGGTACGGCAGAATACAACAAGGTTTCCTTAAATAGTACACTAAAAGCGTACCTATGGGAGATGGGATCTCCATTTTTACCCTGTAAAACCCGAAGTGGTATCCTTGTTGCGAAAGCTCATTCGTTACGGTTGTGGCTAAAAGACTCTCCGTTTTGCTTGGATCTTGAGCTGAAAGATAGCCCTATTCTCCCTGAGGTGAACTCAATGCAGCTTATCGAAGGATGTTACATTAGACGAGGGCTCATTCCTGCTTATAACGACATAAAACAGAGGCTTGGGCAGGTTTCACCGAAGAAGTTTGCAAGACTCGCATTGTTGTCTGATGAGAAAAGAGATAAAGTTATTCAGGCTGATATAGAAGGTAGAAGAGAGAGGCTGGATAAGTTGGCAAAAGCTGGAGTTGTGCGGAGGGGTATAAGCAGGTTTGGTAAGCAGAAGTTGTTTCAGAAGCTGAAAGTTGAGTCTTGAACTAGCATTTTCTTCATTTTTTCTACTTGTACAGATTATACAGCATTCAAGTACAAATATTTTGTCGAAATTAGTCATTCTTAATATAATTTTTTCTTTTTCCTGAGAAATTATTATTATTATTATTATGATTATTATTATAATGTATTTTTTGGCTTTAAGATACTAACCGTCCCATGAGAGGGAACGAGAAGAAATCAAGAAATATAGAACGGACTGCCAGCTATACCCAAATAGCGGATAAATGAAAATTTTATTGATAAGGCCTTTTCAATTGTAGCCAATATCTTATTAGAAATAATTCCGACAACTTTAGAAAAGGAGGCATTTATTTGGTTTGATTTGATTTTATTTTTAGTTTCTTTTTTTTCTTTAATTTCTCTCGGTCTTACTCGTCACACTTTTTCTCCGTGCGCATAAATAATCTTTGAATGTGAACTATATTATTTGTGTATTCATCTCTGTTATTGTAATAAAAATTATATAATACTATAATCTATAGCTTTATATGGTAATGAAACTTTTGACATATTTATATTATTTAAAGGATAACGTAAAATCTCGTCGCTAAGTTATTATTAAATTACAAAATGGTATAAATTCTTTGTGTCACTACCAAATGGGCTTCCCATAAATGTTATGAATTCTTTATTAAACCTTTTGTCACGGTCTATATCAACAAAAAAGAAACAAAAAATGTAAAATAATATTTCCTTTAGCAGAATATTTTTTAAGATATAAAGGTATAAATATTCAGTTATAAATTGCATCAATTTCTATATGTAGTTATATAATTTTCCTTGCAATTGAACTAGATATTAATTATTTTGCCATGAATAATTTATATCATAATTATAATCAATATGTGGATTTTTTAAAAACCCATGCAAAAAATGAAAAAAAAAAAAAAATGTATTTGGACTTGAGCTGATTCGAGCCCATCAGTGCTAAAAAAATTCCCAATTAGGCCCAAGATCTCTCTCTACCAAATAATTGGGCTGGCCTAGAATGGCCCAATTTATGGTCCAATAAATCACAAAAACCCACCTAGGGTTTTTCATAGGCTGTATATATATAGTTGGGCGCATTTTACTTCGATGAAATTTGGCAGCACAGCAGAGCAAATCTAGCTCTCCATCGTTTCTGCTCATCGCCGCCGCCGCCACCGCCGTAAGCCTAAACCCAAAGATCTCACTTCCGTCGTTTCATTTCTCATCGTTCTTCACGTATTCGTATGATTTGTCGCATGAATTGAAAGCTTATATTTATTGAATTTCATAATTGTTTAGCTTGAAGTTAGTGCAATTGAGATGGTTACATCTGCTTACTTTGTTTGATGGGATATGTATTGCTAGTTTTATGTTACGTTCAATGTAAATTAGCTGTTTGATGCTTGTACTGTTTTGGTTGTTTTGGGTTGTATGCTTTTGGTTTTAAGTCCTGGCATGGTTCAGCACTGTATTGCTTTTGTTAATCTTGCTGCCGTTTGATTAGTTTTGGATTTTTCTTTGTTGGAAAATAGTAAGCTGAGGGTCGGCACGTGTTAGCGAATTGATAAGTGATTAATGGATATCTTTATTTCAAGAAGTCGAATGTGCATTTGCAAGCTCGTTTGATTAATTTATGGGTGGGCGATATAATTCCCAAATAGACTTCATGTGTGCTTGTGTGTGTATGTGTGTGTGTGGTTGTGGATGGTGTTAGTATGTTTCTAGTTCAATATTTTGAATGAGATTTTTCTGCTGGTGTATTTAGCTGTATTTGATTCATATGTTTTGATGGAATCAATCAGAATTTATTTATATGTAGAAGTACAAACCTACATGTTTTGGATTATAGTATCAGATTGTATGTATCTAAACAATGTATTCGCTAATTGCACTGTCCATTTGTCCTGTTTTTTATGAGGAAAAGTTTTCAATTGTTATGTTTCACAAGTGAATTGAATGCCACATTGCCACAATCTTTCAAATGGCTGCCTTAGTTGTGTTGTTCTCATGCTTTACTTTCTACTCTAGGTAAACCATGGTTAAGCACAACAATGTTGTGCCTAGTGGGCACTTCAGGAAGCACTGGCAGAATTATGTCAAAACATGGTTCAACCAGCCTGCCCGCAAGACCAGGAGAAGAGTTGGTACTAATTCCTTCCAATTTTATTTATTTATTAATTTAAAGCATAGCATAGCATTCTATGACATACATTGTTGTTCCAATGCTTTGATCTGCTATTTGACTGATGGGTTTACATTTGATACTTCCCTTTTTCAGCAAGGCAGAAGAAAGCTGTGAAGATTTTCCCCAGGCCCACAGCTGGACCTCTTCGTCCAATTGTCCATGGACAGACACTTAAGTACAACATGAAGGTCAGAGCTGGTAGGGGATTTTCTCTGGAAGAGCTGAAGGTGAGTTGCTTGGTTTATTTGTATCATACTGTGGCCACTCTGCTATTTTTCCTAACGTCTTTGCATTGTCAAATTAATTTGATTTACTTGTAAGTGGAATTTAAGCATATAAAATTTTTTGGCTTGTAACATTTATCTTTAATCAGCAACGAGGTAATACCTGTCATTGCTGCCGTTTTGCTTTACTGTTCACCTTCCGCTTTGGGCTTGATTAAAATTTTTGAATAATCCTAATACCAGTGGTTATTGTGTGCATTGTTTATTTGATTGCCGATTTGTCTATCAACCAGGCTGCAGGCATCCCAAAGAAACTTGCCCCAACTATTGGAATCTCTGTTGATCACCGCCGTAGAAACCGTTCCTTGGAAGGTTTTCAGACCAATGTTCAGAGGCTGAAGACATACAAGGCCAAGCTTGTTGTCTTCCCAAGACGTGCTCGCAAAGTCAAGGTAACAACATTGACCATTTGAATCATCAAACTTGCATCTTGTTCAAACCTTACTCACACAGCCTTTTCTTCCACAGGCTGGCGATTCTACTCCTGAGGAGTTGGCAACAGCCACACAAGTTTCTGGTCCTTACATGCCAATTGTACGCGAGAAGCCAACGATCGAGCTTGTTAAGGTGACAAACGAGTTGAAATCATTCAAGGCATATGACAAGCTCCGTCTGGAGAGGATGAATGAGCGCCACGTCGGTGTTAGGGCCAAGAGGGCAGCCGAGGCCGAGAAGGAAGAGAAGAAATAGAGTGTGATTAAATTTTGCGCTGTTCTATTGGGTTTCTTTCTGGCTTTGAACCGATTATCTGGATTTTGTTTGAATTATTAGTTCTAGCAATTATATGTCAGTTCAGTGTATGAATTTTCCAAGATCCTGCAATCTTTTCATCATTTTGACGTGGAGTAACTTCTTCCAGGGCCTTTGTCTTTGGTTTTATATTTTAGATTGCTTTTCGGTTCTATGTTTTAGACTGCTTTATAGTTTGATCTTTTTCTTGTTATGTGAAAGTGAATCTTCAGCTGAATCCAAGATTCCATTGTGGGGAATTTGTTGGCTTTTATAATATTTTTTCTGTTGTACCACTACATGGGATTTAAGTTGCTATTTGTGATGACGTGAAAGCAGGTCGCATATTCGGGATTTGTTTATTGGTTCGCAGGAAACAGTCAAAGAGAAGTGGTCGGGGGGAACCCTTGCACGACAGTTGACAACTGTATGCTGGTAGCTGAGTAGGATAGTTTCCTCGATGTTCTTCTGGTTTGAGTTTGATTATAGAACAATTTCTTCTAGCCGGAATTATAATATTAACTTTGGATAATTACTGATCGACAAATAGCCTTTTATGAGAACAAACTAGATAATAGCAAACACTGAACTTGGATGAAATTATCTCTACATAAAATAATTTCAGACATGATTGTGAACTGCTTTATTTTTCAGTTCTTCTCACTTTTTGCAAATCATCTGTCTATTAAATTCTAGAATATGGGAATCCATACTCAAAATTTTAATTGAAATCCATTCATTCATCCTAATATCATCACCTAATTTGAGAATTTGATTGTTGAGAGTGAAAATAACTTAAAAACAAAAAGTAAAAATGATATTTTGATTGCCAAATTGCAGTAGTACCTACAAAATTAGCGTGCATAACGCACCTTCCGAATATAGTTGGAAATTGCAACTTTTTTAAAAATACAAGATGCAATTAACTAGATTTTTTAAAAGGGATATATATGCTAATTAGACGTAACATAGAGATAAAAGACAAATTTAACTTATGCCTTTATCAGACAGAGCTTTTCTAACATTATAATTAGAATTCTGAGCTGATTTCTTTAACAAAAAATTTAACAAAATTTATGTATCATTATAATTAAATTTTTGAAAATTAAGGCTTCCATTAAGTTTTCATCAATTAGTCTATGTCATGGGGCCCTTTTTATAATGTCCTTATCTTATAATTTCGTAAGGTTGGGGGATGTTAGAAATAATTACCCCTTGTAAATAGCATGAAGAACTTATTCTGTTTAATCAAATGACCCTTCTTCATGACACTTTTGAGCGAAATGATTGAAATAAGTGACGTCCAATTTCGTATTGGTTGGATTTTGTGTCAAATCTAAATATCTTAAACCTTGAAGATCATTCTTCACTTATAATGACCCACCCATAAAAAGAAAAACAATTATAATGATACCATCAATAATTATATTTATAGATTGTTGCCTTTCTTTATTTTGACGATCACAATATTTTTTCTCAATTGTTCTATATGAAGCAATAAAATGAAATTTTATTATCATGTATTATCATATGAGGAGTCGTGATCATAAGCCTTAATAACATCATGATAACATGATACGAAGTGAATATTTCTTTGGCCAATTTGAATATTTCTTTGCAAGAAATTTCCCACCCCTCTTGTGACAAGATATTTAGTTGGCTTTATTGTAAATTTTATTTATTAAATCTTCGATGTTACCTATTTATTTTTGTGAAGAGACTGCACCCCATGATGTATTATCAGCATGTGGCCGGGAACATTATTACCTCACTTTCCCAGATGATCCATTTTCAAAGATTTCAACTCCACCTTCACCATCAAGATCGAGACATGCCCTCTAACTTAACCAAAAGAACCCAAAAACAATTAATCTTGTCAGAAGTTCCATCTATTAATTTAGCCTCTTTTGCATTTCCATATATCCTATGATTCATAGTCCTCGAAAAAAACATCATTAATGGCTGCGAATTACGGATCTTTGAGGCAAAGCTTTGCAGAGAGAAGCAAAGAAAGATTGCTTTCAAGAAAATACTATTCCGACGTGGGATTAGATGATTCTTTCGTCACCCATGAAGGCTGTTTACATCGGCTTTTTCGAATCATGGGAGAGAGGCTGTCCGGGTGGTGGAGTAATGTTAAAGGGACTACAATTAGTGCATATGAAATGGGAAGATCCGACCCGAGAAAAGTGGTGTTTGCAGCTAAAATGGGGGCTGCTTTGTCTCTGGTTTCAGTGCTTATCTTTTTCAAAGAGCCCTTGAGTTATATTGGCCAATATTCCATATGGGCTATTCTCACTGTTGTTGTTGTGTTTGAGTTTAGTATAGGTGAGTTGTTATTTTGATGCAGGGCTTTTAAATCAATGCATATATTAGTTTAATTTGGTAGTTTACACTTTACAGTGAAGATTTGGGAAATCCTTAGTGCTTGTCTTGTTGGATTTTAGCTTAGGTTGTTGTCTGATTTTGTTTCTGCTTCTGAAACTTTGCATTCTAGTATAATTCGGTTATTTTTTTCGTGGCAGCTTGTTTGTCGTTAACTATTTTGGATCCTCCATTCTAACAGGCGTTTGATCAGATATATCGTTTCATGGAGACACACCAACTGTATTACATGTTTTTACACAAAAATATTTGATACACTTGATGTGTACCTGTGGAAGGGAATAGGCGATCAAATCATGGATCCAATATCAAACACCTATTGGATTGGGACATCCTTAATGCTGCTGCATTTGCTTTAGATTAGGTTGATGTCTGAATATATTTTTCCCGCTTTTGGAACTGAGTTTCAGTACGATTTGGTCAATTTTGTTCCTCTAGCTTTTTTGTCACAAACCAGTTTGATCCTTTATTCCAATAGGGGTTTCATAATCTATTTCTTTCATGATACACACACAAGGTATTTCATTTTTGATGAAGTATTTTTACTGGAAATATTTGATACACACCATAGATTAAACACCTGCTGGAATAGAGGACCAAGATCGTTGTTGACTGTCTGGTTCTAAGCTTGTATACTGTATTTGATTGGGTGCTTTTTTGTGTAGGGGCTACCTTAAACAAAGGGTTTAATCGTGCATTAGGGACGTTATCCGCTGGAGCACTAGCTCTAGGGATTGCAGAATTGTCGGTGATGGCTGGGAAACTACAAGAAGTGGTGATTGTTATCAGTATTTTTATTGCAGGTCAGTTCTTCTTACAACATTTGCAAATTAGACGTTGTTGATCGAGTTGAATTAACTGAAGATGATACCTACATCAAAAAAATTGAGGGTCTTAAAAACTGTTCATAAGCTCTTCCCTCTCTCACCATGAGCTTGAGGGACATGCCTCGATGCGGTTGAGCCTTTTATGTTTGATGACAAATTTAGGCATCATCATAGGATCTTCTTGTCTTAAAACATGGGAATTATCATGAATTTGTGTCTTATGCTTTCTTGGTTTCAGGATTTTTCGCTAGTTATTTGAAGTTGTATCCGGCCATGAAGCAGTACGAGTATGGATTCCGTGTATTCTTGCTGACGTTTTGTATCGTATTGGTATCCGGAACTTCAAATTTTGTTCGAACAGCAGTTTCTAGGTTGCTGCTAATTGCTGTTGGTGCTGGTGTTTGCTTACTTATAAATGTATGTATTTATCCCATTTGGGCTGGAGAAGATTTGCATAAACTAGTCGTGAAAAATTTCAAGGGAGTGGCTACTTCTCTTGAAGGTGACATTGGAGTCTGATGTTGTCTAGATATCGCAATTCTTTTGATGGAGACAATATTCTTAAACTGATGTTTCTTGTCTTTATATAGGTTGTGTCAACATGTACTTGCAGTGCATCGAATACACTCGAATTCCTTCAAAAATTTTGCTTTACCAGGCTTCGGATGATCCTCTGTACAAGGGATATAGAGCTGCCGTTGAGTCCACTAGCCAAGAGGAGTCTCTGGTATGTTCTATATTCTGCAGAGCAATTTCTCGAAGCGAAAATTTAGTTAGGACTGTAATGAACCGAGCCGAGCACTTTACTGTTCATATTTGTTTGAGTTTCTATCAAGCTCATGTAACTTGATCTCTTTGCCTACATTTTAATAATTTTAATAACTAATGAAATCAAGCTTGAGACGATTTTCAAATCTCATATAACACAAACACATGTTTAATCTTGGTTTGTTATGTTAGAACGACCAGTGCTCAAACGAGCTTTTGACGATCAATCTCGAATTGAATATGAAGCAGTTTGATTTTGTTCAACCCTAAATTTAGTTTATCCGTTTTCCTTTTGCAGTTAGGTTTCGCCGTTTGGGAACCACCTCATGGCCGTTACAAAATGTTCAATTATCCTTGGAGTGAATACGTTAAAGTTAGTGGTGCTCTACGGCATTGTGCATTCATGGTGATGGCAATGCATGGAAGTATACTTTCGGAAATACAGGTATTTTAGTACTGTTATACGTATTTTGCTTCTAATCGAGCTGCTTTGAGATATACGAACTTGGTTTTATTTTAAAAAAGCTGCCGGTGAATGAGAAGTTGTGCCAATCTTATGCAGTTTACTTCATTACAGAGCTTGTTGTCTGAGGTTGTCATGTAAAAGAAAAGTAATAATTACTATTGTGTCTGAGCTTATGGCAAACGTATTGATTCTTGTTAGAATCCCACATCTGAAAAATATCAAAGTCTTGGCCACTTTATATGGTCCTGGGCAATCCTCACCTCACAAGCTAACTTTTGGGATTGAGTTAGGCCCAAGCACCATTTTCTAACAATTCTAAATGCTCAATGTTTAAATAGGTTGAACCAATTGTGTTTCTTTGTTCTTCTAATAAAATGATGGAGTGGAAATTCTGAAATATTTATCACAAAACGAACAGCACTAGACGTTTGCGTGATGTATGTATATGTATATATATTCAGTTCAACTTCTTGTCCCGTTAGCTAATTAACGAGTAATTAGCATCGAGGAAATGAGTATATCATGCGGTTTATGTGGCACTGAGGCGAACTTTGTGCTTGTAAAAAGAAATAAAATGAGAAAGTCTTTAGGGGTGGATTCGGCTGGTGATAAAAATAGTATCATAGTAGGACTCTACTTGTGCTGAGGGTGGGACCTGTGTGAGTGTTGAGGTATTGTCAATCAACCCAAGAGGGGCTTACATTGCAAGGGGGCGTGCTTGGGTTCAGTGGGGCCAAATGTAACGAGGAATGACTGGCATGGGAGGGGCCCACATCATACAAGGGTGTGCTTGGGTTGGCTGAGGAAGAATGTAGCAAATTCCCATCGTACATTAGGGCCCCCCGGGGGGGGGGGGTGTTTGTTCTTGGGCCAACTTATATAGTATCATTTCCCCTTAGTGAACAACTTTCGAAGGTGGGATTTGACACCTGGCCAGCCAGAAAACATGAAGCTTTAATTATATAAAGGACTGCCCCTTCTTGTATTCTGTATACTTAGTCATGTTTTGTTACTTAGATACCCTTTTCATTTGCAGGCGTTGTCTGAATTAAGGCAAGTGTTTAAGGATGGGATTCAACGAGTCGGGACAGAAGGTGCTAAAGTGTTACGACACCTAGGTGAGAAAGTTGAAAAGATGGAAAAGCTATCCCCCGGTGACCTACTCCAAGAGGTTCATGATGCAGCAGAGGATTTGCAGATGATGATCGACCAAAAATCGTATCTTTTGGTAAATGCATCGAGTTGGGAAAGTGATAAACGACCCGGAAAATTTGCAGATCCCGAACTACTTCAAGAACTTAAAGACAACGAAAACAAGCCATTTGTAATAAACTCCCTCAGCGAATCAGCTAACCTTAAATCGACTCAGACATTACGAAACTATGATCCACAGAACCCAAACATGAGCATCAATATGTCTGTCTCACAATGGGGATCCGGAGAAGATGTCCTAAAACATCAAACGTTGTGGCCTTCTCGACTCTCACTTATTGGTGAAACGGTTCTAAATGAACGTGAAGTGCGAACATATGAAAGTGCTAGCGCATTGTCCCTTGCGACTTTTACTTCTTTGTTGATTGAATTTGTTGCTCGACTTCAGAATCTTGTGAATGCATTTGAAGATCTAAGTGAGAAAGCTAAATTTGCAGAGCCTCTCGAGAGAACTGAAACGAAGGAGGTTCTTGGTTTGTGGGGGCAGTTGCTCAGATGCTTGTGCTGCAGGGATTAAGATGACATTTTTCCCCACGGGTTAAGGTTATTTTTTGAACTCTTTGTCTTAGATAACACAGTGAAATTGTCAAGAGTATTGTTCGTGATCACACCTAATACGATCAGAAACCTTTGGTTTCTGTTTTAGCAGAAAGATTTGCTTAGCTTCCCAGGTTGTAATAAGGCTTCAAAAGCATTATGTTTCTGTACTCTCAAGGACTTGTACAGTGAAAGAGACAACATAAGGGTGCGTAGAAAATGTAATAGACTTGGGAACTGGGCTCTCAGACAATATGCTCATATGTTATTTTCCACAATTTGTATGGCCAGAGATTCTTTTGTTCCAAGCAGAGTTTGCGCTGTCTGAAATATATGCTATAGTGGCTGCTGTTGTGGAATGTTTTATTTGAGCTATAGGTACTGTCCAAAGGACGAGTCTGATCGTCACAACTCTACCAAAGTAAAGGTCATTGTAGAATATCCGATTTAAACAATGTTTCAAAAGATGAATTGATCACCACAACCCTACAAACCGAGCCCCGTAACATAGATAGTTGTGGAACATTGTTTTTGAGCCATGGCTATTATTTAAAGGGTGAGTTTATCACCAAAATACTATGAAAGTGCCACTTATTGGTTGAAGACCTCGAGCGTAAGATAGCTGTTGAAATTGGACTGTCCCATTTAAATCATAGTTACGGTTGAAAGACGAGCTCATCACCGAAGTGAATGTTATTGTATATTACTTTCTAGATGGTGAGCTGGTCACTACAATCATACGCTGAAGCCCCTTTATAGAGATCGTTGTGGAATGTTACCCCCGAGATAAATTAAATGTTTAATTTGAGTCATAATTACTGTCTAAAGGATGAGTTCTTTACCAAAACTCCACTACAAGATTGCATTGAAATGTCGGAATTGAACCGTAATTACTTCCCAAAAAGGTGAGCTCGTCACCATAACTCTATAAAGTGTCAATCAGATCGAAATCTCTTTACAACAGAAGTAACTAATTTATGAACTACTAGTGCAAGTGAGTTTGAACTCGTGACCTCCTCATAGAGAGTAAGAAACTAGATCAATCGAACTACCATCCGATGATTCTTAACAATGATTGGGTTTTAAAAGTTGTGTTTGGTTATATTATCCCATCAATAGACGAGGTTGTGTTTTATCTTATCAATCGACAACCGTTGCTTGTTTGTAACATGTGAATATGTTCATTACTTCTACCTTGGAATGAATTAATTTTCATAGGTTGACCGGTACTAAAAGTTTAGACTATTTATAACTAGATCTCAAATAATAATAATAATAATTTGATAGTGGGTGTTTACAATCTAAGTGTCTTTTCACATCTTTAATATTTTAAATTCCCGTTTATCTTCGCTCAAAAAAAAAAAAATCCCGTTTATCCTCAAAAATGATATTTCTACACTTTATCTTTTGTTTTTTTTTATGGTAAAAGCTGGATAGGGAGAATCCGATGTGGCTACCCCAACTAAGGGAACCCATCCGCTACGGAATGTTCCTTTCGCCAAAGCTCAAAAATGATATTTCTACACTTTATCAAATAAAACTAATATAATACTTTATCAAGTACTTTTTAAGATATTTTTTAATAGCTATAAGCTGAAAAAGTAGCAGTTAAAGTATTATTGATCACCTTCTGTACATAACGATACATACAGTCTAAGGAAATATAAAATTTAAAACAAAAATGGGTGTCTTATTTCTCAGTCAACATCTTCTCCATTACTTCTATGCTGAAGTACAAGATACTTCTAACCCTTTTATAGAAATGGCCATAACTTCAAATTACATATCAAGAATCAAAATAGGGGCACACATTGGATTCTAACAATATCCTTTGTCCAATCAAAACATCATATATCTTTTCAACAAGTTATGATCCACGTGACAAGGTCCATTTTTGCTGATCCAACCTTTCAACTTGACTGCATTGATCATGGAAAAGTTCAAGTGGGCTTTAATGCATGTAAAATGCTAAGGATTGGATGAACAAAACTACTTTATCACAAGAAGTGAGCAAATTAATTCTCATCCTCAATCCAAATGGTGGTCCTCCGGAGAAGTTGTACGGACCCAAAATGTGTGTAACTTGTAGAAGGCAAATTCTTGGTTAATGGACCTTAAGGGACATATGACAAAAATGCCCCTGAAAGTTTGCGAGAGTTGCTAGGATTTGCGTCTCTCACACATGGATTAGGCACGATCCACGATAACCCAACAAGGGAAGGTTGTTCGGTGATGACATGTGGCATGCACTGTCCGTGCATGACTTTATGAGACATTTCCATGAATAGCAAC
The DNA here is from genome assembly GCA_014898755.1 of Handroanthus guayacan. NCBI lineage: Eukaryota > Viridiplantae > Streptophyta > Magnoliopsida > Lamiales > Bignoniaceae > Handroanthus > Handroanthus guayacan. The sequence goes on from JACFYI010002211.1 coordinate 324,960, forward strand.
AATCAAATTTTAGTAAGTTTAATATTTTATCCATATTTGCTACCATCCATCGGATGACTAAGCATTGTCTTTCCTTTTTTAGAAGAGTCTAGAAATTTAATTCCCATTCTCCATCCCTCCAATCTCCAAATTATAGAACTACTTACTAAACTTTATATGTTACTATTTATTCGACCTTATACTGACTTGAATATTAGAGGGTTCTAGCCAGACAAACATCTGCTTGCTTGAAAAAATTTCTTTTTAGAATAGTACTCTCGTAGGGATAGACTAGTACAAATTCAACCAGTTCAAACCGGATCATTAGCACACACTTTTTTAAAGTCTTAAAATATGTGAATCTTTCTAGAAGTAGAAACTAAAATCCCATATGCCATATCATCACTTTTAGTACCCTTTTTCGAAGTTGTTAATATAATTCATCCTCATCGGAGAAGTATAGTTGTACCACTAGTAAAATTGTTTAATCTTTGAAGTACAATCACATTATGAATTGTTAAATCTTTCCAATGAACTGAATATTATATAAAGCTGCTAAAATAATTCACCATGCTTCCATTTATAGTAAGCTTTCATAACTTCAGAGTACAAGAGAACATAAAACTAGACAGGCAGCCATATTGAAGAGCTTCCAGTTTGGGGTAAGTTCTATCTTATGTCTTTTTTTCCCTTTCAATTCTTAGAATCTTTTTGCCATTTATATTCTCCAGGCTGCAGTTTGAATCAAATGTAATATATTGTACATTTTTTTCTAGGGTAAATACCTCGCACTTTCTAAGTTTAGTTTAATTACAAAAATAACCCTCATAATTTTGGAAAATTATGCTAACACTCCCTGCCATTAGCTTATGTTGCTGACTCCGTCTTCACAAACTCGTGGCCTCATGTTTTGGTGATGGGGGACAATGGCAATTGGACTTTTTTGCTTCGTTTTCGTTAATGGAATTTCAATTTTTACCTACCAAAAAAAGCTTCGCTAGCTCATGGAAACTTAAGGGAGTTTGTGTAACATTACAAGGGGACAGGATCTCCTATTACAAACGGTGTTCTATCTCCTATTCCATGCCTTTAAATACATGTCACGTGTATTGCATTTATTACTAAACATTTTTATGAGAAAATATTTAATACACGTGACATGCATTTAAAGCATGAATTAGGAGATGAAATACCATTTTGGAATATAGGATCTCGTCCCCATTACAAGGGTCTATTTTGTAATGTTTTTGTCACTATGTTAGATTTTCTGGGAGGGCAATTTTGATGTTTATATAGGGCCTGGTAAGTTTATCATAGTTGAACTAACAGTAGGAGTGTTATTATAATTTTCAAGCTACAAGAAATTGAGGTAAACTAATAATTTTCTATTTGCAGGTGAACAAGGACCATGTTCATGGAGCCACTACGGGAAGGGATAAAGATAGAGAATATTCCATTTATAGTGAGTTTTAAAGAACTGGAACAACATATTAATAGTCTATGATATAGTTTTTTGAAATATTAAATCGGAGTATTTTTCAACAGGAATCCCACGCAAGTGAAAGGTTTATTTGTTCTTACAACCAAATGGAGATCCCGAAGAGCCCTAGCAATGCTATGGAGTTCCTTAGCAGATCTTGGAGCCCATCTGCAGCTGATTTTTTACAAAGATTTTCATCCAATGTGAGAAATTACTTTCACTATATATGTGAACTTTTTTATATATGTTTTTTTTAGTATTGATATATGTGGTTTCTTCCTTAGAACCTCTTGTCGCCTAGTGATACAAATGGCCTAGGCGATGGAACACTGAAAAGTACAGATGGGACAAATACAAGTACTATAAAATATGATAATATTAAGGTACGTAATCACATGTGTTCAAGTTATATGCTAAATCTCACAGCGAAATATTAGGGGGTGTTTGGCAATACTTTTTCTATTTTCAAATTTTTACTATTGAAAAATATTTTGGAGAATTTTGGTAAAATGACTTCTACTATTAGAAATGTGAATTAAAATTAACTAAACTTTTGAACTAGCTCATAAGGTGTTTTAAGATTATACTTTTACCTTTTCATGTTAAAGATGAGAAATACTAGATTATTTTTATTGTATCACTTGAAACCTCAAACGCCCCCTCTAAAGATGTGAAGTGTGAGAATAGTTAAGATTAAAAGTTCAGGAAAATCACTTACTTTTGTAGATATCCATTGTCAAGTCTTTATTACTTTTCGGTTTTTAACACTTTGTCTCGATCAAATCCATTCTTAGAAAACCAATTACTAAGAAGAAACAATATCTTACCATTTAAGTTGACCTATGAACCCTGCCATAAGAAATGTAGAGATGAGCATTTGTCATATTTTTTCCTGCTCAGCCCACTCACGTACACCCTTTTACGTTGTGGGCCTTTTCCAAATTAACCATACCTCGACGGTCACACGCATGTCCCACCTTTAAGTATTAGTAAGACTACTTGGATACTACTTTATCAAGATCCAATCTACCAAAAAAAAAAAAATTTATTGTTAAGGGACACTTTACCCCACTATATAAGTTGACTCAAAAACCCCTGCGTATCTCAAGTTTCTCACTCTTACAGTTAACAAAGTTGCTTCGTTTCAAAACAACAAAAACAATACCAAACACCCACTCCATCTCGTCAACACATTCCGAGTCATCTGATTTTCAAATATGAACCACAGATGGACTTCAAACTATCCAAAACATGGCTGAGAAGAACCAACTCCATAACCACCTTCATAAGATCCCAAAAGGAGAAGAAAAAAGAAGGAAAACGACTCCAAACAGCCCAACTACACGCAGCCCTTTCACTCACTCAGCTTGCCGCGGCCATTGCTGGAATCAGCAGCTCTTTGGGCAAGCAAGAGATGTCTCAATTCGGACAAGAAAGTCCATTAGTATGCAACCAGGATATAGGCAATGTTCTGTCTTCTGCTGCTGCTTTAGTAACCAATGTGTGTGCTGAAGCAGCAGAAGCGCTTGGTGCGCAAAGGGCGCAAATTAGAGCGGCGGTTGATTCTGGTGTCGCGATTCAGACCCCGTTGGATATGATTGCAGTTACAGCTACTGCAGCAACATGTAATGTTTAGATATTGTTACTCTCTCTCTTTTGTTTGGTATTCGTTTCTGCCGTCACTTCAACCCCTTAAATTTATTCGTTTTGGCGCATTATTACTTCAAAATTATGTAAAAAGAAGTTTGCTCCTTTAACTTATAGTTATCGGTGCAATTTTCCGTAAAATGAACTTTCAGGCGAAATAGAAAAAAATTTCTAAGTGAAATATATGGTTGGAGAGAGCCCCAAGAGAATTTTTAAGGGTAATATATGACTAAAGAGTGTTGACGGGGATTTTCATGCGAAATATACGGTCGGAGAGGGCGTAAATGGATTTTCAGGAGAAATATACAATTGGAGAGTTGCTCCTAGTGAATTTTTAGGTGCAATATATAGTCAAACAGCAACCCATGTGAATTTCCAGCCGAAGATATATTTACTGGGAACTAAAATATTATAACTTTTTAGATTTTCAAGCAAAATATGAAGTTGTAAAATTAGTATGGGAGCTTAAGCACGGCTTGTCAAGGGGCTTCTTATCATTTTTCCATCTTTCATGTTCAAAAGAAATCATCTTGAAAAATCAAGAAGAAGGAAAAATAATGAGATTGTCCTTTAGTACGACATCATAAAAGCCATATGTCAATCCTCCGATTGCAAATTTCACCCAAAAATCCACTTGGCCATAAAAATGCTCCGACTTTAAATTGAGGGGTTGAAATATTTTCAGTTATTTTTAGAGATAACGTGCCAAAACTTTTTATGTCAAATATAAGTATATAACATAAAAACTAGCTCATGCATGTTACACAGGTTTAAGAGGAGCAGCCCTTCTAAAATCAAGAACCATGACAGAACCCCTTTCTACAATTCAAGAGCTGCTTAAAATAAGTGCTGAGATATGCATAATTATGCCTTCAGGTATGATAAAATGCTAGCGTTATGATTAATCTCCATTATTACATGAAAATAACATTAATTAACTTAAAATGTCTTAATTTTCTAATTATTATATTGTTCTAAGCAAATGCAGGACGCAAGGAATGGACAAGGGTCAGTGTCTATTTAAAACATTATCGTCTCATGTTCTGTTTCAGAAAGAAGTACTTTGGAGGAGCCTTAACTTATCCTAAAGAATGTAAGTTCTAACTACATGGTCCTCTCTCCCTTTATTTTCACTATCAAACGTGGCCTTAAGATTTACGAGTATGTTTCTGTTCTAGAAGAAATAATGCTCTCTGCCATTCGAACTATGATCATTTTTACACGTTATGACGTTGTCCACTAAACTTTCTTTGGTTATATTCATCTAAACTTCATGATTTCTCACATATTACCATCTTAGAATGTTTCACACACAGTATTGATTCTTCCATGTATGGGTATGTGACTAATTTTAAAGGTAATAAAAAGAAAAAAGTATGAGAATTTTCGTTATTCAACATGTTTTCTCATATTAAAAATCAGATC
>JACFYI010002211.1:338979-356775 GCA_014898755.1 Handroanthus guayacan
GAAGTTTCATGCATGTGAGGGAATTGTTCATCAATTAAGAGTAGGGAAGGGGAGATAAAATGTCCATGCATGTCATGATAATCATTGATATCGGAGGACTTCAGATAGAATGAATATTAATACCAGAAATACCCATATAAAACTCCAACAGGGCAGGATACATGAAATTGGACATGGTTCTAGTCGAGTCAACATTGATCATCCATCTCGAAAGAGACAATCGTACCAGCTCTAACACATGGCGACACTTAATAAACCCCCACAAGGCCAAGTAGAACCAGTTACGCAACCTAAGCTATCTAATATTTCCTCTTCGTTGCATTCAGAGTTGGGAGGGTTTTTGCTAGACAACACTTAGCGAAGTGACCCTAGTGGTTTTCTTTGGTTTCAGGTTTTAACCTTCTTTGTACTACCCTCAAGGTCTACCTGACTCGGGACCCAGCTTGAAGGATGAATCCAAACTCAAATCAATATCCAATGTAGATCTCTAGTAGCCAGACACACTTGGGAGGATGTTATGGAAATTTCTGTGATGCTTAAGAGTCTCTACAGGTTCCACAATATGCAAACTAAAATATGCAGAATTCTTTGATTAAATGGCAGCTTCCTTTTGAAGGCAGAATAAATAGTGAAAAAGTCAATTATGTTTCAATCAAGTGGCTACTTTTGTTAATGGATGCTGTTTAGTAAAAGAGATTAAAAGTAATACAACTTACATTGTGACAAATGATGAAGAATCCCCCAATGAGATTGGCCAATCCCACAGCTAAAACATTCACTGTAGATGACATGGGAGGAAAATCAGACAAAAAAATTAATCGGATTTGTATTGGAAACAAAGCATATAGTTTCCTTTACTTATATTATTATGGATACTTTGATATCCTTGAAATACTGACTTTAAAGTAGTAATGCAAACTATTTTAGTGAGGAACGGTGTTTTCATCTGTCTAAAATCACGTAAAAATGAACGCCGAAAGATAAGAAATTAGCAGAATGTCTACAGCATACTTACATGTAGCAGCCCCACCACCAGCTGCGGACGACACAACGCTCAAGCTAGTAATTGACTCAGCTAGCCCACCATATACTATACTTTTCATCACTTCAAATTGAAGTTCTTTTCTTGCTTCAGCTCTTTCCTGGTCAGTAACACTAGTTTGAGTTGCAGGTCGTAACAAACTTGTAGTTTCTGTCGGAGTGATTGTATCTTGCAGAGTTTGAGGCGACCCTACTGGTTGTGTATCTATAGTTATCACTGTATCATCTCCTGCATCATGTTTTCATGATAATTTAGGGATATGGGAGACATGAACTTTCTCTTTAAATATTAAGCAACGAAATTTTGGTTAACAACAAGGGGTGTTGATGTAAATATCCCATACTTTAATGTTGACTAACCTACCTTGTTGAACTGGAGTATCTTCTAGGGGTGGAATATTGTCAACTTTTAGTGAGTCGCCGGAGTGGATTTCAAATTTGGTTTTGGTGATTACATGCTGAGACACTTCGGTAGAATGGATTTGACCTGTCAATTTCAAAGGGATTACCAATTTTTATACACTTACGACCAACATGATTAAGAAACATAGAGCATGGTTTACCATAATCAAGAAACAAAAGCTTTAAGGAAGCAAAATATTCAAATATATACAAATAGACAAGAAGACTGAATAGATACCGCTGTCGTTGCTTGTGAAATTTGCATGTTTATTTTCAACAGATTCAGTTAGAATAGTAGCTTTAATGTCTTGATCTTGATGAGGAATGGATACCGAAATATGCAAGTTGCCATCCACATCTGAAGCCTTAACTGTTGAAACTGATGGTGCTGACAACTGGACGGCATTCAGATCTGTAGCTGTTATTCGATATGCATAAATGAATTACAAAAGCATGAAATGGAATTTAGATGTCATCTTCTATTTTAAAGTAGGATAACTAAAAACTTTATGCTCGATATGAAATATTGTTAAACAACTTCATCATACTGTTGGATTTGATAAACAATATATGACGCAGTTTTATTTTATCATTTCTGATGATGCCCAAATCAGTCGCGAAACATGAAAAGGCTCAGCCATATTGAGATTTGATAGGCCAACAACCATGGTGGGAGGCTTTCTTCTTAAAAGATGCATTGTAAAGTGAGTATAAATGTCTCAACATCCTTGACTCTTTTTAATGGAGGAAAAGTTTTACTGGGAAAGTTTAAGTTCAAATACCATACCTACTGTGTCTTCTGCACCAATTATTACTTCTCCATTTAACGTAGGTTTTTGCTGTGGGGACGGTACAGTTGCATCTGCGCCTTCTGGATTATCATTGTTCACAACATGAGAAGGTGAATGAGGTTGTTTTGAAACTGATGGTTGACCACTTTGATCACCCAAGTCAGACGACGGTGAAATTCCAACATCACCTTTTGGCACATCTGTCTGAATGCTAGTTCCTGCATGTGACAGAAGGTATGAGTTTTATAATTTGGACATTGTTTTCACAAATTAACATAATTCGCAAGATGTTTTTGCTTCACCAAGAGGGTAATCTCTTCTTGAACACGAAGTAGAGCAATCTGACTAGATTATATGCAAGAATAAGAAAGAAAGAAAGAAATACCTGGATCAAGTGCTGTCGCTGGCTTCTTTGATGCAAACATGGAGGTAAACCAGTTCCTTTTTACAGTTGGCGCTTGTTCGGCAGTCGGCGCTTTGTCTCCAAATATTGGGAATAACTTGAACCCATTCCCTGAATATCCAAAGAAAGATTTACAGTTTAGATTTTTTGTCATAATATAAATGTATAAACTATAAAATAGAGCATTCTCTAATCTTAGATCTCATAATGCAGCAAATGACAACATTTTTCCAAACAGAAAAGTTCTTACTAGTTGGAATGAAAAAGCTGAAGCATGACAAGCATCTGAATATATCAGGCCCTCTATCACGTTCATCTTCATCCACTGTTGGTAGTTGAGTATCATTATCACCAACTTCATCTGCATGATGAATTTGATCACTGTTTGATTGAACTGAGCCGGTACCTAATTTCAGGTCTGCTTCTATTTTGTTTCGCTTAACTTCTTCATCAGAAACTCGAACTCTACGTTTTCTTTTCCGAAGAATAACTCTCTTTGTGATACAAGAATTGCAATTAGGACAGTATAAATCATGTGTTCTTTGCTTCTGTATTACTCTTTCAACATCAAACTCTGCTACTTCGAGATCTTCCAAGTCAACCTCTGCACTTTCTATCTCTTTAGAAGACTTATGATCCGTGTTACTTTCTTGGAACGAAGTTTGAGAAGGCTGAACTTTTGAACCAGAAAAGCTATCATTCTCAGGAACTCCTTCATATGTATTGTTTATAGCAGAAGTAGAGCTGTTCTGAGTAATGAATTCAAGAGTCGAGGCGTCTAATTTATTATCTCCCGAATCTTTCACAATTTGCTTCTCTCCAAAATTTTTAGCAGCAGATTCAACACCTGAAATCACATTTCATGCAAACTTTCACTTGCTGAACTTACAATATTGCTCATTAACTTGCAATGGAAAAAAGTACAAGAATGAAACTAAAAAGAAAGAGGAGGAAGAAACAAGTAAACTTTGTCTATCCACAATAGTGCTTGCGACGACTCTACTGATGGAAGGACAAAATTAAACACTTTAGATATACTCTTTTTCCTAAAAGTAACATTTTAGACAACCTTTGTAGCTGCAAATCAGGCAAATTTTTAAACCAGATATTCTTTCTATAAATTGTAGCATCTACTAACCTTCAGATTCAAAATTTAAAGTATTGACATTCATCAGCTTATGCAATAGTCCTTTATGAGTCTGAATATGGTCAAGACAGAGACTTCCATTCTGATATGTCCAGGAGCAGAGTCGACACTTCCATATTCCTTCAGTCAGAAAAGAGATTAAGTGATATGAAATTACAACAATTGCAAATAGTGCCTAAATTTCACACAATTAGCGAACAAAACTCCATCCGAAAGTCAAGTAAGACGATTTCATACCTTTAATACGTTTATCGTTAAACGAAAAATGGAAGAGTGTACTTGGAAAGAAAGAAAGAAAGGGATAAGATTCAACTAATATGTGAATAGACAGTTATGGGAATAGGGATTATCGAGAAGGGGTGCTCTTAGCTGCAGATAAACCCAGCCAGCGCAACAAGAATCGGAAGACCATGACTTCGTCTTCGAAACAGCTAAATCAGTGGACTAAATAATTCAGAAAAAATACTTCTGAAGATAGTGGAGTAAAAACAGCTAAATTAGTGGCAAAAGGAGAGCAATATGTGCTCTCCAGTGATAATTGCAAATCAAGTTACACAAGAAATGCACAATTTAACAGAAATATGTGCTACATACACAAATACAAGAAATTATAAGGGAAAACAAAGAAGAGGGCCCTTCTATTTGTTTCTTTAGTATAGACACGTAGGGTTAACAGTGGCCATGAAGTGGGGTTAAAGCACAAGAATATTACACTACTGTTCATATTTATTGTTTTTCCGTGAGAAAAATTTAAATCTTGACGAACAAAAAGCAGTTGTAAGACTATATTCTCTCTTACCTTCAGTTTTGTCATGGAAAACAAGATTCTCTGATTTCTGTTCCCCATTTATGACTTCTGATTCATTTTCAAGAACCCCATCAAGCTCCTCTATTTTCTGCTCTTCTTCAAGAATTGACTCTTCACTTTTGGCTCCATTTGAAGCAAGTTCTGAGTGCCCATTACTCTCAGAAACTCCATTACTCACTTCTTCAACATCAACAGCAGCAATATCAATGGTTTTGCCGTCATTTTCATTTCTTGATTTTCTTACTAGAACAGTAGTTTCCTCTTCTTCTTGCTCCTCCGCCTCTTCTTGTTCCCACTTTTGCGCTTCCTTTTCCATTTCCAAACACAAACACACGCACACGGGAACTCCTCTTATTTTCTCTCTTGAGAGTTCACACAGAAACTTTCTTCTCTTCAGAATTCACTCAGAATTTTTTTTTTTATATAGATGGGAATGCCCATTTCTAATAATGAACAAAAAAGCTGTTAATCACACAGCATCTCGTGAAAATGATGCAGAAAAGCACAGAAATGTTAGTTTATATTTTCCTGTGGTGTTTTAAATGCAGCAGCTGCGGTAGTGAGGAGAGGTAGCGTTATCTCGATGAAAGTTTGTTTCCTACTAGTTTTGAGCAATTAATGCTGTGTGTTGACAGTGTAAACAAGGCAAGATCCTTGCATTATGGCAAACAAAATACTAAAGACAATTGATTTGTAGCAAGAGACTGGCTCATGAGGTGGGTTGCGATATATCTCTTCATGTCGGGGGCTTTTTTCGTAGCTTTTATTGGTATGGTGCAAATACTTTAGAGAAGGAAACAAAAATGCTCAGAGCTTTTACTATGTAACAGTATACATTTTCTCCTCTTTTTCCTTTTTCTTTTGAAGTGATTGAACTTCTAAATTGAGGTCGATGTCACTTTACTCAAAAGGGCTTCGACAATCATACATTTTAAATTAAAAATGCTTTTTCTTGTTACTATCCAAATAATGTTCACTCAACTTAATTTATGTATATGAGATAGATAAGAAAATTAAAACAAATTCTTGTTTTATAAGTAAATTAAGGAAAAAGAGTAGAAGAAATCACTATGTAAGATAAAATGTGTACGACTAGAAATGGCTTGACTTAAAAAACACGAGGAAAAAAAAAAATCCATAGTCGTCGTTATCTTTCTAGTAGTTTGTATCATTGTATGGGGAAAGAATAAATAAGCAAACAAACAAAATAATTTTGTGGGTCATATGTCAGTCACCCTTCAAAGTAATATAATAATGGAAGTCTATTAAGATGTACAACTTTGAATTGCACTACCCATTGTCTAGAATATAAAAAACAATACCTTCTCATCATGGATGAAAAATGGACAATTTTTTTTAATCTTTCCTTATGGTGTGAGCTGTTAGACTTCAGTCCGTCCAAGTTATGGTGCTATAAATGATAGAGATAATTATCTCAATCTTCCTCAAAATTTGATCTAATTATTAAAATGTTTTACATAATTTAAAAAATTATAATAACATCACATTACACCAAATTAATATGAGGTTTATATGCAAGAAATGTTATTGTTATTTTTCAAATTACAAAAAGTGTACATGTAATTAAGTGAAATTTCAAGGAATGAGGTAATTATTCATATATTTAATTACAAATCTTTAAGATTGCTTTAATTACAATTTTCATGAGCTAGTGTCCTGACCAATGGCTGAGCCAATGTGGGGTTAGTGGGGCAGCTACCCCCATTGAATTTTTCAAAATAACTACTAAGTGTTTGATATCTTCATATTACTCTCATTAAATTAAAAATTTGTCCCCACACTCTATAATTAGGAAAAAGAAAAGAAAGAAGAAAAAAATTAAGCGTATTGAAAATTGAATAGTCCGGACGCTTTTCAAATGCCCACCTCTATCTTTCCAATCCTAAATCGCAAGCCATTTATATAATACTCCTACTTTTCTTTTTATTTCTTTCTTCCTTTTTCTCATTCTCAAAGACCAATTTAATGATTTCTATTTATTTTATTTTCTAAGGACATCCAATAGACATCCAAGATTTTCTTTTTTTTAATTTCTTTCTCCTATAAGAAGTAGATATTTGAGTCTCCTTTCTTTCAAGTGTAATATTGATGATAAAATCTTAATTTGTTTAAATAACTTTTTTGTTGTATCAATAAAAAATCCTATATTTTTTTATTTGTATAATTGAAGCTTTTGGCCTTTATATTGTTTTTGTTTGTTTATTTATTTAATTTTACTAAACTTTGTTTAGTGTAGGGTCATTTTCTTTAGTAAGGAAACTTTTTTAAGGAAATTTTTGCAAAAACTACAATTAAATATTTTTATTCTTTTGTGAAAATTTATCGCTTGTGTCATTATCTTATGAAGAGTAAGATTGGAGACCAAGAGAGTGCATATTATCATTGGCAGTTTTACAAATTGAAAAAAATTGTTTCAGAATATATCAATACGGCAAGGACAACTATAATTATATAATATGTATTTTATTTGAATGTGGACAAGTTTATATGTTGTTTTGTATTTTACATTTTTATATTTATGATTCCACTGATAAAATTTTCTAACGCTGCCATTGGTCTTGAGTGGTCTCCACGAGAAATATCTTGGCTCACAACCCAACTAGACCATTACTTCCAAAAACAGCGTATTTATTAGTTTGGTTCTAGTGAGGATAATTCGTGTGGTCCTCAGTGTTTGCATCTCGGATATCATGCACACGGATAACACGTGAAAGAAACAACATAATATATATATATATATACACACACACGCACATATTATATTATCATAATTATCTCAACACCCCCAACATTTGATCAAATTACAACACATCTTCTGTAATTTATATAAAATTACAATAACACTTTTTTTATTATATAAATTAACGAAAAATTTAATGAAACATATGTTATTACTATTTGTTTAATAGAACTTAAGTTATGTGACAATTAAACTTCCTAATAATTGAAATATTGTAAATAGACTTACTATTAATCTAACATGCTTAAATTGCATCTATTCATAGATTTTATTATATTTTTCGTCAACTAGACCAATGGCAAGTGGGTATTTTAGTTCTTGGTCACAATCAATTTTGCTTCGTGGATTGTGGTTTTCATCAGTCCAGACAATAAAAAATTAAAAAAAAAAAAATCTCTGAAAATTGAAAATAGAACTCAAAGACAAAGGTAGAAAAAAAATCCAGAAGTCTATGCAATTAAAATTAATAATAGAACTCAAAGACAAAGGAAGAAGAAAAATCCAGAAGTCTATGCAAGTTATGTGGGCCCAATGACCATTTCTTCAAAGTGATATATTAACCAAAATAATTGAAGATGTACAACCATTATTCACACTACCTAATTAGACCATTGAGTATTGAGTTGTTTTTAAATCCTATGAATATAGGTGGAAATCCTCTAGATATGGTATTAGTAGTAGTACATACATACCCATTTAATTTCCAATGGAGAATGTATTAATTTTTAAAATATCTTGTTTTTGTGACGTATTGTGGGGGATGTGAGTTTGTTATAACTCAAGTAAAAATTAGAATTTTAAATTACTAACACAATTTTTTACTCAGATTGAGGTTATCTAGATAGATAATAATAGAATCCAACAAATTCTTTATGGAGATGGAGGAAGTAATTTTTCTGAATTTAATTACTTACTTTTCTTGATATTTAAAAATCAATCTAATCCTAATATCACTTACTCAAGTCACTTTTCTTGATGTAATTGATTATTGGTCTCTAAATAAATTGCTTGAGGATTTAAGAATGGAACATTTCCATTATTTATTTCCATGATCCCAAACTTCAACTTTGGATTATGTTTAAAGTAACAAGAAATATTTACATGTTATAGTTAGCCAAACGTTAAATTTGGTCAACCGGTCACCATCCCCCGCACCTACCCACTTGCATGCATAATGCATGGTAGAGGCACAACTATTCAGATTCAACTACTGTCTGGTTCATAATTAATTGTCATCTGCTTTTCTAATTAATATTACGATATGTCGAATTGAATATTTCGGAGCTACATTGACTACTCGCCTTAATTATTTAAAAGCAAAATAATATACAATTATGGCACTACTTATAGCAACAACGAACATAATCGATTGAAGTGTTCACCTACAAAAATGGGTTAGGGGTGTTGGAACCTTTCCCAACCATAATCCTTCCAACCATAATCCTATGATATTTATGTGAATAAGGGGTTTAGAAGTTGAAACTGCACTGAAATCGAGTCATCCTACATACTTCAAACATCCATCACGTGCACCGAGTGAGGTAGAGCTACTCGGAGGGTGTTTGGCTAAGCTTATTTAAAACATTTTATAAGTTCACATACTTTATAAAATATTTTTAGAGCTTAATTATAAGATGTTAGATCGGGTTGCTCGTCTTTGGGGCCAAAAGCCACGCTAGCCTAATATAAATTAGTCAATTTCATCACAAACTATATCTTCAGGCCACGTTGGCATGATATAACTCGGCCAATTCTTCTCGAATAAAATAACAGATATTCTAATGTTAAAAATTTTTATAGTACTTAAAAAAATTTGAGAAAGATATAATGGGATTAAAGTAATGACTAAGTTTAATTTAGGCTTCCCTTGTACCCGTCTCATTTAATTAATTGGGATACTTATACTGAATTTTGACGATGGGAAATGTCTTCTACCCAGCACTACCTTACCTAAAATTAAAAGCCCATCGACTGGGACAACAAATCCTTAAAGAACGTGTCCACTAATGGGCAATGCACCTTTTCATTCTCAATATAGTCCATAACCCATGTTAGTCATCAAATGCAACACTAAGGAATGGGCAAGGAGTAATATACCCAAACCCCCCACCACCTAACCACACCATTTATTGGGAAGTTAGCTGTATTCTTGCATTGGTTTTTTATTTGGTTCGAAGTACATATGTATATATATATGTGTGTGTGTGTACGTATATAATACAAGTGCTTTACACTAATGTAATATATCATAATGTTTAATCCCAAAATATAAATATGTTCATATGATTGTAATCATATGTACCTCGTGACAGCGACATGTGATTATAACTTTGCAAAGCCTTTGTGCCGAACGCCTGGAATCTGGAATCCGCGCATATTTCAATAAACTTAGTGTTCCTAGGATTTAATGATCAGAACAAAGAAAAAGAACCCTGGAAAGATGGAATCCTGCTGCAACAATAATGCGAATCCAATAAATTTCACCAGGTTATCAACCCAAATCTTAAAAAATAAACCTTCATCCGGGAAACTATATCTCTAGTAAACTAATTAAGTCCTGTGTTTTTCTGTGTGTCCTTTTGCAAATTATCACCTACTAACCGAACTGGGATAGTAACGAAGAGGAAAGAGACATTCTCTTTGCATGTTACCAATGACTACATGACAATACTGAGGGATATCCGGATAATATTCTTTGTCACCATAGGTATCATAAAACCTATTTAAATCAGGGAGGTCAACATAACATTCTACAGCACATTTGCATGCAAAATACAGGGTGTAACTTAGATCAGCAACTCAAATTTTAGAGAATATGCAGAATGCAGCTGAGAATAAAGATGAAATGGAGATGCCGAAAAAGGGCGTTACCTCTCAAGCGTTGCCATTTTATAAGCTTTTGAGCCAGGCGGATCAGTTGGATTGGATTTTGATGGCTCTTGGTACCATCGGTTCCATTGTCCACGGCCTTGCCCAACCTATCGGATATTTGCTACTCGGCAAAGCCCTTGATGCCTTTGGTAATAACATTAATAATACCAACGACATGGTTAAAGCTCTTAAAAAGGTAAATTACATACTAAACTGCTGAGAATATCAAGTGCATTTGTTACTATTATTTTTTACACCTTTTTTTTTTATTTTTCTCGATCAGGTTGTTCCATACGTGTGGTACATGGCATTCGCTACATTTCCAGCTGGAATACTGGGTAAGAACAGTAATATGTAACCTTGTGATCAAGCCTAATCATAACAAGTGAACTCCTAAAAATGCTTATGATGCACAGATACTAAGAAAAAATACAAAATCTAGCGTTAGACACACCTAGGACACAGATACGTGAGGGTTACGCGTCGGAATTAAAAAATAATTTAAAAATTCGGACACTTGGGGGAACATGGCTAGGTCACACAGGGAACACGGCTAGAACACGCGAGGGACATGTAAAGGACACACAGGGATATAGTGCACATGTTTTTGTGCAAATACGGCTTAAAAAAATATAATTTTTTTACCTTTTTTTGTAAAATAATTACACTTGCCACCATTACTACTCGTAAGTTAATAATTTTATAAGAAAAACTGGTAAAAAAAAAAAAAAAAAAAAGCTAAAAAAGCAATAAGCTAAGTACAGACACGCCACTCTAGACTCCCATGGTCCCATTCTTTATTCAATTCTTCCCATTCTTTTGCGGAAGAAGTTACCGAAGGACCTAACATTAGCAATGACCAAGATACTCCATTAAATTCATGATTAAACAATTTTCAATGATAGTATTAGTTAATTTGCATCTTAAAACTTAAGTTGTTGGATTGTTAATTGTTGTTGAATTCTTGTTTTTTAGTTGAAAATATGCCTAATTCGGTGTATTTATCATGATAATATTTATATATGTTAGATATATAATACTTATATTATTAATGTATATATATGTTATAAATATATAATATACAATATGTATAAATACAATATATATAGTCGTGTCCCTAACGTGGCGTGTCTTGAAATTTCTGAAAAATCGGTATTGCCGTGTCCGTATCATATTGTATCCATATCTCTATATCCGTATCCGTGCATCATTATGTCAACTAAGAGAGTCGGCTATATACCAAAGTAACAAATGTTCTATAGTGAAAGAACTCATCACCCTTTAGCAGTTAGCGCCGAAAAATTTTGTCTCATAAATACACTTGTTACTTAAATGCAGAAATAGGATGCTGGATGTATGCAAGCGAAAGACAAGTGAGGCGCTTAAGATTAACGTTTCTAAAAGCTGTCCTTGGCCAAGAGATTGGGGCCTTTGATACTGATTTAACGAGCGGGAAAATAATCAGTGGTATAAGCAGCCACATGTCTATCATTCAGGATGCAATTGGTGAGAAGGTAACTAGCTCACACTTCATCTTCCTTATTATTTCTATCGCTGTCTGTATCTGCAATTCAAATATGACAAAAGTGCTATGCCTATTCTCTGTTAGATGAATATCACTAGGCACCAATATTTGTGCTATATATTTATCAGGCAGTTAGCAGCATCATTTAAGCAATCATGAATAAAAAGCTTCATGCATGATTCACATTCTACATAGTGGAAGAAGCATTACAATGTCATGCTCTCATCGAAGAACTGGGGTAAAAACAATGGCGAAATTGCTATGAGTAAATATAATTCAATAGACTCTAAATGAGAATGTTTTGAAACAGAATGAGTTTGGTTAAAATATCCGTTCAAGTATGTATTCATTTCTTAGGAACTAACCATATGCCATGTCCCCCAAAATGATGTTTCTCAACCTAGTAACTAAAGCTAGAATGTTTAGAAAGTTTCTTCATGAAGTTTATTATAGTAAGGAATTTCTCTGAGAGAGCTAGGGATACTAAGTCGATGAGGGTGTTTTGCTTTGCTTCTGCTTTGGAAAGAAATGATTTCATTTGAAGAAGTTGAAAAGTCAGTAGTAAAGTAAGTGGTAAAAGTTGATAGTATTTGAAACTATAAGCTAAGAATTGATAAGAAGTTATAGTTAGTGCTTGCGACATAAATGATTTTTCACGGTTTCTACATTCTAATTCACCATCTTGCCCCCAAAATAGTTTCCAATATTTTATCAAGCAAGGATAATGTGGTATTTTCTTTATGAAAAAGAAGAAGCATAATCTAAAAGCACCTTTTAGCTTCAAATGGATTTTAGCTTAAATTCTAATTAGCAAAAGCAGAAATTATTTTACCAAATACTCTCCAAAGCACTTCTAATAGCTAAAAGCTGGTAGTAAAAGCAATGCCAAACACACTTCAAATATGGTACACTGGTTTGTGATGTTATGTAAATCTAATAAGTAACTCTATTGAACCATTTTTTCGTTCAACCTCTGGGCCAATGAATCTATGGGGCATCCACTCAAAAAGCATAAATAGAATAGGGAATGGGGTGGGGTGCAGGTTTATTGTGGGTCATTTAGTCTGTAATTATCTTTAATGTCTAGTTCCAAAATTATTTGAAAATTTGCACATGTTTATCCTAACTTATTTTGACCTTTGAAGTTCGGATTTTGATTGCTAAATGATATTCTCAAGAAAAATTTCCTTTGATCTATAAAGACTAGGAATCTAAATAAAACTATAATAATTATTTTTTTCCCTTTTTGTATGTATGAATTAAAGAGTCTGCGATTAAGCAGCACATGCAAGCACCACAGAATATTCAAATATACAGGCAAAGAAAAAAGATAACTCACAGATATATGATCTGATTTTGACTTACAATGCCTCTTGCTGACAGTTGGGACATTTTATATCCTGCTTTGCAACTTTCTTTTCCGGTGTCTTCACTGCTTTCATATCCTGCTGGGAAGTGTCGCTTCTAGCATTATTTGTTGTGCCAATGATTCTTACAATTGGGGCTACTTATACAAAGAAAATGAATGCTATTTCGGCGACAAGGATGTCATTCCTGTCGGAAGCTACTGCAATGGTAGAACAGGTAGAGAATCAATAATATCATCAAGTCATTTGCTAGCCATGTAGAATGATTTTGCCAAAAAAATTGACGTCATGTACAAATTAAAATCTTCTTGCTTCCTATGTGACAGTCAATTTCCCACATCAAAACTGTGTTTGCATTTGTTGGAGAGAATTCAGCAATCAAATCCTTCTCAGAATGCTTAGAAAGGCAAGAACTCATAAGCAAGAATGAAGCATTCATAAAGGGATTTGGAACAGGGATGTTCCAGGCTGTGACATTCTGTTCATGGGCCCTTATTGTATGGGTTGGAGCCTTTGTTGTTGTATCCGGGAGAGCACGTGGAGGAGATGTTATTGCTGCAGTTATGAGTATTCTCTTTGGTGCTATGTAAGAAACTGAGTTTTCAAGTATATGTATTATGCTATGACTATCACTACATTTTGCCAGTGTACCGCATCAAAGTGAAAGCATCCATCGGCCATTAAGACCGTTTACCTTTTGCAATTTCAGATCACTCACATATGCTGCACCAGACATGCAAATCTTTAATCAAGCAAAAGCTGCGGGGAAGGAAGTCTTTCAAGTGATTCAAAGAAAGCCAATGATATACACCAACAAAGAGGGAAAGAAACTCGACCTGATCAATGGCAGCATAGATATACGTGATGTGCAGTTTGCTTATCCATCCAGGAAGGAAACTTTAGTCCTTCAAGGTTTTTCTTTATCGATCCCAGCAGGAAAGGTGGTGGCGCTTGTGGGAAGTAGTGGATGCGGCAAAAGCACCATCATGTCACTAATAACAAGATTCTATGACCCAATAAAAGGTACACCGAAGATGCATGTACACGAGCTGACATAAGCTGTCTGCTAATATGATACATTCTTCCATAACTTCATGGATGCATAATCACAGTGTTACGCTTATTTATGCATGATGTGTAAGAGAACAAGACAAAGCATACAAGATGCCCGTCACATAAGGAAAATTAGAAGCCTAACTGAGTTTGCAATCCTCAGGTGAGATTTTCATTGACAACCACAATATCAAGGATCTTGATTTAAAGTCCCTCAGGAGAAACATAGGACTAGTTTCACAGGAGCCATCACTATTTTCTGGCAACATCAAGGACAACATTAAAGGAGGAAACTCGGATGCAGATGATGATCAGATCCAGAAAGCAGCTCGAATGGCAAATGCCCACTCTTTCATATCCCAATTTCCAGACCAATACCTGACTGAGGTCAGATAAGTCAATATGTGAAACCTTTAAATGCCACTCTTCATGATGAAAACCCTCCCTCAACTTAGATCAATGAGCACAAAAGAATCTATAGGATCAACTTTATTGCATAGCTGATGAAACCAAAACAAGAAGTCAAGAGTAAACCTGAGGGAGTAAACAGAGCAAGGGCCAACAGTATAAAGAAGTACCAACAAATGAAATAGAACACTGATATGAGATAATAGATAACTAAGCAAATGAAATTCACGAATCATTAACAAAGGCAAATATATAGATATCATTCAATCACTGAAACCCGGGCAAAGGGTCATAATGCTTGCAGCAACCTCTCTAGGATATTTCCCCTTTTCAAATTTCACCATCACATACACCTATAGGCTACAATGTTATTTATATAGACATGATAATATGCCATCAACTTCAGATTAGAAAATCCTATGAATAATGAAGGAGCTTTGTTGTTGCATTAGGTTGGACAAAGGGGCGTCCAATTATCAGGAGGACAGAAACAGAGGATTGCGATAGCACGAGCCATCCTAAAGAATCCCCCAATTCTTTTACTAGATGAAGCCACAAGCGCCCTGGATACAGAATCAGAGAAGCTAGTTCAAGCAGCTCTTGAGACAGCAATGCAAGGGAGGACAGTCATCTTGATCGCACACAGATTATCCACGATTATAAATGCAGATATGGTTGCTGTCGTAGAAAATGGAATAGTTGCAGAGACAGGAACGCATCATGACTTGCTAACTAATAATACATTTTACCGCAACTTGTTTGATATGCAGAATATCAGCCAAGAAAGTGACACAAGGTTGATAGCAAATCAAAGTTACTCATTTTTGCATGGTAATGATAGACTGGGAATAACATTTTTAACTGTTTATCTTACAGATTGGAGGATCCAATGGAAGAAGTTGCAAGTATACAGACAGAAATGTCATCTCAGTTCCTGGACCAACCAGAAGAATCTAGGGAAGCAGGTAGAACTCCCCAATCCTCTGTCAAGGAAGAGGAACTGAAGGAAAGAAGGGAAAAATCTATATTCTTCAGAATCTGGTTTGGCTTGAAGAAAAGAGAGATTGTAAAGATTTCCATTGGGTCTTCTGCAGCTGCTTTGGCAGGCATCTCTAAACCTGTGTTTGGGTTCTTCATCATAACAATAGGAGTGGCATACTACAAGCCCAATCCAAAGCACAAAGTAGGAAAGTACTCGATATTTTTTTCATCAATAGGATTTCTTGCATTGTTTGCCCACACTTTGCAGCATTATCTGTATGGAGTTGTTGGGGAAAAGGCCATGACAAACCTCAGGAGAGCATTATATTCAGGTATCATTTTCATTCCACATCTAGACCTTGTGCACTTATCCGACCTCCATAAGAACTTTCACGGCAACTATTTGCATCCATACTAACCAATTTCTTACGGCAGGTATACTACGAAATGAACTGAATTGGTTTGAGAAGCCTGAAAACAACGTGGGATCAGTTACATCACGGGTTATTAACGAAACATCCACAGTGAAGACAATTATTTCCGACCGTATGTCTGTTATTGTCCAATGCATCTCCTCTATATTGATTGCAACAATAGTCAGCATCAAAGTTTGCTGGAGAATGGGTTTAGTTGCTTGGGCTGTGATGCCATGCCACTTCATTGGTGGACTAATTCAAGCCAAGTCAGCAAAGGGATTTTCAAGTGGTAGCAGTGCTGCTTATTCAGACCTGGTTGCCCTTGCTTCTGAATCAACATCCAACATAAAAACTGTTGCCTCTTTTTGCCTGGAAGAGCGTGTGATGGAAAAGGCAAAGGTCATTCTGAAGAAGCCACTGATGAAAAGCAGGATACAAAGTGTCAAATATGGGATCATTCAAGGTGTATCCCTTTGCTTATGGAACATTGCTCATGCTGTTGCGTTATGGTATACAACTATTCTCGTCGAGAGAAACCAAGCCAGCTTCGAGAATGGAATAAGATCATACCAGATATTCTCTCTCACGGTACCATCAATAACAGAACTGTGGACACTGATACCTACTGTTTTCTCTGCCATCAGCATATTAACACCTGTGTTCGAGACCCTCGACCGACAGACTGAGATCGAGCCAGACAAACCAAGCCAATCGCAATATAAAAGCATTAAGGGGGAAATTGAATTTCGAAATGTGCATTTTTATTATCCATCAAGAGCAGATATGATTGTACTTGACAACTTGAACTTGAAAATTGAAGCTGGCTTAAAAGTTGGGCTTGTTGGACCAAGTGGAGCTGGGAAGTCCTCAATTTTAGCACTTTTGCTCAGATTTTATGACATCAAAGATGGAGTAGTACTAATTGATGGGAAAGATGTAAAAAGATACAATCTGAGGAAGTTGAGAACACAAATTGGCTTGGTGCAGCAGGAGCCTCTTCTCTTCAGTTTCTCAATTAGAGACAATATATGCTATGGAAATGAAGGGGCTTCTGAAGCTGAAATCATACAGGCGTCAATAGATGCAAACATACATGAAGTGATAAGCAATCTGCCTAGAGGATATGACACATCTGTTGGGGAAAAGGGATGTCAACTTTCAGGTGGACAAAAACAAAGAATAGCCATTGCCAGGGTTCTACTGAAAAAGCCAGTGATTTTACTTCTCGATGAAGCTACAAGTGCACTCGATGCTGAGTCTGAAAGAGCTGTTACTTCTGCTCTGGAATCACTAAAACTGAGAACCACGCATGTCACAGTCGCACACAGACTGTCAACTGTAGTCAACTCAGATACCATATTTGTTATGGACAAGGGCAAGGTTGTGGAAATGGGTACCCATGCAACCCTAATAGCAGCTGATGGAGTTTACTCTAAACTTTCCAGGCTCCAGAGTATCTCAGAAAATTAATGGGTCGACATGTGTAGGAATTAAATGGAAGTCAGAGTGCGTCTTCTTCGTTTTATTAACCTTGAAGCCTCCATGCTAGCTTACTGGTAATAACTTGTAAGCATGGATTCATGTGAACCGTAGTTACATGGTTTAGATAGATGATATGGTATGTAAAATAAGCATAAGGTTACATGCAAAAATGCATGAGGATGCAATCTAAGATCTTCGGCTTCTCTAACTCTTCTCCATCTGCAATTCCAGAATCAATAAAGCACAGCTGAAACAGAAACCAATTGAGATGAACAAGATTGAGAAAAACACATCAGAGCTTGTACTTCAGCTTCTTCAGTGTATAGGCACCTCTCTTTTA
>JACFYI010002211.1:370991-401299 GCA_014898755.1 Handroanthus guayacan
TTTTTTTTTTTAATTTATTTGTTCGGTGGTTAATTTTATGCAATATTTTTGAGAATTAACCGAGTTTGTGCCACGAGGTGGTAAGTTAGCTGGTTTGTACTCTCTGTTCTTCATTTCATCATATTACGGCCTCTTCTGCTTAAACTTGAGCTTCTTTCAGTTGCATTAAGTAGATTAATTTACCGGACTAATTAATGAGTTTCTGGATGCCATGCCCCCAATTGCTGAAATGCCTATTTTAAGTTGATTGAAATTTTGAAATCGTTGTTTATCTATTTATTTACTTTTGGGTTCTGATGTTGAGGATTTCTATTGGTTTAATAGCCGCCTACTCAATCTGCTATAGACTTGTCTTCTGGGTCGGAGTCGCCATTGGATCGCAGTCCATTAGGTGATGATGAGGATGCTGTCAATCTCAGTACGTTGTTTAAGAAAAGAGAAGCGCAAGTTTCTGATATTAATGATAATGATGATGGAAGAGAGCCTGTGGTTGATAAGCCTGTCAAAGGGAAGTCTCCCAAGAAAAATGATACCGTAGAACAGACACCAGGGAGGAAGAGGAAGCAGAAGAACGAGGATGACAGCAAGAGAGAAGGTGCTTTTTCCGCCTGCATTTCACAAATATATCCATTTTTTTATGTGCACTTTGATTGAAGACGAAGTCTTGGTATGAATTACACTGTCTATGATTATGTAGGAAAGGGGGCCAAAGCAAAACACGTCGATAGGAAACTGACACCTGAGAAACAAAGAAAGTCTCATGTAAGGAGCATTTTTTCTAGTCTAATTATTCTGTATCTAAATCATGTTGAAGATTTAGTTCCTTGAGGTGCACCCTCATCTGTGCGCCCAGAGTTTTTCAGGCATTTCTTTTAGCTTATATGATCCCTATTGTTGCAAAATGCTGGCTTATAGTTTCAACATTTATCCTCCTCTTATATCCGCTACTTGAAAATTGTACACATTCTTGTGTTTATCTTAATAATTTGGTCATTATGATTGAGATAATTTGATGTTTGTGCAATGGAGTGTCACTTTGCCTTAGAAGTAGTTAAAATATTATCCCAATATTTTAATTCCTCTCACTAGCGCCATTGATAATGATAGCCATTCGTCATTAGAAAGAAACAAACGTTTCTAGATGATAGGAACATGAAATGGATATATCTATATACTTCAGAGGTAATATGCTTTATGGAAATGAAGTTTTGTTGGTGAAACTAACGATAAGGCCATTCTGGTATTTACTTACCGGAACTTGGTTCTGTTGTCATTTTTTCTTGGCGAAACTAACAATAAGGGCATACTGGCATTTGCTTTCCAGAACTTGGTTCTGTTGTCTTTGTTTCTTATTTGTTAGTCTTTTAAAATATGAACAGAATCATTCCATTTGGTCATTGTCTTCGGATTCTGAGTCTTCCCCAGACACCCTACCTGTTAAAAAGGGGAAAGCCACAAAGAGAGAATTGCCTGCAAATAAAGAAGATCAAGGCACAGAAAATAAAGAGGAAGTTGATAATATTCTTGCTGTTCATGATGGAAAATCTCCTAAGACTCAAGCCTCAAAGGTGAAATCTCCCAAAGAGAATGAGAAAACCTCAAAGCTGAAGAATATAAACAGCAGTGTAAATGGAGATAAGGAGCCAATTAATGGTACTGATGTTTTTGCAAACATCCCCTAGCACAGATACAGTTATTTGTTAATGCATCTTTGGAGTCTTATATCATGTTCGATCCTCCATCTAAAAGTCTTTTCCTCTTCTTCATAATTCAGATAATGATACTAATGACAACTTTGTGAAGGAAGACATCTCCAGGAACCATGCTGGGCCTCAGGTCAGAAGCTCTAGCACCTGTCAAAGTATATTAGTATTCATGGTTAAGTAAATACTGGTAATCTTCTAATGCAGGTATCCTCTGCAAGGTTGCCATTGTTGCTCTCTGAGAAAGTTCAACGTTCAAAGGTTAGTTTGCCTCATCAACATGATGGTTTATGTTAGAAGTGCCCTATCTATTTGTTTTATATTTTCAACGCCCGCATTAGTATTTTCTTTTTGATGAAATAGATTCTCACTGTGTGTGATGGACTTTGTTATTTTGCAGGCACTTGTTGAGTGTGAAGGTGATTCCATAGATCTGAGTGGTGATGTTGGTTCTGTTGGACGAATAGTAATTTCAGATGATCCCTCGAAAAACCATGAGATGTTCTTGGATTTAAAAGGCATGCATAGTCTTCCCATTTTTTCTGCTACTTTATTTTATGGTTGTTTTGCTCTGCAATCTTAGTAATGTTAATTGATTCTTGTATTCATAAGAATGCTAACCACTTTGGTGACCAAGAAAGTGTAGTTATGAGCTTTTATTTTTGAATCACTGTTGGTCACACAGTTTTTATTCACTGTTTTACTGATCCGACCAATCCAATTTTTATTTCAGGAACCATATACAAAACAGCCATTGTTCCCTCGAGGACATTCTGTGTGGTATACCATCCATCATGGACTCCTTACACAGCTGGCCCTTTATAACTTTACCTTTGGGTATAATTGTTCCCATTTCGTTCTTTCTCTAACTATTATAGATACCTTTCATTTTCAGGTAAGCTTTGGTCAATCAGAAGCAAAGGTTTGTCTACCTGCCCAAAGAAACTAATTTATGATTGTTATTGCTTGTCTTTGTATCTAGGATGGGACCAAATGAAAAGGAAATGTAGATCAGATGGTTTTAGTTCTATGGATGGTTAATTTTAGTTCTATGCATGCTTAATTTTTCGTTTTTATGATTTTTGATCAGATAGAGGCTATTATGAATGACTACATTCAGTTGAAACCACAATCTAATGTTTACGAGGCTGAAACTATGGTTGAAGGTTAGGAATTTATTTTATTTCTTATTGTAGTTCTATATTTTAATTTTTAACCACTTGATTTTGGTTTACATTTTATTGTTGAAAAGGGATCTTCTTTGAATTACTTTTTCTGTGTGACTAGGAACACTAGATGGATTTTCATTTGATTCAGAAGATGAGGCCGACAAAGCCACCGTTCAAGCCGATCAACACGAGGCTGCTGAGGAACAACCTGATGGAAAAACCAAAAGAAAAGCTGACAAGACATCAGTATGTTCTATTGTTTTCTTTTTTGTCGATTGTGAACTATTTCTTGTGGGTCTCTTATTGATAGAAGTCTTGATTCAGGGTGCGGCAAAGAAAAAGGGAAAGCCTGCAGGAGGAAAGCCGCCCAAGAAAGTGAAAAAGAAACCTCAAGTTTCTAAGAAAAGCAAAAGCAAGAAATAAGAAACAAAAAGTTTACTGCCTGAGACTTTCATCATATATTTCTTTCATTATCATTTTTCCCCCAACACATGCTCATTTCTTTTATCCAATTTGTGTGGCTGACACAATGGTGACTAGCAACAGGAATATCAGTAGAGGCTACTTAGTTTGTGTTTCTTGGAAACATTAGCTTTAGTAAAATAGAAGAGTTCAGTGCTATTTACTTGTCCTGCAGAAATAAATATATAATTGTCAACACCTATTATGTTGGATTGTTGATTACATGAGATATTGAATGCTGAATTTATGCAAGTATCCAAGAACTTAATTTGTTACTCAGTGCTTTATCTTTGGAACGCGTATTCTTATTACTAAGTCGATGCTTTCACATTCCTAGCAGAAGAATGAAATGTTAAATAATTCACATATTTCATTACGTTTCATTTCCGAAATTACAGGTGATATTCTTTCAACATATTCAGTCGACCTTGCACTCTCGCTGTGACTTCTTATTTTTCAGCATTTTCTGGAAACTGAATGACCACAGTTTTCCTTTCTTCTGTCTTGATAATAGTTTTTTCAGGTTGATTACAAGGTGATCTCTAGTCATGCCACTTTGCGAAAACAAGGCTGTTAGATATACCAGGTATGCCAATTATATAGACTAAAGAGGAGAACAAATATTGATATTGGAAACGGTATTAGAATGGTTGAAGATGACGCAGTCCCTTCAATCTTTCCACTTCGACTTTTCGCAATAGTTGGAACTCGTAACCCACCATCTATTCTCCTCATCCTGCAGTAGAAATATGATTTCATTGACTTCATAATTGTCATGAATATCAATGCAGGATTATCTATGCAAGTGACAAAGGAGATTGAACTGAGACATTACCCATTATTGGGACAGAATATTATGGCATAGTCAGAGGCCTTGCATGTGAAAGTGCTGGTTCCATCATCAAATGCATAGCTATAAGCTCTTGGGCAGGCTCTCTTGAAGATTCCTGAATAGAAAGTCGGTCTGCATGTCGTTGGGTTAGCAAACTCTCCACTACAGCAATACTGGTCTAGGCCGAATGCTTCACACGCACTCTTGCACGCCACAACTCCCCCTTCCCCTTCATCACTGCCTATCACCTGAAGTTCTTTAGGGCAACCTGTTTGATTTCAGTACAAATCATTACTTATTAGTAAATTAAAAAATTACCATAGTCCTAAAACTTAGATCAGCTGTAGGGATGCAAACAAGTTGAGCTTCACTCGACCATTTCTGCAAGGTT
This sequence comes from Handroanthus guayacan, assembly GCA_014898755.1. Taxonomy (NCBI): domain Eukaryota; kingdom Viridiplantae; phylum Streptophyta; class Magnoliopsida; order Lamiales; family Bignoniaceae; genus Handroanthus; species Handroanthus guayacan. The sequence continues at coordinate 375,549 of JACFYI010002211.1, forward strand.
GAGCTGGAGCTTGAATCAAATGAACTGAACTAGTTGAGAACATGGGGGCTCAAGTTCGGTTCATTTGACTTGAATTTGTGTTTCAGCCATAAGCTTGAGCGCGAAAATATTAATATTTTTACAAAGCTTCTAAATGTAATTTATAATTTTATATGTGTTAAGAAAAGACAAGCTCGTGAGCATATGAACAAGAATTATCCGTCTCGAGTTAGGACACTTTTTGAGCCTGCAGGCTTGCAAACTAACACGTTTTGTTTGCATAGAGTCATGTGCTCATTACCCATGTTGATATCTGCTACACAGCCAGTGGCATTGCATGCACCTTGAACTCCTCTTGGTACAGCAACTAATGGCAGGTTATAGCCATCAACAATACTAACATCATAGAAGTCTTTCTGATCTCCAATTCCCAGGGTTATCTCAAAGAGTGATGCTGGTGGTGTTGCACCCATTCCATCACATTCCAGCCTCCCACCACAGTCTCCGGTTTGACACGAACCATTACCCGTTGCATCGAACGTGCAACTGGTCCTAGCCCAGATCCGACCGGACCACCCAGGAGTACTTGCAATTGTTAGACTTTGGCCGGTATCCAATCGAAACCCTGTCGTTGAAAGTTGTGGTGAAGCTGAACCAGCTAACGTCCCGGGCCATATCGTGTAAGGACAATTGTTAGCAATGGTGAAAGTGCTGGCAAAAGAGTTGGTGAATAAGGAAAAGAGAGTTAAAGAAATGGGAAGGCTCCAAGATGCCATGAGTAGAGGGAGATTTGGCTGGCTGCATATTTGTACCTTTGAAGAATTCAATGGGGATGGAATTTGACGTAAACAAGTGTTAAGTTTGCTTTGTTTGCTTTGCAAAATTGATCAGACGCAAAATTATGTGTTTGGGTTTAGGATTTCTTTTATGTTGGATGGCCTCAATGGGAAGAAATTCCTTTCTTTTGAAGTTGCACGCATATACCTCGTTGATACGAAGTGGGATTTGAGGGAATGGAGAATTATTTTGTGGAATCCGTGGGATCCCTTATTTTTATCTTTACAGTTTTTTGGGTGCGAGAAGTTTTTTGGGAAAAAGAGAAGAACATATTAAGGAAAATAATTTTGATTCTTTGATTAATAAGAAAAATATTAAGAAAAGAAAAATTTGAGCGGAAATGTATTATAGTTGGAGAAAAAAGTTATTTTTCTGATAAAATAAAGGAATAAAAAATTTATTCTTGTTTTCTCATTATCTGTTACATTATCACTTTCCTATTTCCATTTTCCTGTCTCAAGATTTTTCTTTATTTTTTTGAATAATTAAATAAACTGGAGATTTTATATTTTTGCTTGCAATGTTTTCTTGTGGTGAACAAAAATCTTTGAACCTAACAAAGTGGTAGTCTCAGATGAATTATCTTGGGATTGGATTAGTTTCGTGCAATGAATAAAGAAAATCTCACGAAAAGGCTTGTCTATGATTCCTAGTAAGAGTTTGTTTATAGACAACAAAGCGGCTCAAAGAGCGTAGAGCGAGTTGGCTTGAAGAGTAGGTATTGGTATTACTACATACGTACATCTTGTAGTTTTTATATTTTATATTTTTATTATAATATTATTTTATTGAATCATGGCAATGGGAGAGATCGACAAGACATTTTTCTTTCATTCTTTGAGCATTACTATAGCTATCATTTGATTCAAAGCCATAATTACTGAATCCAAAACACAAATTACTACAATAATTTTTCATTACTTCATTCAAGTTGTAGTTACTGAGAAAATTACAGTGACACCTACTGCACATTATATGACAACCTGCAAACTTGATGTAAATGAATTGAGCCAATTTGTAAGCCTGATAGGAGATAAGTCGGCTCAAAAAATGTTGGAGCTTTAGTTGAATTCAAGGCCGATTCATGTAAGTTTCAAGTCAAACTTGAACCAAATAATTCTTGTTTATAGATTTACAAACTGGTTTGCATACCCATGTGAGGCCATAACTGACAAGAGTATTTGTACACTAAACCTATGCACAAACAAAAGTCAACTAATTGAACATTCGACAAACGGGAGGCCAATGATTCAATACTCAATCTGCATCCATGTAATAGTCATCCATCAACGATGTGCATCCAAAAGAGATGCATAAATCATCCAACGGTCATGGATGGATAAGGCGTATCGCATCCGGATCGATGAAGTATCGTAAGTGCACGATGGCGAGATTACTTTGATCAAGATTTTCTTGAATAGATCATCAAGACTCAAACATAATATTTGCATATCGTTAGAATCCCACATCGAAAAAATATAAGGGTCATGGTCTTCTTATATGGTCCTGGGCAATCCTCACCTCACAAACTAACTTTTGGGGTTGAGTTAGGTCCAAACTCCATTTTCAACACATATCTACAATATCTCACTCTATAAACAACAAAATCAGTACAACTTCACAAACTAATCTTACCATAATATCTACCTTACGGATAATCAGGTGAACTAATACTATTAAAAAACATAAAACCGAACGAGACTCCCAAAAATTTTCTCTTCGGTAACATGGATCCATGTTTACGCTATTCAGGTCGTTGATTTGCAAGAGAAGATCAGATCTTTACACAAAAAGCACTCAAATTCATAGTTGTTTCGTTAAGTTCTTGCTATTCACGAAACCATTCAAACTAAGATCCCTTTCACGTTTAACTAAGAGCAAAGTCTAAGTTAAGATTGAATCGTTACCGCCATAGAGCGATTGAGAGTCTTAAGGATATCTTCACAGTGCAGTATAGTGGAGCACATTTTTGGCCGGTACAAATTCCTCAAAGCTCCATGCACGAGCGATTTTTCCCCTATCCCTACGTAGAAAAAGAACGAAAAATATATGTTAGAAGCTTCCTCAAGATGCAAAACAAATTATGGATATTAGTTCGTTCATCAATACAACAAACTATATTTGAAACTCTCCTGAATTGCATATGCTTCATCTCCTGCAAAATCATATATAGCTTTAGGAGCCAGCGTATAAGCATAAAATTAAAAAGAAATGAAACGACTCAAACACGGTACATTAAAGTCTTCCTCATCAACCTGCAAAACGATATAAAATGACGTCTTATGGCTCCTCCTAACCTGAAAAACGAACCATCCTTCAAGGATAATCATTTTATCGCTAAGATTTATGTACAAGTCAAACCAAATCAGGGAATAATATATCATAAACTTCAACCGAAAGAAACTATAGGATGCCTTGACGTAATGAAGTTATAAACAAAAACGAATGAAATAGTTAAGGCGAGTGAAGTTAGCAGAAAACCGTCAAGCAGGAAAACTAAGTGATCCAATATGACTCTGTCCCGTCGTACTCTAAGTAATGATATGCAATCAAATGCAACTTGTGCTTCATAAATAAGTTAACGGGATATAGCATCATAAACATTCTAGGAGTCATGAGTTCTTATGACATTCTTTAATAAATGAAAGTTTAACATAATGTCTCCAATTGGTGTACTATAATGAGTTCTTCAGCCCGTAACCCGTAACTTTATCACGGGAAAAAGTAAGATCGAAGGGAAAAAAGGATGTGATATTAGCAGTTATAATATCTTGCTCATATCCATGCTTCGCTGATTGGACTGCAGACGGGACCCACAGCAGTAAACGATCTCTCAAATGGCGAGGGCTGATACTGAGCATTCCTTCTGCGCTTAAAGGCACAGGTCTCACTGGGGCAACTATCAGAGTCCTGCTTCCTCCGGACACCTCTCATGGCTTGTTGCTCGACTGGTGTTAGATGAAAAATCTGTTTGCTCACTCCGCGAAGGAAGCTATGGTTATCATACAATATTCTCCGGTCACAGTTTTTGTCACAAACGTGGGTCAGTCCAGTTAGCTTGCAGGGATACATATTCCCAAAGACATGTTCATTTTGACAGTTCGGATCACACTTGTGAACAGGATTTGGCCCATCTTGGCCAAGAATGCTGAACAAATATGACATTGGTAGGAATGGCTACCATAGATTTGCCAAATAACTCCATTCTTGTGTTTGGTATATGCTAAAACTTTTCAAGGAATTCCACCCTACCGATTTGTCGACCCGGATTTCTGCAGACCCAAAAGAAGATGAGAGTTGTCAAGGTTGGAAGGAGAAGATGAGAAACCATGGACTGGTTTAGATTTGGTAGGAGTATTCTTTGATGAAAATGAAGAAGCAATAGCTTAGAGAATATGAAGCTCTTGGAATTGCGTCGTGACAACAATGTAGTTGATCCTTTTCATCTGACGTTACATAAATTTATGGGATAATTAGGTTTGATATAATTATTAAAATACTTTCTAAAATTTGAGTGATTACCACTATATTCATACTCATACTGTGAGTTTAGCTAATGGTTGATTTATGTACATGCCCAGAAGATCCCAAAATATTACAAATAGACCCCGTTACAAGAAATGCAATTTATTATGCGTCAACTGACCTACCAATGGAGGATGTAATGATAACTATTTAAACCTCAGAGGTGTAGAGGCAATTATCCTATATTTATCTACCAAATCTTGATAATGCTTCTGTTCATAATATCATTTTACAATTACTTTATTAATTTCCAATCAAGAAGATAAACCACTAAAGAATTTTCCTAAAGTAAAGATCTTTAAAGCGAATTAATCAAATAATTCTTGATTCTAGGAACACCAAATTTCAAGCATGTACTATACGTATAGTCGTATACTGATAAAACTATGATGTTTGATAATCACATCATACATAAAAATCAAAACTTTAACTCAAAAACAGCTGAAAGAAACTCTAAATACAGAAGCAATCTGTCTCTCAGCAGTCCTATATAAACCAGAGGTAGAGATAATCACACACTTTCTCACAAATTGCAAGGCAAAGAAAGAAGGGGGGACAAAAAAGAACAAGATCATTTGATGTAAAATAGAGCTTGCCCAGTGAAATTAAGACAAAACTGCAAGCTAACACCCTCTGAATAACGGGAAGAAAGGCAGAAATGGTGGGAGAGGTGGGGGATATTTATAAGAAAAGAAAAAAGTAGTCCTATTAATTTGGGGCATGTTTGCTGGGAAGGATATATTGCAATAAACGCAATTGCACCGATAATTTAGTGTCTGTTTAGTTGATTGTTCTTTGGCCCATGGCTTGTTAAAGGGCCGACAAGATATCATGGGCCATGATTGTTTATGGATAGCGCTGTAGAAATCTCGGATCTTTCTGTTTTAGGGCACTGGGAAGCCCTAATCTTGGACCGAAACACCTTCTCTTCTTCATTCCTCTGCATTCCGCCGCCCCACCACACCTGGTCCTCCTTCATTCCGCCAGTGATTTCAGAAGTAGCTGCCGGAAAGGCATAGTTTCGCAGCTCCTTTTGCAAGGTAATGTGATCGAGGTTCGAAACACTGTAAAAACAAGAAACAAACGAGCATCTAAGTTCTGATGCGGATCGATTTTTCTTTTCTTTTCTTTTTTTTTTTGGCGAAATTTATGATTCATTTGTGCATCTGTTTGTTCGGCAGCTGTTTTTAGACTTGGTTATGATCAAATTCGCGTTTACCTCCATGGTTTTTTTCAGTAATTTGAAGTTCGAGGCTAGGTTTCAGAATGTAGGATTATTTTTTCAGTTTTTGTGTATTTGTACGAAATCCAATGATGAACCCGCAAAAAATGCAAGTGCCGTATGACAACTCGGTGCATATCATCGAGGTGTTTGATTTAATATCTAATTGGGTTTCTGAGGATTTGCAATTTGCTTAAATTTCAATTTGATACTAATCTATAATTTATATCGACGTAAATTGTTTGGATTATAAAGTTGATTCATTTTGCTTCATATGTGAAGTTTAACATTTGATTTAATGCATGAAGGTGAAACACCATGGTTGGATTCAAGAATAGATACATGGTGATGGAGGTTTTTGTGGATCCTAATAAAGATTTTTCAGTGGATGAACCCATTATAATCACCCAATTCAATTTATCAAAAGCTATTAAAGATAGCATTCTCACAAACTTTGGGGAATGTGGTCTAGCCTCGTCAATGAATTCATTTCAAGGTGAGGTTGTTACAATCCGAGCTTCGATTTCTTCATCTGTTTTGACATTGTAATAATTTCCTTTCATGCAATTTACCATCTTTAATCCTGCCTTTTTTTCCTTCTTGCAGTGAAATATGTGAATCCAATTACGAAAATCTGCATATTTAGAACTTCAAGGGAGGATTATCAAAAAATCTGGGCGGCGATTACCATGGTTAAGAGTGTAGGAAACTGTCCTGTGGTTTTCAACCTTCTTGATCTTAGTGGTAAGTCATAACTCCTCTGGTTTTTCGTTTCAGCTCTATTTATTTGGTGAATTAGCTCTTTCAATCTAGATTATCTTTTACATAGTGAATGATTAAAGTTACACATGCTTTAAGATCTTGATTATAATGGATGCGTACAATGATAGTTTGAGTTGTTGACGAGATGACTAATCTAGCCACTCTATTTCATGTTAATTTCACATCTAGAGAAGTCTATATGAATAACTTCAGCTGACTCTTGTTTGGATATTCAGATGCTTGAGTTGGTCTTTGTAGTTATGAAAATCCTGACACTTTTTATTGTTAAGTTAGCATACTTTTTTGTGATTGCACTTCTTTTCTTTCACTTGGTTAGCGTACCATCCTGAAAATTTGATGAGCAACCACTTGTGTGCTGTGGAGTGTGAATATTCTTATTAGGGAGAAGAATATCTTCTCACTGAACATGGCTGTTTCTGCCAATGTAATTCCTTGTTTGAACTTTGAAGCAACTTGCAGTCTTTTAAAGTAGTAATATTCATTTGCTTTGCAATTGAAATAGAATTTTATGTTTACTGAGGAAATAACCTTTTATTTCCCAATTTAATCTCTGTTAGGAAGGATCAAGGCATGCAAACGTGCTGCTTTGAAGTGTGATGAGTTGAAATATGAGCAATACAAATTAGCTGCTGGTGACCGGCTCCCAACTGATACGGAACAACGCATGCAAAACTGCCTCGAGAAGATCAAAGTCTTGGAGCACTAATACTAGATGCATATAATTTGACAGATGGGGCGATTGGCGATGTAATCCTGAGTTGCGGAAAATGACCTGATCATGTAATGACTATGATTCTCCCACTAAACTGTGTTTACATGATCGTGTTATATGGTTTTGGATGAGAACCAAAGCATGTTGTCGATATTTTCTTTAGGATGAAGTTGTTGAGGACGAGTTATGGCTGCAGAAAATCTGTTACGATTAGAGACTAATCAACATCAACAGTGAAGGAAAATCATGAATGAAATTATGAATCGGAGCAAGGTTATTTGTGCCATGTTTAGAGCCTTGGTTTCTATGTCATGAAGTCTCCTGACAGTTCTTCCATATGAGCAACTGGTCTTAAAATGAAACATGGCCATTCGGGTTTGTAAAGATTTGCTGCTTGAGGTTGTAAGTTGACTTCTGCCATTGGATCACAAAGATTATCTTGTTTTCTTGACTCTTGTAAGTTCCTTAAGATGAGGAGCGTATTTGTACATGCTTTTACTATCAACTTTTTATTAAGTTATTAGAAAATGCTCTGGAGAGTATTTAATAGAGTGACTTTCGCTTTTGTTACGCAGAATTTAAGCAAAAATTCATTAGCATTTTAAAGCATTTCGTGGTATTCTGATTTGAATTTTGTACGAAAAAGGGTAGATGAAAATAGCACTACCTGAAACTCATTGAGGGTAAATTGCATCTACTATCTCTATGATATGCCTAATTGGCAAATAGCCTCCTCAAAAAAAAAAATAATTTCAGCTAATTGTTTTTCTATATTTTTAAAAAAGTTGCAATTAACTAATTGTATTTGTACGAAGTTGCCTTGTAAAATGTATTCAAATGCGATTGTGAACAAAGTTATTTTTCAGTTCTCACTTTTTACGAATCATCGACCTTTTTGCTAGACACTAGAATTTGGGGAGTTTTACCCAAAATCTCAATTGAAATCCATTTACTTGGCTTAAAATCATCATTTGATTTGAGAATTTTGATCGTTGAGAGTTAAAATGACTTAAGAAGAAACAATAAGGACATTTCAATGGCTAAATTGCAATAATATTTGCAAAATGAAAGTGTGTAAAGCAACTCCCGATTTTAGTGGTCAATTGAAAACATACGGTTGCAATTAGCTTGATTTTTATTTATTTTTTTTACTTATTTTATTTTTTTACAAGTGAATATATGTAAATTAGACATATCATAGCAGTAGAAGATGCAATTTATCCAACCCATTTATGGATTGGAGGCAAGATGATACATTACACATTAAAATTACGGAAAACCAACGCCTTTTTTTTCGCGAGGGGGAGGGGGCGCTTTGTTCGAGTTATACTGATGCTCTCTCAACCTTTGCTACTTAATTTTCAGTACGATTCCTTAAATGAAAATCACTTTATTAAATAAACATCACTATATTTTATATCGGAATCAATGCCGAAAACCTCAATCAAAACAAAAAGTCACTTTAATCAAACAGGAACTAAAGTTTCACCAAATTGATGAACATCATGAGGCTCGAACAGGACAGCATCTTCCTTGTAAAACACTTGGTTTCTCAAATCAACGAGCTCCTTAAAACTCTTGTCATGAAACGCATAACCCATTATCTTACCAGGAACATGAAACACCAAAGTTCCCTTCTCCTCATCATCTCCCCTATTGAAACTCAATATACGAAACTTACCCGGAACACGACCAAATCTATCGTTGTACTTCAACAACCACTTAGAATAATCTTCTTGCAACTCTAAAACTGCTACGGATTTGTCTCCATTGTCTGAAACTATGATAAACTGGTGCAAATGACCATTTGATTCTTGGAGTTGGCAATGACAAGCTGTTCCTCCTCCACCCTCAGGCCATGGGGTTTGAGCATAAGGTAAATTGCCTGTGATATTTTTATCAATATCGAAGTATAAATGTGCTGAAAGATAATTTGCCCAGTGAATCTTATTGTTATAGTGTACTCCGTTATCGAACTTCAGATGTATAGAAGCTGTAACTGGCTCCAAACAGAGCTTCCAACCGCGACTTTGTGAGTCGTAAACCTCAATTTGACAACATCGTGTTTGAACAGAAGAGGATTTCCTAGTTGCCCTAACGCAGACAATCTTGTAATGAGGCGATTTTGAAGGATCAAAAGCTAAGTTAAGCCCAAGAACAATAGCGTACTTATTGTTATCTGTAAGAGTGATTTTTCTTGATTGTTTTGTGGTGGGATTGTAGACATGGTAATCTTTTTGATGATGATCGGATTGGAGCAGTAGTAGCCCATTGCAAGAACTCAAGATTTTCGGTTCGGGGAAACTGAAGTGATAAGAGATCAATTTTGTAGTATCAAGAATTGAACGTAGATAGAAGTATTGCGAGGTATGTGTGTGAAGGATTAGGGAGGGCTGGGGTTTGGGGTGGCGGCGAGCGTGGAGATGAGAGAAGTGATGGGCAGAGATAAGGGAGAGCCAATGTTTACATACAGATTGGAATCTGATTAGAGATTTTGTAGGCAGTTTGAGAAGGATTTCTGTCAGCAGATCATCATTTTGAGTGACTATGCGTACTACGGAGAAAGAACACAAACTCATTTTGCACCCACTATCGTCGTTAAATTGTAGTTGACAAATTTGCTGATTAAATGAACGTCGAAGGACTATCACCGAATCCAAACCCGACTCCCTTAATAGTTCAACAAATTCAACAAACTCGAGACCTAAATTCTGCTCAATTCAACCACTTGATCGGTGTTTGACCGCATTTGAATATAAAACTAAAGAGGGACAACATCGTTACCACCAATGTGCAGGAAATGAGTTGAAAAGGTATAAAACAAAGAAGGGACAACATCGTTGCCACCAATGCCTACTAAATGAGTTAAAACTAGGTATATACTGCTCGCTGGCAAAACAACAGCTAAAAATAAATAAATAAAGAAGATCGAAGTAATAACAAGTTTTGAGTGCATTTGGGTTTAATACAACCAAATTGGTCGTCAATCCACATGCTTTTGTCATAAGATTTAGGATACAACATTAAACAGATTGCCAACAGCCTAGACACCACTTTTGGATCGGCGAAAATATAGCAAAACCTTATCTTCAGATATGATAAGAGAAAATTGTCTTTGTTTGCAGATGAAATATTCAGATGACTTTTCCAGCTGCCAGGACTCTGCCGATCCACCTTACAAACGATGCAGCATTATCAGCACGAACTAAATAGCATCGCACCTTTTTGATTAATCATGATTCTTGCACCGTACGGAGGAAAGTTTATCTGCAACACATTATAGAAACATAGATGTATAGTACTCAACTTATGATGAGGAGAGTTTGGACACTTCTTTGTCAATATAAACGTGTCTGTGGACTTTGTAAGCCGAGCAGCTTGTTTGGTTTAAGGATTTTAATAAGGAAAAGTGGAAAAGAAAATGTTACAGAAAAAGAAAATATAATCAAAGAATAAATACAAAATCTCAAGTTTTGTTCGGTTGTTAAAAGAAAACACTAAGGAAAGAAACGGTGAGAAGAAAAGTATGAAGGCGTTTGAGAATGAGACATAGTTGATTAGATCTTTCTCTCATTTTCCACACCACTTTGTGAGGAAAATGAATTTCTCCAATTACACTACATTTCTTCTCAAGTTTTACTTTTTTGCTATTTTCCTTACTAACCAAACAACCAAAATCAGCTCTCCTTGCATTTCTTTTCTTTTCCTCATCAAAACCCTTGTACCAAACACAGTGTAGGAACATTTGTGAAATTTTATAAACCATAGACATTGACAGGTGAAACCTTATGCCTGCTAGAGAGTAGAGCCATATACAACATCCAGCATTGATTAGGAAAGAACTAGAGAAGAAGCACCCTCCATACATTATCAGGATTATCATGCAGATAACAAGAGGCAAACAATAAGGTGAAAGCTTACCAGATTAATCGCCTGGAGGAGGAATCACACAGGAGCTAGAGTCTCAATGAATTGAAAAGTCCTGAGACAAAAATGTGGATTATAACACTCAGGACGCTCCTGGTAAAATCCTGCCTCTCTAAAATCAATAAGCTCTTTGAAAATCTTCTCTTGAACTTTGTAAGCAACAATTTTGCCTGCGCCATGAAGCAGTACCGTGCTATCTTCTTCATTCTGTCCCCTAACAATACTCTCCACACAAAGTGGCTTGGAATCTCCGTCAAGATTAATACGATATTTTACCGCCCACTGTGAATGGTCTCTTTGCAGTTCCAGGACTACTGCCAATTTCTGTTCATAGAAGTGTGCAATATGATGCAAATAGCCGTTGGATTCTATGTATTTCCAGCGCTTTTTATGTGTTCTCAAATCCTGTGGAAACACAATTTCTGGATGTTTTTGAAAAGTACAGTCGTGAAGATCAAAAAAGATCCCCTCCCAATGAATCCCACCATTTGAGTACTTGCCGTCATCAATGGGCCAAGACAAGGGATCATCCAAAAGTAGTTCTTCGGAAAGCTTCCAATTCCTAGTCTCAGACTCATACACCTCAACTTGACAACGACGCACTGAACTCCTCCACAAACCAGATGATCTCCTTTTGGTAGCCCTGAAGCAAATAATCTTATAATGAGGTGATTTTCCAGGTTCGAATGCTAAGTTGAGCCCCAGAACACAAGTGTACTTGTCATTAACGTTAAGTATAATCTTTCGGGACTGCTTAGTGGTGGGATTGTAGATATAACAATCTCCCAGGGGATTCTCAGCATTAGGACATTGAAGCAGAAACAGACCATTGGATCCACTCCGGATAGTTGGTTGATTAAGAGTCTTAGGTACATGATATCGCACCAACTTTTCTCCATAGAGGCTGCATTTATAGTAAAAGTAATCCGATTTCTCTGCCAGGCCGACAAGGAGCGAAGGTTCCAGTTTGGAACCACTGTGGTGCAGTGTGTGTATTTGAGAAAAATGATGACTGGAGATTAAAAAGAGCCACTGCTTGCATACTAGTTTGAATCTAATAAGGGATTTTGCTGGCAGCCAGCGGAGGACCTCTGTCAACAAGTCAATGTCGTCAGTGATCACCATCTGCAAAATGGTAATTTAATTAGAGAATATGAAAATGATGATTATAACACAAAGGGAAACTGATTTGCAGATTGCAGATTTCTTCATCGATTCATGTATGAAATGAATTACAAGAGAAAGAAAACGTGGATACACAAGTCAACTTCATCATATAGTTGGAAATCAGGGTCAAGTTCACAAGCAACCACTCGCAGATCAAAACAAAAACTCAATTAACTAAATGAATCGAGAAAGAAAACGTGGGAATAAATTATTCTCTAGTCTTTGCTCTGCAATACAAGTCTACCAGAATACTTGATATTCAAATCAAGAAACAAAAATACGAGCATCGTCAAGTCAACAAATTTGAAAGTAAAAATAATTTTAACATTCTAGTCAGTGTTGTCCCTGTTTGAAAAATTTTAATCAACAATCGTGGAAAAGGAAAGAAAGAGCGAACTTTACAAGTAAAGCCACATGGAAAGTAAGTAGAAATAAGAATCTATTCCAATCAACAACTGAAAATGCCCCCCAAAACGATATTATCTTTCCAAATCAAAGATCAGCACAACAAACTCTAAACACCAAAAGCAGAAACCCTCACAAACATAGCAATATCATCTGTCAAATAGCAGAATTACACATACAAATTACCCAAGTCATCTGTATAACAGCTGTATAAATATAGATCGACAACGTAACGTATCGATATATATATGAACTGTAAGTAAAGTTGTAAGTAACATACAGCCATCGCCGTCGCCAGCGATAATCGATGCCGTCCGCGGCTGCCGGTATAACTTCAATTCTACTAGAAAAAGAATTGCGTATACGTTTTGGACTACCTCCTTTTAACAAAAGATAAGACCGTGTTTGGAAATTTATATTTGCATGGCCCACGGTTTAAGGTACGCGTTTCTCTCGAAGAGCAATAATTGGGTAAGGAGGACCTAAATTATGTAGCTCCAACTATCTTGGATCAATTAGGGATATACCTATAATACTCCCTTATTTTCTTCATTATTATAATCTTAACAAATAAAAAAAAAAATATCTGCCAAACGCAACAGTTGTCTGAAATATTTGATGAAATTAGCCAATCACATTGGATTCGAATTTAACACTCCTTGAAATTTAATTTAATTAAAAAGTCATGTTTTGTAATTCGAAAAATTATACTTTGCAGTGTAATAAATTGACTTTTTTCTTTTTTTTTTTTTTTTTTGGAGAGAGATATGGTTAAGACACGTACTTTTTGCATCAATACACTATATTAATAATATTCGAAATCAATAAATAACGTCATAAGCTATAATAAAGTAACTATACAATAAAAAAATTTAACAAAGCTATTATTTAATAGAATAAATGCCAACGCGCGATGGGTGTAATAAATTGACCGGAACATTTACAAGTAGGTTTCTTGTTAATTGATGATAGAGGATATTATTATAATTTTATAATAAATTACAAAAGGTGTTTGGATAATTAGGGTGTTGATGTAATTATCCTTAATTAATAATGTAGAAAATCTATGTTTCTATAAGATATTTTATTTATTAATTAACAATAGAATGTGGTGCTGAAGAAGTTGGTGGAAGCAATTGCATCAATTAATTTAGGAAACTACTTTGTGAATATGATGATTGTGATTCAACTTTCAATTATGACTTGCCAAATTGAACAATTGATTAGATAGTTTGCTTCGAGAAATCAAATTTGGTATACTTATTTTTAAGGGTAAATGCAAATAAATTATTTTTAAAATTCATTTTCAAGCAAAGTGGATTGTTTAGTTGCTTGACAATTTTGCTCAATTTAGGACTTTTTCCACATTATTCTACTATGTGTTTATCATATTAGTAATTTTTTTTTTTATATAATTCTTTGGAGAGAAGCGATTACATTCGGTGATACATTAATATCATAGTAAAAATATATTTTAAAGACTAAATATACGAATAAATACAATCTAAATAATTTAAACTAGCATTCGGTAGATAAAAACTACATGGTAGACAAATACCCACAAATTGCTGATGAAACTCAAACCTTGCACTTGTATTATAAAATGGAGGAAAAAGTGTTAGAACGGTAGCCTTAATCATATTAGTATCCACTCACAAATGTATATTATTCTAACATCAATGGCATACATATTAAGGAAATTGGAGGTCCAATCTCTATTTGAGTTCAGTGTAATTTGTTTGGCTCAAATCTATATTTGAACCACAAGCTCAAATTCTAACTATATCATAAAAATTAAAAAAAAAATAAAAATACAATATTAGTTTATTTTAGAATTATTTTAAAAAACACGATCCTGTAAACCCATAACCAAGTATTACTTGAATTTTACACAAACTCAACTCAAGCTTGAACATTTTCGCTCGGAAACCTACCAACAAGAATTTGTAGCTCCAGTTTGACCAAAAACTCGTAAGAGCCAAGTTCAAGCTCAACTCAATCTAAAACACTTTTCGAAATGGCTCATCAAACCCACAAATTGGCTCCGGTTCGTCCGCATCCCTACTTGATCCACAAGAAAGTAGCAGCCTTTATTTTCCAATTTCTTCCTTTTTCTTTTTCTTTTTTTTTTTTTTTTTGGGTCCTTTGAACGCAAAACTAAACTTGCTTTCATTTCCCAAGAGGTTAAAGTCAGCCAATTCTTGAATATAAATTGAACTAGACACTAAAAACAATCAATTACAACTACAACCAAAGCTATAAATTATACATGAGAAATTATACAAGCAGTCAAGAGACAACATTTGCATATTACAACTGAAAAATGGTCACATTTGACTCCAGTTCCCCACAAGTTTACATTGTTGCCTCCAAACTTCAATGGTAAACAACAAACTCAGTTGAATATCTCATCATCATCAATAAGGCAAGATCAACAAGCTCCATATCTTCAGACTAATTACTACAAATAAACAGAGAGATGTAATGCTATTCCCGGGGACGGGCGAGCCAAAGAGAGCTGAGGGCTCGAAGCCGTGAGAAGTAGTCGCTGATAGCTAGGAGGGCACGAGCTGATTGTCGAGTGGTTAATATACGGTGCATTTGTTGGAGAGTTTGTTGCCGTAAATTATCAGCCTGCAACCAACACCAGATACAAGTCATGGTGTGAGTAGACTGTAAAATACCAAAAAATACACATTTAGAACCAAGCAAAAAAATGTCAAATTGGACTTTGGTTGGATCAAATCAACCCGACCCAACTTTCATTATGTTGTATCTTCATCCGTTCGCATGGAATAGGTGAATGACTGGCATAGGCCAGGTCAACTGTACCGTACTAGTTTTGAGACGCGGCAACCCTAATAAATACTCGTGGACCAGACGTGACTAGGTACACAACTTGAGTTATCCAATATTTTCATTGTAGTTGCCATCGGATCAAATAGACCACTGGCTTGAGCATTGGAGGGTTTTTCAATAGGCAATCCCTGATGACCCTAATGACTTCATTTGGTTTCTGGTCCTAGTTCACCCAAATTCAGTAGTTAGGAAACATGACCTGATATCTATCCGTCCAAGGACCCGACTTGAAGGGTCAATCCTGAACTCAAGAATCAAGTTGAATGGTGAAGATCACAAATTCACACGCACATTATGCATGAACGACAATGCATCAGCTTATCTCATATGCGTGTTGCATAAGTGTTCATGACTTGTTTTTTGAATATGTGCTTCGAGTGCCCCAAAAGACACAGCATAGTAATTACCATAAAGCATGGTGATCATCCTCCCTCTAGATTAACAGTTTTTGATAACAAAACATATATCGAAATAGGTAACCTGACGAATGAAGCCCTCAAGGGTTCCCAATTTTCCCATAGCCATTGCCATTTGACCCATATAGTTGGCGACATTGCCCGATGAACCTGATGGACCAAGAGAACCGGCTAAAGTCTCAGCCAACGACTGCTGCAAAGCTTCCATTCCCTGTGACAAGGCATCTTCTGCCTGTTGAGATGACTGCTGCAAGTTATTGATAGCCAATAACTGCTGCTCGGTTAATGGCTCTAACTGATTTATAAGAAGCTGCGATGAGGAAGGTTGAAACATTAGAATTGAACATGAACCGTATAAAAGGGTATTCAACATTGCTTGCACTTTGAAATGAAGTGATTTTCGAGAGAAGTTTAGTAGTAAAAAGTTGATTGCAAAAACAAGTGATTTTCCACAAAAGTGCTATCTTACCCCTCAAAATAATATTTCATACTTTATTGAATGAGGATAATATAGCATTTTCATCTTAAAGCTTGAGTAGATTGTGGTGAATTTTAGCTCAAATCTTCCAAGAAAAAACTTATGTCACTTTACCAAAGCAGTTTTCGATAACTAAAAGCAGCTAGCAAAAGCAATGCCAAACACCCCCATAAAATGGCCAATTAGGAAATCAGCCAAAATTACAACATGAATGCACATCAATTCTTGTTTAATGAGGACGCTGGGCGAAATGATGGATAAAAATGTACAAGAAACTTTTAAGTAGTAGATGAAACTTACCTTAAGAAGTTCCGAAGAACGAAAGCCACCAAGCCAGAGGAAGCATCTTTCGGCAGGCGTTTTCCACATGCCTGACAAGATGTGAAAAACATCAGCCTTTGCTGCATCCCCTTTTATCTTAAAAATATCATCATAATGTGCCACAATGCCCTCCACGATTATGCGAAGTTCACCATCTCCCGCATGTGAATTGACAGCACCTCTGAGCTCATTTATCCGCCGATTGTGTTCCTCCAGCCACCGAGCATATTCAACATCAAAGGCCAATGCACCTAGAAATATGGGATTTATCAATGGATATTTTCATGGAAGTCAATGTTGCTGCAAAATAACTTTTGGTAATAAGTAGATTTAAGTTTCAAGTTGGCTAAAAATTCTTGAATTATGGTAAGCTGTTGCCACGTAATGGAACATGTTTTTATGTGTAAGTGACATTGAAATAACCAATCGTACAAATTGAAATCTGATAAATTATGGAAATGGTGTCTTAAATCAAGACAGTTCTATTGAAGACTTATCTCCTAAATTCCAGTCAGTTTTCATTCTCAACCTGCAGTGGAAGTTCAAGTATCTAATACGCGATAATTACTTCAACACCCCCTGATGACTGGCCTAATTACAAAAGCACCACATGTGGTACAGAAATTACAATAACAACCCATGCATCAGTTCAGCAAACTTAAGCATGTCAGATTAACAATGGGTCTACTTGTAATATTTCAGGCAATAAGTTAGATTTTCAAAGAGTCTATTTGTAATGTTACACAGGTTCTGATAAGTTTTTCATGAGTTCAACTAACAACAGCGGGTGTTATTTTAACTTCTCAAGCCAAGAGAGGTGTTCTGTAATTAGTCCACATCACAAGGGTGTTGAAGTAATTATCCCATCTAACATTTCATGCCAAAACTAGTGATTTAGTCACCAAGAAATGGATGTACATTTCAAGCCATAATATGTACCGGGGCTAAGAGTTAGACATTCATTTTTCCGCTGAATCTCGATTATGCAAAAAACAGCTACAGAATTAGTTCCTTTCACATCATTTACATTGTATGTCCACCTCAACTGGCTTATTTTCTATTTCTTAGCCCTTAATATTAAGTAACTGATGGAAAACTACCATGTTCTTGTAAATTCATGCTTTGTTCTCAACCTTTTCTTTCGCACAAAACTTTAGACCTAGATCACTTTGGTTTTTCGACTCCCTCGAATCTCAATGATAAATTTCCACTTTCTTTAGTTATCAGATCATAACTAAAACCCCAAATGTTTTGAAATCAGCCCTTTTATACCCTTCTTCACAGGAAAAACAAAATTCGATAGTACAAAATACTAATTTACCACTTTCGATGGAAAAACTTCTTACAGAAATCAAACATCAAATCTTCAAAATGAAATGATCTTACCATTTCCACCAATTGATTGAGTTTGATCTCCGGAACTCGATATAAATATCCCCTTCAGCAAAGAAAAGTGCATTCATTAAATTGAAAACCGGTGTAGACTTTCACAGGAACTGCATATTTGTAAATATAAATTTTACAGTAGGAACACAGGGCCTAACCTGCTGCCTAGCTCGTTGCAGCTCTTGCTCAAGTTGTGTCAATTTCATTCTGCTGCTTTCGAGCTGTTGAACATAGGCCTAGATCCCAGATATGGGAAAACCAAACAACCAAATGGTCAAAGACGTAAAATTTTACAACCACAGATTAACGAAACTATGATTTTTTTATATCTTAATCCTGCTTAACATGTCAAAATCATCATTAGAACTTGAACAGTTATAAATGAGTGAAAACCCATTCCTATTAGAACAAAAAATCCACAAATGCACCACGAGGGTACATTTTAATTAAAAAATTATCAAAAAGTACAAAAGTGAACAAATATTGGACACCAAAAATGCAGGTAAATGATGCACGCAACGAAAAACCTACCTTTTTCCTCAAGCGGCTTTTCCTTGCAGCTTCACGATTTTGAGCAAGCCTGCGGAGAGTCTGCAGGAGGTAGCTGAAATCATACATCTATATTATAAAACAAAAATGCATGCCGATACACAATTAAGACTTCAAGAACCTTTTGATCTCTGGACTTATCACTACCATCAGAAGCAACTGTAGCCTGTAATTGATTGTTCTGAAACTGCACAAGGGACAAAATCACATCATCTACCCTCAAATTAGAAAAAAAAATCTTTAGAGCGTATACGTCATGAAACCAAAAAATATCTGCATCTCGTAATGTTTCCAAGATTACCCTCAAATTCTTATCTTCTGTATCTGCATCCGTAGAAGTATCTGTCCTAGGACTGGCATCCGCCATTTCGAACACTCCACAATCTGCCGACTCAATTCTTCAAACCGAAGCAATTAAATGCATTCACTCATATGAGAAAAGGTGACTCAGAACTCAATCTCGCTGAAAATGGATCCAAACTGCAGCAATTTACTCTGCAAAAAGGTTTTCAAAAGAATCGAATGATTACATAAGCAATTTTTTCAGAATTAACAGTTCCAGAGAAAATTCTTGCAGCATTTAAACTGTGTATAAGTACTGTCCTTGAAGATATTTCACTATTTTTGTGGATTTCTTTTGCTCATAAATAGTTATACTTCATTGCCCAGCCAAACAATTCACTTGAAAGATAACACAGCAATTGAAACAATTCATAAGCATACACACAAACGCCAATATAAATACATAAATAGTTATTAGATCTCACTTAAAATAAACAAAATTTCATCACATAATTATCTTCTTAAAAACCCAAAATTCAACGCTAAATCTACCTCCCTTCTTCATTAGCAAATCATTTCCCTTGATCCCACCAAAACCCAGAACACATTAATCGAATCCCAGCAACAATTCTGAGACCCAAAACGCTAAAAAGTCAAAGTTTACCTCTCTTTCTCATATGGGTCATCGAGATTCCAAGTCTTGTTTGGTAAATAACACTCGTTTCTTTCCTTGGTAAACAGAAAGAGAAAGAATTAGATGAATAGACAGAGAAGTGTTGCTGGGAAAGAAATTATCACACAGTTTTGACTTTGGGACTCTACTCTCTTGATTGCTCTTTTTATTTGGGATTGGAAGTTTCGATGAGGCTTCCCATAGGCTTTTTCTTACATAAGAAATGGGGCAAGAATGAGAGAGAGAGAGAGAGAGAGAGACTTACTGGTGCTGTGGTGCAGCGAAGGGACTGATCGAGTGAGATAGTTCAATATATATATCTTTATGTTTTTTTTTTTCCTTTTCCTGCACTTTTTTTTTGGGGTTTTTTTTCCACATATAGACAGTAGATATGGTCATTCAAATGTTATGAACTTAATTATTGTTTGATGTGTTATTTTTGTAATTAAAATTAAATAAAATGACAGAAACTCAAATCAATTTATTTCAAGAAAGAAATTCAAAGTCAATTCTATAATTTTACTTGTAAGAAACAGGACAACAGAAAATTAGGATTTTCTATTAATTGCATCGATGCATGTCGCATATATTGCACTAACATGTTTTAATAAGAAACATATTTAATGTATTTATAATATAGAATAAGTAATGAAACACGATTTTAGTGTACAAGAAGATATGATTTTTAAGAAAGAGATTGAATATTTTAGCATAATTGCTCATTTTTGGCAATAAATGGAAAATAAGGTATTTTTTCCCTTTCTAAAAATATACAGTGATGTGATATTAGATACCATCACGTTATGTTAGTCCAAAGACCAATGGCTTATTTTACTCCAAAGATTTATTCACTCTAGATTCTTTATTTCAATATATATTTTATTTTCTATTACATTGTACAGATATCTGCTAAGTAATGATATCCACAACAATGTATTTTTATAAGTAAAAATTTAATATATTTGATATCTGCTTAAGACATGAAATAGAAGAGAAAATACCATTTTGAAATAGAAGATCCTAGTCGAAAATCATTGGCTAGA
Organism: Handroanthus guayacan; assembly: GCA_014898755.1. Classification (NCBI taxonomy): domain Eukaryota; kingdom Viridiplantae; phylum Streptophyta; class Magnoliopsida; order Lamiales; family Bignoniaceae; genus Handroanthus; species Handroanthus guayacan. Next base: position 396,113 of record JACFYI010002211.1, read on the forward strand.
GGATTTCAAGCTCGGTCAATTATTTATTAATTAGAAATTTTTATTTGCTCAGGTGTCATAAAATATAGTTGCAAAATTATATTTAAATTTTGAAAAATCATAGTCAAATTGAAGGTTTATTATACCCCCATTTGGAAGAGGATAGTTCCAACAAACCTAGTGATTTGATAGAAATTCTTTCATAATCAATGAGTTAGGAATGGGATTAAGGTACATAATAATCTCTTAATAATACTGTCTTAATACACTTTTTCAACAAATAGCCTTTCCATTTTTGGAAATGTTCCTGTTATCCACAGTAGTCACAGTTATTACATTACCAAAGTTTTACATTATGGTTGATGATATTAATAATCCCTAATTTATAGATCCTCGTAGTACTCTTGTTAAATGCTATTGGTAAGTATTGGGAGGATATTAAAATTTGCCCTATTCTTTCATTAATTCAAAAGCAAAACAAGTATTATAGGAAACAATCCATTTTAACTATATATTACAAATCAAAATAGAAAATTTTTCATCAAAGTAAAGAAAGATCTTTCCCTAGGCTAGTAATTGTCTTAAGTTTGCATCATTCAAATGGGCTAAGTTTCATTGCACCAAACATGGAATAAAATAAATATAATGATATTGAATTTATTAATAACTCAAATTTACAAAGATTACAAAATTGAGTCTATAATTAAAAAAAAAAAAAGGGCTCAATTAATTATCTTTTCGGCAAATTTTCTTAAGATATATCACGATGATCATATTGTAACAAAGGATCGCCCCAATTCTTTCCATGCAGCAGCACTAGAACAGATATAATATGGATAAACACTAATGTCAGATTAATAGTGCAACAACTTCGTTCTCCAGATTTTCTTCTTAAATCTCTTGACATCCCTCTGGGAACTTATACGAGCGAGACCAGCAATAACAGCCCTTTGGTCTGCTCCTAGTGGTATCATACCAGCTTTAATGCAAGATAGCAAAAGTCCAGCGGCCAAACGGTACCTTCTTGCCCTGCAAAGGTTGTGTACCAAGGTAGAGTAGGTAAAAGAATCCTTTGTATCCATCGATTTAAAAACTTGCAGTGCGTAATCTAAATGACCGACTTTACAGAGACCAGTAATGAAGCAATTATGAGCGACTAAGCAATCGAATCCCATCATTTTCATATAGTTTAGATGCCTCCGGGCAATATCAATATTTCCAGCCCTGCAAAGCCCATTTATCAAGATTGTATGGGTATACTTATCACCATGTAGCCCCATATCTTCTGCCACATTCAACAAGTTGTAGGCATCCTCTAGTTTACCTTTCTTGCAACACCAATTAATTAACGTGTTGTACGATGCCATGTCCAGTTCATACCCAATCTTAATCATGTGAGCTATGTAATTATTGGCATATTTCCATTTGCCCAACTTCAACAAAGCCCCAATTACTGTACAGTAGGAAAACAAATCAAATGCATATCCTTTCCTCTTCATCTCCATAAAAATTTCAAGTCCCTCCTTGAAGTGTTTACATCTAAAGCAGCATTTCATCAGTGTCGTATAAGTAATAGTATTTGGGCAATGACCCAATTCCTTAAGCTCCTCAAAAAGCATCATCACAGTCTTCCACATTCCCACCTCGCATAGACTATTGATAAGAATGTTGTATGTCACTATCTCGGGGATATATCCGTGATGCTGCAAATTCCTAAATAACATTAAAGCATTGTTAGCATAACCATTCTTGCAAAGTCCATTAATCATGATGTTAAATGTGGCCTGACAAGGAGTCATATTCTTTACAATAATGTCGTGGAAAACCCTGTATGCATCATCGGGCTTTCCAAGTTTCAAAAGGCAGTGCATCAACGTATTGTAACTCCATATATTAGGAACAATTCCCATTTCAAACATCTCTTCAAGCATATCAACACAACGAGATAACAAGCGATGCCTGGTGGCACCAGCCATCAAAGAATTATACGTAACAACATTCGGATGTATCCCAGCTTCTCTCATTCTGTGAATAACAGAATAACCTGCATCAAATCCTAGGAATTGGCAATACGCAGTTATCAGAGTGTTGTACGTCACTACATCCGGTAGTACTCCCAATCTAATACCATCGATTATCGCAGCTTCCGCTTTCTCCAATTGCTTGGCTCTACAAAGGGAAGCTATAGATATGTTTAACAACTTAGTTGATAATCTAAGGAACATTCTCCCGATCACTTTCAATATCAGAACCCCAAACCTGTCAAACGAGCAAAAGGGATTTCATTTCTTCCTTTTCTTATACGATTATCACAATTCTCTACTTCACTGAGTAAGGAGGGAGAAATAAAAATTCAAGCTTGCCTTTCTTCGCTGCCCCTGATTGAATGTTGCCCAACTTAATGTGGCCAAACTGTAGACAAGTTGGATGATGTGGAACACAGCCAACTGAAAGTCCCATCATAGACTCAGTTAAAATTCGCATTATTTCTGCAGCCCCGAAAACGAAAAGGATTTAATTTGGTGCAATTAGAAGCACGAAATTGCATCTACACAGTGAATCAATAAACTCAGGGAGAGAGAGAAAAAAAAAATCTAATTGGGGGAGGATTTGTTCACTTACTCAAATATTCAAACAACCTTCAACTATTGTTTTCAGCAAATGCAGAACATCAAAACAAAAACCAATGAACATGAAAATCTAATAAGAAAGGGCTCAGAGTTGAAGAACCAACCTTTACCATTTCAATGTCGTCTCTGGCTTCAGGCACCCAAAAAATGAGGCTTGAAAGCCCAGTTCGATGAAATTGATTAATATGCAGAGGAATAACAAGAAGAAGAGGATAACAACGACCGGAGAAAATCAGTCGGACCCTCCTCGGCTTGATGTTTCGCCGCCGAAGGAGAAATCAACAAAGCGTCTGGCAATTTCCTTTACAGAGCGACGTAAAATTTTAAAATATTGAGACTAAAAGAGAAAGTGACTAGAAAAGGGATCGGGGCGTGACCCAATTGACTGAAGATGGGGTTGCTGAATTGCTGCTGATGGCATATAGGTTTAGGCGGAGAAAGCGGAAAGAGGGTGGTTTTGGTCATTTAATTAATCAAAATTTAAAAAAAAAAAAAGAAAAGAAAAGAAAAAATCAAATCAAATAGAGTGCAAATACTGAAATAAATAAGAAAAATTACTTCTTCTTCCTCTTCTTTGTTTTTTTTTGACTTTTTTAAAATTATTATTATTATTTTTTATATATATTGACAAATTAATTGGACACACAAAAATGTATTCCTCCAAAAAACACAAACGTCCACTTTCTTTTCTTCTTCTTTTTTTTTTTTTTTGGTTTTCTCTTCAATGATAAAATGTCCCATTATATGTGTTTTGATAGTTCTTTTTTTAAAAAACAAAATTGAGAGTAATGATTTCAGGTGATACTACAACTTTCGTCATTTTTTTTTCAATTAAATAAACAATAAGAGATACTTTTAATTAAATTAAACTACAAATGTTTTGAGATAATTTTCTCATTTTATGTGACACTACTTTAATTGGTGTATGTATGTAATTTTTGATAACTTGTTTATTTAGTTGGTTAGGTATTTCATTGTGACAATTTCTTAACCAAATTCACTATAAAATAAAAATATTTTACTCTATTTTAAATTAATCTTGACATTAATATGGGCTGAAAAATTTAGGACGTTTTGACATAAAAGTCCCCTTTTAGTGGATCCATTTGCTGAAGGGCCTCATTTTTATACGGAGAGCAATATTTGGGCCCTGAGCTCTAAGTCATAGTCGCATTATGGTCGGCAGCCCAATAATGCAAAAACAAGTTTATTTAGCTCTTTGCTATTTGTGATGCATTTATTTTATTTATTTTTGAATATGCTATTTGTACTGCATTGTACATTTTATTTTATGGCATTTTTTTTCTTGGGAGAAAAGATTACATTTACTCTATATACATAAAAAATTTCAGAATATTTAATGATAAATATATTAATTAGAACAAGAAAAATCCTCTCAATTTTTCAACATGTTCCAAGATTAGATATATTAACTAGAATAAGAAAAATCATCGAAACTACCATGCAATAGAAAAATCATCGTAGCTATCATCAGACAGAAAAAGCCCGCACACCACTCTTGAAAATTGAACCTATAATATCTTGAAAACCAAAGGATTATAGGGTTTTCGCCTTATTAACAATCTCTTTTAAGTGGCCTTCATTGGATCTTTGATCTCAATCTGAAAAATACAATGAATTGTGACCTAATATAAGAATGTTCTCAGTAAGAACTTTTAATACCATAAGTTGGAAGTGGGCTCAGAGAAAAATAAAATCTTACATTTAATTGTGGTGGATGAGCTACTTATAATAATTCCAAATGTAACCACTTTGGGAGTTCACTACCTAAATTTGTACAACTTAGCATATAGATCATCATTCAATTGATACCAACATCAAAATAATATACATTAAAAAAAAAAAAATGCACTGTGGAAGAAACCAAAAGAAAGTCATAAGAATTGATAAACATTTTCCATATGCATTAATAGAGAGAGTTAATGCGAGCATTAGAATTAAAATCCCTAACAACTAAAGGAGCCATATCCCAATGCTAATACTACACATTGACCATTCATGGGCAATTGGGCATTTGATTTTATGGTAACTTAGATAGGCAAAAAGAATCTAAAAGGTCAAAATCTACTTTGAAATCAGATCTCTCGAATCCACTAATATATAATATAATAATAATGATATAATATATAATAATGATATAAAAGTCCCGTTTAACTCATGGATGACCTGTTTGATATTAAATTTAGAAAAAGACTCTTAAGTGATTTTAATTAGCATGTGACTTTTATTTGTCCTGTCAAGCAATGAGAAAGAAAAAATGAGTTACAAGAATACTTTTACATATTTTGCACTATAATTCATTTGAAAAGTAAATTGTTTTGATAATTTTAAGTTGAAGAATGAGCTTCTTATAAATTATTTTATTAAAAAGTAATTCATTTGTTGTTCGCTCCTTTTCTTCCCTCTCCATGGCATGTAAAAAATTAATAAAAAGGGATAATTAACTGAACACCATCCGAGGTTTAATATAATTTTTAAAATATCCTTATGGTTTAAATAATTATCATTAAATTTCGTTGAAATTTCTAAACCTTGCAAGTAAACACCTAGATAAGGG
>JACFYI010002211.1:422835-440144 GCA_014898755.1 Handroanthus guayacan
AGAAGAAGAAGAAAGAGGAAAAAAGAAAGAAACCTTACACCACAATCTTTGAAAAACTATAAGTGAACTGGTAAACAGACATTGTCCTTCCACGTTTAAGTATTTGCACCAAAAAACAGCTAGAACGATTTCATGTTCACAGAAAACTAATTCTATCAATATATTTTCCAACAACAAAAGCAGGACTTTCAAGCCAATGATCAAAACTAGTAAAGAAAAAGTAAAACAGAAAGCTAATATATCTCGTACCCTCTTCTCGCCAAGGAAGTTACGGATCTCAATAGCGGTGCCACTGTTGGTGATGGAGGCATTAATGGGAAAGTGAGCGTAAACAAAACGCATTTTATAGCGATAACCTTTGGTAACGCCATTGATAAGATTCGACACGTGGCTCAGTGCCGTGCGAATGGCGGCTGTCGTCTTCCTGCTACCGAACCAAGCATCAACCTTCAGCTTCCTCTTCCCGTTTTCGTCGGTAATTAGCTGAAAATCGAGGTTCAAATGCTTGAAATTGCGTGAAAGCTTACCCCTGGGACCTTCAACTTCGATCACTTTGGCCTTCACCTTGATCTTCACGCCGTCGGGAATGTCCATAGTATCGGAAGACAAGATCGTCTTCATTTTTGCGTGTGATTTGCTCTCTCGAACGGTCTGTGACCTGCGTGAGCTGAAAGAGAGAGTGCCTCAACAAAAATCCTAGGGAGATTTTATTTGTATGGGAAGAAAGGGAAAAGCCCTAGTTCATTGATGGGCTAAGCAACGTTGGGGCCTGCTTTTACATATTATTCTATGTTGTTGGGCTTAAAAATAGGTATCTTGGGCCTAAAATAGCCATATAGACTTTAGGAAGGTAAAGATTTTTATCTAAACAGCTAAACTCGATTCATTTTTCATTTGAAGATAAGTGATTAATATATTCAACCAATATATCTTTTAATGACAATACATTTTTGCAACATAAATTTTTTTTTTAAAAAAAAGTTTCATATATAACCTCTAAAATTATGAGACCTCTATTCTATTGTTGAGGTAAGGCTGTATCGGCAAATCTAGTCCAATCAAAATCTAATTTTGCAACATGAATAGGACGAAATTTCTGGCCCGATAAGTATGTGTACAATTTTGCCAATACGATCAAGTTCCAAGTTCCAACACTACTTTTGCAATTCTCCCATTATGTAATTTCACAAGTTATAAATACTAAAACTACGAAATAAATTTTGGTGGAATACGTGAAGACTTTGGATGCTAATCTTTGTAAATATCGCTAAAGAAGAGGCATCAGCTCTTCCAAATGGCACTATTAACATCGCTAAATTGACTTTATTATGCTAATAATGTGTGGTTATTTGATGTGGTTTGACTTTATTTTCTTATTACAACTTGAGGTATTTACTCCGACCATCATTCCCTATGTTTAGCTTAGTTGACTTGTGCTAGTGTTAAAAATCTATGTGATATATCACATGTTAGCATCTCATAACATGAGTCTATTATTATTCCGACCATCATTCCCTATGTTTAGCTTAGTTGACTTGTGCTAGTGTTAAAAATCTATGTGATATTTTCATATGGTAGCATCTCATAACATGAGTCTATTATTATTATTATTATTGTACAAATTTAACAATTAATGATATATGTATAGTTATATATGATCTATTATTTTATATGTTAATAGGTTATGATGTTTTACATCGTCAAAGAAATAAATAAAATTCAAATATAATAAATAGATTGATACCGGTATGAGATTTTTGATTTTTTTTTCAAAAAACTTCAAAGAAAAAAAGAAAAAATATGTGGAGGGAATTGTGAATGTTTAATTATAGTGAGAGTTATCAAAAAAGTGAAGATTAAGAGTTTATAAGAGCATGAATTAGTGGCTTAGTAACTCCGAGAAAGATACAATTTTATCCTAATGTAATTAATTAATTTGCACAACAAACTATAGTTTTTAAAAATTGATATCCCAATAATTAATTACAAAAATTCTTTCTTTTACAATAGTATAGATAACAATCAGTACATTTAATTACTAAACCAGTATTATTATTTAAAATTAAAATTAAATATAATAATTAAGAAACAAATGCTTAAAACAACTATGCAGTAGAAAAATACGCTACTAGGTTCATTAATGGACTCAAATAGATAACTTACAATTTGAATCTTTTTAACATTTTTGAGAATATGATATAAAAGATATACCTACTGGAACCATTGTAAGAAATTTGAGTAATTACCACTGTTCAAAGTCGATGTTAATAAGAAATATTGATAGTAGAAAGTTATTTGCAATGGCTTTACCATCGGCATGATGCGCAGTTTCTATGAGAGTAGCAGAAAATTCACCATAAGATGCAGCTGTGATTGATTTTTCATTTTAATATACAAGGTAAATTATGTTTTCACATCGACTACTTAAATCATTGACTACTATATCCACTAAAATTTTTAATTTTGAGTTATTAAATACTACTTTCATTTTGGCCATTTCCTTTTTAGTGAACTTAATTTATATCTAAATTTGGTGTAGTTTTACAATCTTGGAATTATTTAATTAATTGGGGCAACAAGGTGTTGAGCAACATAACTTCGATTTTACTTTGAAAAATTAGTACAAGCATAGTATATAAAAAAATAATGTCCAAGTTCCTAAGACGTACTCTAATCTCATATATCATTAACAATTGTGTTTTATCTATAAGCCTACGCATCCTATTATATGATCCATTTCATATTATTTACCATTTTTTAACTTTGAGTAGAAACTCGTACCATATTTGTAAAGGGTAAATTATAATTTACTGCTAAATAGAAAATATGCAAAAAAATCCCGTGTCAGAAAATAATATGCATTGAGTTCCTCGTGATTTTAAAAATCATGCGTTTAACCCGTCTCAATTAGGCAATGTGTGTTCATCGCGTGTTTTGAAGCTGATTTTGTTATATTGGTATTTGCAATGTCATTTTTGCCATTTGCAATGCCCAAAAACGTATGATTGATTTGTTGCTTGAACTTCCTTTGGTTAAAGAAGAAAGCAATGGAAGCGTTAAAAAAAAAAAAAAAAGAAGGAAAAAAGGAAAAAGAAAAAGGAAGTAAAGCAATTGTGATTAAATTCTAATACTAGTGAGCATTATATATTTGCAAACAAAAGACAAAATGATATTATGCAAGCCAAAATAATAAAATTAGCTTCAAAAGGTGCGAGTAAACACATTGTCTAATTGGGGGATAAAATGCATAATTTTTAAAATCACAAGGGGTCTGAATACCTATTATTTATTTATTGGGATTTTTGCCATATTTTCTATTTGACAGGGGTAAGTTGCAATTTACCCTATTTGTAAACATTAGGTGCTCCATTTGAAAATAAATAAATAAAATAAAATAAAAATGAAACGCGTCTAAACAGCTAGAAGTAGAATATTTTATGGTCCATGCCAACGCGGCTAGGCAAGCCTAGTCATAAAATTTAATTAATTTTAATTAAAAAGAGATCAGGGACCTCCAATTAAAGATTGGTCTAATCTACATCCAAACACCAATGTGACCACTTTAAACTAATTTATTATAGCACCCAATTATATGTGCGTGTATATATATCAACACATATCATATATATATATATATACACGGTGATAAGACTCTTATCACCCGCTCAACTATATAATCGAATTTACTTTTTCACAAGGATAAAATCCCACACTGAATTTTATCCTTCTAAAAAAGTACATTGACCAATGAGATTGATCCAAGAACCACTCATAAGGTATTTCAAGTCTACAACTCTCCTTCCAAGGAAAAAAAATAATGACAACATGAAATTTCTCACTAATAAATTTACTTGAAAAGTGTAAAAAAAATAAAAAAATAAAAAAAATTATGATTTTATCACAATAACAATTTAACAAATTTAATAATGACAATATTTGTGTTTATATTGCTACCATTGACATTTATATAGTAATATATAAGTGAAGACAACTTGATAATTGTCAATATTAACATCAATCATGGATTACTTAATCATTTTTTGTCATTATTAAGCAATGGTGTAACAAGACAAAATTATTCATACTTAAAAGTTTTGTATATTACTGACAAAATAAAAGTTATTGATATTTAATTAAGACTATTATTAGCAACAAATTTCATATATGTTATCACCTCATTTTTGACACTCATGCTATGTTATATGCAATCAAAAATAACTATCATCCATAACTCATTTCAAGGCAGCAACCACCCACAACCATGATCATGGTTCATTGGAATGGTCAAAGCGGGGTTTTTTTATTGTTGGGGGGGAGGGGGATGGAGAGCACCGTTCTAGTTTAATTGCAATGTTGTAGAATGATTGTGGCCGTTTCACAATTTTTTTGCTTAAAATAATGAAAAAATGCCAAAAAATTTGTGAAAAAAATGTTAGAACATGTAAAAATGCTATTTGAACTTGTATTAGTAACTAATATAATAGATTAATAATTAGAATTAGATAATTAATATAATAGATTGATAATTAAAATTAGATAATATAAGGTTTGCTTGTGATTAATGAATTAGAAATAGAATTAGATTTTAACTTTTTCCAATTTGGATAAAGGATATTGAGTCCTTAGTTTATATTTTAATTTTTTGTATTGAGATATTTATTTTTAGAGATATTAAGGATTATTATTGTTTTTTTAATTGAATAATGTTAAATTTAAATAATATAATTTAACTAGAGTTAAATTTGTAATTGAAAAAAAAAAACAATATTTATCGTTTTGAATTAAATCTTGTATGACATAGCATTAATTTAAATATGTACACAATTTGAGATATAATGTATGGAATAGCCGCAAAACATTATAAATAAAGAAAAAGTTTGAAAATGGGAGAATTGAAAAAATATATATTAAACAAAATCTCCATCTTAATCACAACATTTAAAATTAGCTCATTTTTAACACTAAAACGCTACACCTTATGTTGCACTTTGCCATTTTGCTTGTGGAATGGTTGAGTTTAGCCAGAGTTTCACCAGCCATCTTCGCCCATGTCTTTTTGTCCGTTTCGAGTCCCAATTCCAGCCCTAAAAATTGGACTGATGTGTTGTTCCGATGGTATCTTTATCTGGTCCAATAAAAACATATTTTTATTGTTTCATACTATCTCAATGGAGCAGCACCTATTGTTTCTGCCGTTTCGTGGGGAAACAGCGATCCAGTAAATCATGATTGTAGTACTCCATCCCATAAAAGATAGGTAATGAAAAAGTCGCCATATTATAAGCTTTTAAGCTTTGGCAAAAGAATTTATGTACAATCATTAGATATTTCCTTTAAATAAATTGTATATGACTCAATTTGGGCTTACATATTCAGTATGCTATTACTAATCTATGCCAACATCTATAAATGTCAAAAAATTTCCTACTAATATTTATGATACCCTAAAAAGTTGTATTCCCGCCATACCAGAATGCCTATTATCTAATTTGATTCGGATTGTATTTATACATCCTTTGTCATTGTTGAAATTTTGTTTAATCTATATTCTCGGCTAGAATCTTTTACACATTTGGATGAAGTGAAGTAGCTACCCCTCAAAAAATAAAAAATAAAATTAACTTTTTTTCTCCCCATTTTCTCGCCTTACACATGTCAGACCAAATAGAAAGCCATTTCTTGCCCTTATAATACGTGGGGGCATCTTTAATATCCTCTCAATCTTCTTTGTTAACTCCTTATCATTAGAACGAAAACAAAGATTGTGCACGCACTTAAATATATATATATATATATATACACGCACACAGCCTCAAAAGGGATTCAATAAAAAAAGGGTTTATAGATTTTTCCCTTAGGTATATATTTATATACATATACACACACAACAGTCCGCATGGAGGTCATGAAGAAATGGATAAGGAATGCAAGAGTACCACTGGGTATGCTACTGGTACAAGTGATTGGAACAGTGCTGCAAATTCTTTCTAGGGTGATTTTGGATGAGGGTACCTTTATTTTTGCTCTCATGATGTATCGTCTTATCGTAGCTGCATTAACAATCGCTCCTTTCGCTTATTTTTGGGAAAGGTTTGTTTTTTTTAAAAAATATATTTTTAATATATAATTTGAAAAGATTTATTAATTATTTTGATATATATATAGTAATATTTGATTAAATTTTTGGTGTTCGTTTTTTAATTTTTAATGATGTTTTTTATTGCAGAGGTGTTGTAAGAAAGTTGAGTTTTGCCGCTTTCTTCTGGTTATTCATGGTGGCATTAACTGGGTAAAGTTGGTTGTGTTTTTCTTTTTCTTTTTTTTTTAATTTTTTGTCATGCAGAAAGATTGTAAATATATATATATATATATATATTTAAATAGAGGGAAAAAAATTGACTGATAATTGTTGTAATATTTTTCATAAGAGGCTTGTCATATATTTATTAATATCTTTTATTAAGGCTAATGTATAATTAATTTAAAGAATCAAGGACTCGTACATATATATATATATATATATATATATGTGTGTGTGTGTATATGTATATATACTAACTATGATTAATTCAATACTGTAATAGGCAAAAGTACTGTTAAGTGTTAATTAATTGTAATTTGTAACATAGCTAGTTAGTTACCAAATAAAGCCATGTTTGTCACAATCAATGATTCAAAAATTTGACAAAAATATAGAGGCAAAAAGTAATAAAGAGTATTATCTTTTTAATTAAATTGAATAATTATGATAATACAAATTTACTATTTAAGTGCAATCTTTATATGTGTATATATATATATATATCAGATTATAAGTTTTTGTTTTATATATGTTTTATCAAAATATTTTTTTTTTTTTGCTTAATTTAAGTTGAAAAATTGCTTCTCATAAGTGCATAATATGTATTGCAGGGTATCAATGGCCATGGGACTGTTCTATTATGGTCTGAAAGAAAGCACAGCTACATATGCTACCAACTTTCTAAACCTTGTCCCTGTTGTCACTTTTCTCTTCTCAGCCATATTAAGGTGTGTATGTTTATATATATATTCATTTAACATATTTTATTAGAATCAGTGTTTTATCTTCTGTTTCAATTTTTTAATACAAGCAAGCCGAGTATATTCACTACAACCAAACTATATTTTTATAAGTAAATACTTTATACATAGTTGATATTTATTCATGAAATGAAAATTTGAACAAATTAAATTAACACTTTTTAAGCATTCATTTTCAAAGTCAGTGGAGATTGCCTCTCTATTTAAAAATAGTAATATTGATTATTTGAAGATTGAGTTTACAGAAAATTAATTTTAGTTTAAACACAACATCTCGATCACATATCTAACATAGTTTTTATATTTGAAATGAGACATTTGACCTTAATTATAATTTTTTGAATATATACTTTGCGCAAGAGTTTAATTAATTAACCCGATATAATATATTTGTGTTAAAAATAATGATATTAATTCCTCTTTTTTCTTTCTAAATTTTCTTGTATTTTTGAAGAGTAGAAAAATTGGGACTTGACACAAAGGCTGGGAAAATGAAAACCCTAGGAGCAATATTATGCCTTGGAGGAGCATTGACTATTACTCTATACGAGGGCAAATCATTCTATCTCAGTTCTCATCACCATAAACATAAAATCATCCTCAAAAACAAGCAACATAAGACTCGAGGAACTATTTTTCTAGTGGCATCTTGTTTGTCTTATGGGATGTGGCTCATTCTACAGGTAAGAACATTAAAAGTCTCTAACATTTTTTGTTATGTGTTTATTTTGCAAGGTAAACGACACTTCGGCCCTCAAATTTATTCACTTTGACACGATTTACTTTCTAAAATATAGATTTAAAAATAAAAGTACTTCATTTATTCAACTTAAAATAATTAGAAAACTATGCTTCTAAGTGGATTTTTAGGTTAAATGTATAACAAGATAACTAGAATATGACATTTACACACCTTTTAAAAAGACATTAATCTCGTTATTTTTCCTGCCTCATGTTTAAAAGTTCATTTCTAAAGATGAATTTTCTAAATGAAAACTAAGATGCAAAATGATAATAATGTCCTTTGATGAGCCATATAATAATGCTTTAACTGCATATTTTGCTTGATCAGTATCTTAACTTTTTGTTTGTATATTTCGTTTGAGGTGCTCTGATGACTTATAGTCGAGGGATGAAGTACTTTAAAATTATGTTTGAAGGACAATATGCAAAAAAGAATAAATTTGAGAGGGTGAAGTCACAATACTCTTATTTGTCAAACTGAATCTCATGAATTTCTACCAAATGCAATTGAAGAAAATATACCTATATATATATATATATATTTCAAAAGATCTACTGCAATTTATTTAGCTAATTGTTTGTTTTCATTGTTTATATAAAAATGTTGGTGAAAAATACAATTACACAAACAGGTGAAATTATTCAAGGTATTTCCATATAAATATTGGGCAACTTTGCTCACATGCATCATAGCATCAGTTCAAGCTCCCATAATTGGCCTATGCATAGATAGGAAACCAAAAGCTTGGCGGTTGGGTTGGAATCTTCAGCTTGTTACTATTTTGTACTCGGTAAGTCTATTTTGTTACTATTTTTATTTATTTATTTATTTATATATTATTATTATTTTTTACTTATTTATTTATTCTTTTCTTTTTCTTTTGCTAACTGTAATAATTAATATAGAGGTGATGTTTGGCACTATTTTTACTTTGATGCAAAATTATAATTTTAACTAGAGAGATTGGTTTGAAGCTCATAAGTAAAAATTGAAAGTGTGTGAAATTATAGGTCAAAGATCGTAAAAATAATGTGTATTTGCAACAATAGGTTGTTTTCTACTATTTCAATGTGTTAAATCTATTATCCTGTCCGTAAATTGATGTCCCCACTTCATCAAATAAGGATAAAATAGTATTTCTAAATGTGAGAAAGTGATTTGAAAGTCTAAGAGTGTTCGGTATCACTTTTCTCAGAACCTTTTAGCTTTTCACTATTGAAATGTACTTTTAAAAGTGTTTGGTAAAGTAACTTCTACATTTTTTAGAGTGAATTTTAATTCCCTCAAAAAAAAAAAAAAGATAAATATTTAGCTAAAACCAGTTAAAATCTAATGTGCTTTTTTAGATTCTGCAATTATTTTCATGAAATGGGTTTGATAGTATCACTTTTTACCATCCACCACCAACCGTATTTAAATAATTTTTGAATTTTTAATTCCAAACACTCCCAACTTTTAATTCAACTTCTCAATTTCTTTGAATAAAATCTACTCCTTGTTAAAACAAAAGCAATGCCAAATTATATTTTCACTAGCAAAAGTCAAAATCACATTACGAAACACTCTGAAAAGCACTTTTTGAAAGCTAGGAGTTGAAAATCTGATAGTAAAAATATTGCCAAACACGCTCGTAAAGATTAAATTATAATATTTGTACTAATTGGAACATTAATTATATTTTTCAATTACACGTAGGGTATATTAGCCACAGCGGCAACGTTTTGTTTGATTTCATTTGCAATTACACAAAAAGGGCCGACTTATCCTTCAATGTTCAATCCTTTAATGCTTATTTTGACCGCCTTAGCAGAGGCGCTCTTCCTCGGCGAAGCAATTTCCCTACAAAGGTACGAGATTAATATACTTATAAGTTTCTATAAGATATTCCAGAGCTTATAAGATATTAAGAGGGTGTCTGCCTAAGCTTATTTAGAACATCTTATAAGATGTTAGATCTTATTTAAAAAATAAGTTGTTAACATGTTTTAATAGAATAAGATCTTTTAGCTCATAAAATGTTAGTACTGATAATTTTGTAATTAAACTAGTTTAAAATAAAGGTGTATGTGAATATCTTAAAAATAAATTAGGATCTTCTTACTTTTCTTAAAAAAATTTGTAAGCTCCTAATATCTTATTTTTGGAACTAATAAAATCTTTTTTGAGAAACTTTACCAAATACTTCATAACATCTTATAAGTTCCTAAACATCTTATGAAATGTTTTGAAGAGCTTATAGCCCAAACACCCTCTAAATTTAATATTAAAAATAAGTTGAGATTAGTATTAATTTTAAAATGTTAATGCAGCATAATAGGTATGGCTCTGATCATCACGGGTTTGTATTTATTCTTGTGGGGAAAGCACAGAGATATGAAGTCCACGCCGCTTCCACAGAAAGAGAGAGGCAACAGCGGCGACGGTGGTGGTGAAGGCGGCGGAGGCGGCGGAAACACGGGAGGAGGGACGGAGGAATCTGTGGAATTGCAATCCTCAGCGGCTGTAGTTCCAGTTGCTTCTCCTAATAAGGATTAGTGAGATTAATTATTCTAAATTTTGATTTTATGAAATTCTTATCATTATTATTGTCATTATTTTTGGAAGTTGATATTGGCACTCTACCAATAGTTATCTATACTCTATTTTAGACTTTAGTATTGAATAATTGACAAAATTGTCCATTAATTAATGAAAAATATCTTTGTAAGTTTTTTAAAGTTATTTTAGACTTTAGTATTTTTTTTATTTTTTTCATTAATCTCCTGTGCAATTTTCTAAGATATTTCTTTAAATTTAATCCATGTATTAATTATATACTAGATAGTAAATTAACAACTTATGAATTTGTAAAGTAAAAGTCTTTTTGAAAGTTTTAATGTTAATATAATGCCAGGGAGTTAACTCAAGAAGTCTTGATTAAATTTAGAAGTTTAAATAAATTATTATACAATAGAATCAAAGCTACCATGCCATGCGATAGAAGAAAGTTCATATGCTATTAGTAAAAATCGAAGTTATAATCTTTTATTCATGGCATGTTGTGCGACAATTAATTGGGCCTGAATGGAGTAGGCCATAAATAGGCCCATGTCTATGGACTTCACTAGAAAACTAAAATGCGGGCGAAACCAAACTACTACTACACGACACAAATACTACAAAATAAAACAAAGATCTTAATTTGTTTGGACTTTAAATTAGGATTTAATTTATTTATATCTCATAATAACTCATTAATTACCCCTTTATATCATACATGTATTGCATGTGAATATTTTGTACTAATCATAGTCTGATTATTATATGCACATGCATCGAGCATGCGTTTGAATGTTAGTTCTTTCTAATAAATCACGAGGCAACTTTTTAAAAATGACCTAAAATTCCCTCATTATTAACTATTATTATCAACTTGAACCTTGTAATTACAACTAGTCTAGTGGTGATCCTAGCGGGGGTAACATCTCTTGAGTGAAGGTGGTTTGTACTACATTCTAACCGTATATCGAGAGTGAGTTCGAAACCACTGAGGGTACTCAGATCAATTTGGAACAATTCCCTGCAATTGAGAGGGATAACCTACTATTGTCACTTTCTATTTCCAAGAACATGATTGTATTTAATTTCAATTATCATATACACATGGGGGGCAGAACCCCATGGGTAAATTGCTATCTTTTCTTAGTACCCATTTTGCTAACACAAACAGTTATCCATACTTCTTCAACAAAATAACAAATGTACCAAAATACCATTTACAAATTAAATTCTAGATCTTGATCCTGATCTAGACAAACCCAAACTAAGAAAAGCATCTTCAATAAAACCATGCACCTCGGAGGAATTAACAGCAATATAACAATATATCAACTCCTCCATTTCTTTCCAATCCCTAATCCCTACATTCTCTATTACTTCAAGAATCGATTCCCTAATTTCATAAAACGGATTATTCGAAAACTTAACTGCACACAAACAATCTTTAAAAGCTTCACAAACATCATTTGGCAACTCGGCTGAGAAGCTTATGAGTCGGGAACTTCTCCTCTGTAAATATTTGTTCTTCATTGCTGATCTGGCTTTTTCTTTGTCATTCTCAATCTTCATCTTCTTTTTTAACAATATATATAAATATATATGTTATAGTGTAGGAAAGTATTGGCAGATTACATATATGTATGTTTGTGTCTGCGTGTCTATATATATATATATATATATATGAAGGATTTGGTGGTGAAATTTAAGTAGTAGAGAATTAATGTTGTAATTAATATGGGGTGCATGGGCGCGGGTTGTCTTTAAATAAATAAGAACATGTAATTGTGGGTGTTGAAGGGATCATATCATGAGGGGGAGGGGTGGAGGTCATGTTCATGTGGACCATTATTGCAATTTTGTGTGTGCACATTTTTTATGCTCTATTCCAATTCATGTTTTATCTCTTATTTTATTGTAAAGATTCATATATATCAAGTACAAGATACCTACAGTTCAGTATTTAATATATTTGACATGTATTTATGATATGAAATAAGAGATGAAACGTTGTTTTACACTGATGTGTGTGTTTTTCATAAGGTCCAACGTGTTCTTGTTCGATTTCATGTATACAGACTAAATGTATTTGATCTATAACTAGTTTGTGAAAAAATATTTGATATTGATTTGAGTTTGAGATTGATTCTTGATATGGACAAAATTGGGTAGATTTTGAGTTCCAGTTGTATTATCTACTAGATTTGGGTAAACTACTTTGGAATTGAAAAATTATTAGGGATTGCAAGCGGAGACATGCATGTTGACGGTCGAATTAGTCATCATTTTGATTTAAGCACAACTGGAGACAAATTGTTGGATAACTTAAAATTCGATACCAAATTCTATGTGGTGCAGAACTATTTATAAATGTCCCCGTCTGTTAAAATTTGTATGAAGGATCTATCTAGTATATTTGAGTCATGTGGCTCTTTCTAGATCAAGATGTAACATAGCATATGTTTAGTCTGGTCGGGCCAGGTCAAATGATTTGATCCCACACATGTCTAACTACATGCACTGTGTCCTATTTGATTATTGATCCAATTTTAAATGAACATTTTTAGCATTTGATAAATTGCTCACATTAAACACACTTAACACTTATTTATAACTTAGAATAAGAAAAGTGTTAGAAGCAAAGACTTGAAGCAGCAATAATATAAGAGCCTAAGATGGTACATTGAATTATTATAGTATCAAGAGTTGTAGGCAATCCACTTATTTATAGGTATGAAGTGCATCGGAAAATATTTTAATAGATTTGATTTGATGAGACTCAATTAAAAAGGCTAATTTGGGCTTATTATATATCTTGATATAAAGCCCACAGAGAAGTCAAAATACGGGATGGGCCAAATGCAAGGTAATTAATGGGAGCGTGTAGTCAAGGTAGGGTTTATTAATGGTATCGTGCTTCTTGTGATGAATATGCTGGTTTTTTTACTATTACCATTTATTCAAACACGAAGCTATCACTCTTCTTTTCTTTTTCTTTTTCTTTTTCCTTTTTTTTTTTAAATTTACATGAAGCCATCATTCATTTAATTTAAAAGGATTTGAGTAAACCTTTAGCTGTACATGAAAATCTTGTAAATTCTTCTTTTTCATGTTGTATATGGACTAATTAAAAAAAAAAAAAAAGAAATATTGTAGGTTGGCAAATTATTACAATAAAATACCCTACATACCTTTAACTTAGCAAAAGAAAAACTTTAAGAAGCCTGTAATATTACAATTAAACATCTTGAAAATCTAACATATCAATTGGAATATTACTTATTGACTTCATGTTAATGTAACGTGATTAAATAATAACAATCTTATTGTAATATTCCAAATCCTTAGGGTAATTCTGTAATTAACTTAATCACAGAGATGCTGAGATAATTATCCCTACGTTATATTAATGTTATCCTATCATCCATTGATTTGAATTACATCATTGCTAACAGATATAATGTTTTAGTCCAGTGAAAGACATTCAGTCATACAATTCAGATAAAAGTTAACGGAATAATTTCTTTTCTAAGAGATTTTTCCTAGTAGGCTTCCACTTTTAAAACACTGTCTAAATATGATAATAGAGTTATGTTCTCCATGAAGAATGTAGCTAGGTTACTTACTAGGGGTTTCGAGCATACATCTGCCGCTAAACTTTTCCATGAAATTAATGAATCCTTTCTGTTAATATACTTCCATCTTTTTGTTTAAAAAAAATGATAATAATTTTCTCCTTTTACATAAGTAAAAAAATATTCTTTTTTTTTTTTTGATTAGTAAAGTAAAAAAATAAAAAAATATTCAAAATAACAAAAAGAAAGAAAGGAAAAAAATGCTTTTGACACGTGGAAAGATATACTTTAATGGAATACCTCTTATGTGTCAAAATTGAAAAATCTAGGACATCAAAATTGAAAAATCTAGTGCAATAATTAATGTGTGTGGGATATGGTCCTTTCACAGTGTTCACGGCAATGTACCCTTTGCCATCACCAAGAGACTAAAGGCCTCCTACAGTATATATGAAAGTAGACGTGTACTAAGTACATGCACTAACTTATCTTATTGTAATTTGAAGTTTTTACACTTAGTATTTTATCTTTAAAGAAAATTGAAAAATATTTTTAACAATCGATCTCAATATAATTTAATAAATTAATTCATTTATTGTCATATCCATCCATGTGGATTAAGTAGGGGAAAGAGCCACTGGCCACATTATTTAGTTTTGACGAAAAGAAATAAAGTATAAGCATTGTATATTTTTTTTGAGTAACTTGTTTATAGTCCAGTTTTATATTGTTTCAATGGATTTTTAGACAATTATCATGTCTAACAAGCATGCGAGTCTAGACCATGACAAAGGGTATTCAAGTCAATCACTAGTTCGAAAACAGCTAAGTATTGTGTGAGGAAGTGTTACGTGTATGAGAAATGCGAAGCATGTCTTGAACTTACGGGACAAATGTTATATATAAACAAAAATCACATCTTGAACTCTAGGAGTTGAGCAGAGTTTTTCATAATTCAGTTTTATGTTGCATTTGATAAGCTTTAAAGCAATTTTCACAACAACATACTATCGTTTTCGGGCATGACATTTATTGACCCTAATTTTGATGGATAGTATCATGGTATATGTAATTGGTTCATCTATTGACATATATAAGCAATTGAAAAGCAAAGCCTTTTCTTACATAAAAATAGAATTAAATTTACTAAACTTTGATTGTATTAAGATGTTAACTACTTATATCTTTGTCATGTGATTTGTACAATTAATTAAAACTTGGAATTAAAATGGATTGATTTTAGTCTTTTAGAACATGAGAGAGAATATCTTCAAATTGATAAGGATTGATCTTTTTTTTCTTTTTTTATACCTTCTTTTGTCCATTCAAGTGTCAATTGGTCACATTTCATTAATTAGTGACAGATATGTTCTCAACTAAATTTTGCAGTCCTCAGAAGATGAATCCTTGAATATGTGTGACTGATTTAGGTGTCGGCATTGAGAAAATGACATACGACTATGGCCCACTTCTTGAAAGTCATAATTAAATTTTTTATTTTATTTTATTCTATATATTGTGGATAAATATCGAATATATAAAATATTTTTAATTCTGTATTCTTTTTTTAAATAAAATCAAACTTCATAGATATCAGAAAATCCCAATTAATTTTTTTTTATTTTTTTTAAATGAAATCAAACTTTAGATATATAAGAAAATCCCAATTAATTCTGTACTGGGGCAAAATTTGGATGCATTTTCAATCAATATAATTTTTTTAATTTAACTATTAATTATACCCGCAGCTCCAACCCCATGTATATAAAATATTATTACAATATTATTTAAATATATTCTATTTTATCAAATCAATAAAATATGAAAATATAAAATAAGAAAATATAAGTATTTAAAAATAATAATGAAAAAATAATACTGTAGGAGTAGTTGCAATGAAAAATTATGAAGTAGTGATTATAATTAAAATATATAATTGAATAATTTTAATTGTGCATGGTAAATTGAAAAATAAAAAATTGGTATCCAAAGTAAGACTGTTTTTTTTTTTCAAAAAAATGCTTGACACATAGTTATTCATAATCTTTGTTAAAAAAAAAAGGCCAAACATCATGAACATCATTGAAGAGTTGAGGTAATTATCTCTCATTTGTATGTCAATAATGTAAGAATTTTGGCATGTTAATATATATTAATAATTTGTCCGGATAATTATCTCTACATCCCCAAAGGTTTACCATAATTATAAAAAAAACTCTTTGAAGTTTCAAAAATTACCATTACACATTCTAAAAAATCCTAAATATTATAAACAGACCTGTACATTCAAGAAGTGTAATTATAATATGTGCATATGTTTAGAAAGTGTAATTATAATTATACATTAACTGATCAAGAAAATCAAAAATGTTCAATGCGTCATGGGGAAAAAGAAAAACTAATGGCATGTCCCAAATCTCATTCCGTTCTGTTGTCAACTTATACACAGTCTAATAATCTATTATAAAATGTTAAATCCTTATTTAGTATTTTAATACAGTAAAGTATTAAACCATAGAGTTTACCATATTACAAAATGTTAAATCCTTATTATAAAATGCCTAAAGTATTACGTGACACGACGAATGTAACATAATTAATGAAACTATACAATATATAATCAAATATTTACCCATTTTTTAAGTGAAAGTGTTTCCCACTTAGATGGCATTTCCTTTTCGAGTGTCCCTTTCCAAAAAGTAGCAACTGAAAATCACATGGGGAACCTTTAGAAGCACTAAAAACTTAGCCATACTAATTTTTCAAAATAAAGAAATTTAAATTCACACTTATATTGCGAATTTTATAAGTAAGTTTGAATAAATAATTGAACTGTGCATTAGTACAATAGTGGATTAATAAGTGGAGATTTAGTTTGGTAATCATTACAACATTTAACTTTTTTTTTTTAAGAATAGCCAAGACCTTTATCAATTATTTAAAAAAAAAAAAAATTCTAAGCTTTCTTAAAGGGTGTTTAGGTAAAATTATTTAAAAGATATAATGAAGTATTAGTTTTTGTTTCGAAAAATAAGATCTTAAAATATTTGGACAAAAGAAGATCTTACATTTTATACTATGTTAATAATGATACATTTTTTAATTAATATGGTTATAACTAAAGGAGTTTTGTTAAAGTTCGAAAAATAAGTGAACAAATCATTACATTTTCTAAAATTATTTATAATTAAGATTATAACATCTTACTTTGAGAACTTATGAGACAATTTTTACACTATATCTTTTATACATGTTAGAGACTCTCAAACATTTCAGAAGAATTTTGAAATTATACTTAGCCAAACACTACAAAGAAAAAAAAAGCTTAAAAAATCTTATAAATAATAAGATACTATGATCTTGTAAATTCTTAAATTCAACAATATTAATTA
>JACFYI010002211.1:442810-492807 GCA_014898755.1 Handroanthus guayacan
GCAACCATATTATAAATCAATAATAAAACAAATAGTACGAAAAGATTCTTGGCCATTTGGTCTTGGACTCGAAGTCATTGTCTACTTTATCTTGTTTTCACATTGTATGGATGGAACATGTCGGGTAAAATTGCTTTGTTTAGGTTATTTTTTTTGGTACAATGATAAGTTCATACATTCAATTTTCTTAAGTATTTTTTTTTTGGTTTTTATTTCATAATACTTGGCAATAACATAATTCAATTTCATTTTTAGTCACTTATAATCATTTTACTTTAAAAAGTTGAAATATTGATTCAATGTCCAGAGTCGAATAAAATTCAGGTTGAATTGATCTCGAGGTAATGTGGCATCACTAAACTTTAGAACTTAAAATCATGAAAGTACGTTGGCTCATATAAATTTGCCTTATGAAAACGTTTTCGATGCTCAATTCAATCGTCTAAAGGATCTAAGGCAATAATATATAAAATGGTAAAATTGCTCAATATTACATACTTAATTATGTTGGTTGATGAGAATTTTCAGAATTTTTCATGTGTGAGAATCAATATCAATTTACAAGATCTCTTCTTGCTAGATCAGGCCAATTGACCTCATTCAATTTATGTCATTTTTTTGTCAATCTTGCTGAAATTGTGACTCAATCCAACTTAGAGTGGCATTTGGATAACCTACATAAATTATTGTAAATATGTTTTTCATTATTCCACAATAGAAACTAATAAAAATAACAAAAAAAACTAGAAATAGAAAAAATGACAAGAAAATAAAATTTGTGTCCGTACTATAAACCCCACATCATGTGGATGGAAGCGGTCCACCTTGAGCCAGTGTCACTGTAAAAGTGGTAAAATCAAAGTAAATTTATTTATTTATTTACACAGAAAAGACACCAATACGTTATACGTCATGTTTATGGGCCCACATGACAAAGTCCACACACACATGCCCCCGTGTCGGTTTCTCATTGGTTGAATGACTGCAAACCCTCTCAGCTTCTAGCTTCCTCGTTACGGTTCAGCCAATTCCCCATTATACCCTTTTGGAGTTTCTCTCCATTCCCAATATACCTCTTTGTACTGATTAATGGAGAGTGTCCAGTGTCTGCCCATTAGTAACTATAATTTCTAATTGTAAATTAATATAATTTATAATTTATAATTGTAATATTAGTAAGTGATAATATTTTTTTTTAAAGTGAATTGTCTGATAAATGACGTGACATAAATAAATAATGATATTATTATATAAGTAATAGTAATTAGTAACTAATGAATAAATTACGCATTACGTAAATGATTAATTAAAGTGACATGCTATGTTTTAATATTATTAAGCATGTAAAATAACATTACAAATAGTGAAATGTTATCATACTAATTACACGTGAAGTAATTAATTAATTAATTAATATACATATTTTTCTAAAGAAGAAAATTGTAAAATCATACAACGCTAACTTCTTTTGTTAAAAAAAAAAAAAAATAGGAAGATGGCAAAATGGACATTCACTTACACACACGGTATATACACTGAATTAGAACGCGGACGCTCAGTCGTCTCCACTTTCATAGAAAATTCCTATCTCGCTCTCTGTATCAAAATCTTCTTCTTCGAACCCCACTGAATTTCCTGAATCTCATCTTACCCCTCTTTTCCTAGGGTTTCTTGGTCTTATAAATATCCTGTCCCTTTACAGTAGGTCTTTATTTTTCACCGTGTTTAACTAAGTGTTTTGTGAAAAAAGTTTGATTGATCAATGGCTGTGCTTCCGGTGAAAGCTTTACCGGTGGGGTATAGATTTCGGCCGACGGATGAGGAGCTGATCGATCACTATTTGAGGCTGAAAATCAATGGGCGTCACAATCAAGTCAGTTGTATTCGCGAAATCGATGTTTGTAAATGGGAGCCCTGGGATTTGCCAGGTAATTTTGTTTTCAATTTTGGGAGTTTTCATGGATTTTTTTGGGAATTGTTTTTCTTTTTTTGGTTTTTTATTGAATGAAATTTTTTAAAGGGGTTTTTGAGTAATGTGCATATCTTTTGCTTGGATGTAGGATATGGGATGTGGGTGGTTAAGGTTTCCGATGGAACTGAAGTTTCTTAGGGCTTTTATCCAAAGCGTGTCTGACGTGAAAATTCATTGCCTGTTAGTTAAAAAGATCTGCGAGGATTTGTGTTGTTACGGTGTTATTTCGTAATTTAGCAGAGATTAGATGGGTGTGATGATGATAGTTTTGTAAGCATTGTTGAATTTAGCATCTCATAGAGAGTATTCCCCTTCCCCCCCGACCCACCCAAATTGAAATTATATATCTTGATTAATTTTCTAATTAACAACTTTTGTAGCTGTGGTTGTGCTGGTAATTGTATTTATTAGCATGAATGAGTTTAAGTAGAGACAGCATTTTCCGCACTAGAAGATGTCTACTTTCAATTAGTGGTTTTGGAAGCTAAACTTGTCTATGAATTTGCAGGTATTTATGAATTTTCATTTATCTATGTTTTGCAGATTTGTCAGTGATAGAGTCTACTGACAATGAGTGGTTCTTCTTCTGCCCGAAGGATCGGAAATATCAAAATGGTCAGAGATTGAACCGTGCAACTGAAAAAGGTTACTGGAAAGCAACCGGTAAAGATAGAAATATAACTTCTCGAAAGGGAGCCAAAATTGGTATGAAAAAGACTTTAGTTTTCTACACTGGTCGAGCACCGGATGGCAAGAGAACTAACTGGGTGATACACGAGTATCGTGCTACTGATAAGTCGCTCGATGGCACTCATCCTGGTCAGGTTGGGACTTCGTTATCTACTATAAATTTCCATCATATGTCGTTAGCAATACTTTTAGTGTATTAGTTTTTGGATAGTTATAACTTATTTTCCCCTCTTCTTGTTACACTGTTTGAAGAATACATTGCCTTTGAGTTACATCATGTGCTGCTCCTTGTATGGTGAAGAAATTGGCAACTTGGCTTATTGATCATGGATAAATTTGAAAGTTAGCAGCTTTAGAAAAGTTGCTTTAGTGTGGCTTATGAAATCAATATGGTTAATTGTTTTAGGACATTGATTAATTTGAATGTGTGGTTGCATACTCCCAGAAATCTGAAGAACCCTTAGGTTCTGTTCTCTTGAATTAATGAAATTGATCGAATTATAACTTGAACAGCCTTTATTTGCAGGATACATTGACCAGAAACTTCTGATCCTTTAAATAATATAATGGGTGTTGCTGAATATTGAATTTGTAATATGGATGACTGCTTGATAGTTCATTGGCGTCTTCTTTGCTAATCAATGATGTGATGATTTCTTTTACTAGGGTGCGTTTGTGCTGTGCCGTCTGTTTAAGAAGGCTGCTCTGAAACCAGATGAGAACTCTGAATCTATGAACTTAAACGAAGTTGAAGAGATTGTCTTGTCTCCTACTGTGGCTAAGTCTTCTGCTGAAGATGAACAATCGGAATCCGTTACTCCTGCGTTTGATGGCCAGGCTGAAATGCAACCTCCTACTGCCGAAAGCCGTCCAACTTTAAGTTCTGAAAAAACTATGGTTGACAATCCTGTACCTATTGCTTGGCTGAGCAATAGCTGCATTGTAGATGAGATGGAGGAGACATCTATTCCAGTGAGTAAAAGAACTGTCAAACCTAACTTTCCGGCAATGTGTATTATAATATCTGCATAGCTTTTTTTTTCTACATATTTATTTTCTTTATTTTACTTCTTTATTCAGCCTAACCCAGAGCTGGAGAAGTTATTGGAAGATTTTTGTCCCCCTCTGGAACAGACTTCGGATTGGAAAATGTTCTCCCCATTGCATTCTCAGGTGCAGTCAGAGCTCGGAATGTATAGCAACTTCAGTGGTGACATCAACAATGGCCAACCTAATGTCCCTTCTCAGTATGGTACAAATGTTATTGACATTAATGAGTTCTTGAACGAGGTTCTTATCGAACCAGAGGAGCAGAGCTATGGGGGCATCTAC
This sequence comes from Handroanthus guayacan, assembly GCA_014898755.1. Classification (NCBI taxonomy): domain Eukaryota; kingdom Viridiplantae; phylum Streptophyta; class Magnoliopsida; order Lamiales; family Bignoniaceae; genus Handroanthus; species Handroanthus guayacan. The sequence goes on from JACFYI010002211.1 coordinate 446,805, forward strand.
TCTCACTCATCCCTCGATAGTCCCAAATATGTGCTGCAAATGGCAAAGGACGGTAATTCAAGTTGTGAATCAGAGGGCGAGGTGTCCCAACAACAGGTAAACGGGAGCTATTCAATTGTGACCAACATTGTTTTGTATGTGCAAATGAACCCTTTGCTAATATTATGCCACTTCTAGGTTCAAGTTATGTTTCAAAGTGGACCAATTGAGGAAACTATCACGCAGGAGTCTCCTTTCCAGAGTGAAGTTACTTCTCAAATGGCAGCCTTGGAGCGAAGTTCTCACAGTTCTCATTACGACAATGGAACCTTGGGTTTTCAGAATAACAGTTACAGTCTACCAAATGATTTTTCAAGTCTTTCTGCTGGCAATCAGATCCCATATTTGGCAAATACTGAAGAAGCTCGTGGTTATAGCTCTGCAGTGGGAGACACAACTGGAACTGGAATTAAGATAAGGACTCGCCAAGTTCCAAATCAACCTAGTGTTCAAAACACTACGGCGCAAGGGATTGCCCCCCGAAGAATTCGCCTGCAGAAGAAATTTCAAGTTGGACCAGTTCAGTGTGGCATTTCGAATGAGTCAACTGACAGTAAAACAATCCATGAAGATGAGTCTACTCAGGTGAGACATCTTTGCAACATTACATAGCAATTCAGTCTAGCTAAGCTGAGCTTGGGGAAAAATGTCAACCTTGAAAAGTCTACTTTTTTGAGATATGAGTTCGAAAAATTTATTAAAATTATATATACACCTGCGATCCGTGAGCCTGGATACAGACAACTCAAGACTCACTTGAATTAGAGCTTGAGCTTGATGTAGCTCAACTGGAGCTCAGCTCCGAGATACCTGGAGCTGAGCTCGCAAACCAGTTGGACTCTTTTCTACCCCTACATCCTTTCGTGGATTTAAGGATTCTAAATTTCATAATGTTGGTATCTGCAGGATGACAAGGCAACCAAAGTACCTACTCCAGCGGAATCAAAGGAATCAACTTCTGGTGAAGCATCTAAGGATGTTGAATCTCATGATTCGAGCACAAGTTTGAAGTCCAAAAATGATTTACCAGGTAATGAACCCGAAGATGTTTCTTCGCTCAGCACTGGACGTGCACCCGTGCCAGTTTCATCATCTCGATACATGCCTAAGGTACTCCTGGCCATCGGCTTCATCATCGTGCTTGTTGCTGTCTGGGGGTACTACGTATTTTGAATAAAAACTAACTAGAAAGAGAGCTACCCTTTTTTGTTTAGGTCTTGGGAGTGTTTTATGGTCTTTTAGTTGGATAGATTAACAAGAGGCTACTAAGTTCGGTTTTTCAAATTTACGCCTGGATGCTGTAGGAATAATTATATTACTATTACACATATGTGTTGCAGAACAGAGACATCTGTGTACATGCTCTGTAATATTTATTAGGAATCGGGTGAAGTATGACTGACTGCCATGTTTTTTATTACATATATATATGTGTGTGTGTATGTATATATATTTGGTGACTTTATAGAGATTTATGGGGGTACTTTTTTTTGTTATTGGTAGGTGAGGATGCAGCCCTCGTTGTAAATATTTTCTTGGATGAAGTTGCTTTTCTTCAGCCTCACATCATTTATTTTTCTTTTTTCTTTTCTGTTTTCCTTTTTGTTTTTTTGGTGTATTTTGTAAAAAAGTTTTACTAAGGAATTAATTCTTGAAAAAGATTTTCATAAGATCAACCAATAACCAAACAATAGAATGCAAATTTCCTTTTCCTTTTCTTTTTTTGAATTACTTAGACAACTTAGAGATTTGGCCTGTGATAATAACATTTTTAACATTTGAGAAATTAGAATAAGACCTCCTATTATAATTGTACATCCTGTTGTAATACAAAAGTGATTGCAATTGTAATACAAGTTATGATGAAAAGGAAACTTAAAGAATGGGAGGAAGAGACATTCCAAGGATTGTAGAGAGAAACATTGAACAAAAAAACGTGGCCTTGTTTGGTGAATCATTAGATGATAAAGTAATTAAGCAATAAAAAGAAAGTGATTTTTTTATTTATCTAAGTTGAGAAGTTTGTACTAAAAGTGAATAATAAAAGTTGAGTGTATATAATTGAAAATGAAAAAAAAAAAAAAAAAGACAATAAGTTAGCATTTGGCAAGGTGTATTTTAACTACTATAGTGTGTTAAAAAACTATCTTGTTCTCATATATATCTATATATATATATATAATCTTTTTACAATTTTAATGAAGATAATATAATATTTTTATCTAATTCTTTGAATGAAAATATCGTTCCAGAATCTACAAGCATGTTATCGAAAAATAAAAATTATTTTATTCGACATTTTTAAAATTACTCTTCAGTAGTTATAATTTACAATTAAGGAGATAATACAATATTTTTATCTAATTCTTTGAGTGAAAGTATCATTCCAGAATCTGAAAATGAGAAAAATGGAAAAATAACAAAAATGAGAAAAACAGGAAAAATAACAAAAATAAGATCGGGTGAGAGAGGCTTGAACTCAGGATAACTCGACAAAGCTGTGGTACCTGAGCGCTACCCTAAAAATAAAATGGGGTGAGAGAGGCTCGAACTCTCGACCTCAGGATAACTCAACTAGGCTATGAGACCTACGCGCTAGCCAACTGCGCCACCACCCCGTTCAGTGGGTGAAGGTCACCCAACTCTTAAATTTTAATCTTTTTTCACCAGAAAAACATTTTGGATTATTATTATTAGCTTCCATTGGCATAAAGAACCAAATATTTGGCACGTTGTGTTCTAGCGGAAATTTACTTCATACTCTAGAGATTTTTATTGGAATGACTTATCAAACATTTATTGGTCAAAATCGACCTTTTTGAAAGAACTCTTCTAACCGTCACACACATCCAAATTTGACAGCATTCATTTCCCTCAGGCACTTCGCGAACCCGAAAAAGGGCAAAAAGGAGCGAATAAAAAAGGAAAAAAAATCATGTTTCCAAATTCGAACTTCTTACCCATTTTGCTTGTACTTATCACTTGTGTTGCATATGCTCCAACCAAAGGAACAAATTATGATCAAGAATATGCAAAGCAGATTCTTAGCTCAGCCCACAAAGAAAAAGATTGGTTAGTGTCAATTAGGAGGAAAATCCATGAAAACCCAGAACTCAGATTCCAAGAATTCAACACTAGTGCACTCATTCGCAGTCAACTTGATGAACTCGGCATTTTTTATGAGTACCCTTTTGCCAAAACGGGTTTGGTTGCTCAAATTGGGTCGGGTTCTCCACCCGTCGTTGCTCTACGTGCAGATATGGATGCTCTCCCGTTGCAAGTTAGTCTTTGCATATGGAAATTCCTTGATCTGGATCAAAGAGTGAATTTTTTCTTAGTATTTTCTGTGATTGTGGATGAAAGCTTGGTTTCCATTTATTTATTTATTTATTTGTATTTTCTTGTTCGGCAACCAAGTAATTTGAATTTTTCATTCTTTAATATGATTGTTTTGGTGGCATATATGTTGTTTGATTTATTATAGAGCAACATATTTACAACTAGTGTTATTGTTATTGCAAAAGGGAAGATAGCTACTCGGGTTAAAAGTTCTAACACACCCCTTATCTCAAATAAACATATCCAACAACTCAAAAATACTACTATGAGATATTGGTTTTGGCTTTATAATTTAGAATTAGAAAAATTTTGACGACGTATTTTCTCAAAAAGGATAATATATATTTTACCCATTTGTCATATGATCAATTGATCGGATTTGTGTGTGTATGTAGGAACTAGTGGAGTGGGAGCACAAGAGCAAAGTGGACGGTATAATGCATGGATGTGGGCATGATGCTCATACTACCATGTTGCTTGGTGCTGCTAAGTTACTCAATGAAAGGAAAGACAAGCTTAAGGTTGGTTTTAGTTTGGAAAAATTGCGTAGGATGTTATTGTTTTTTGCTGTGAAGATCATCCAAAGTGATTGGTGCTTGATGCTTTTATGATTTTATCGGTCTCTTTTTTGTGTATGTTTTGATTTAGTTTATTTTGTTGCCCTGGGAATTGTAAGGTTGCTCTATAATGTCGATTAAACGTATTTTTGATGTGGAAAGTTTGAGGGAATTGTGCATTCAAGAGAGATGAATGTTACAAGGAGAGGTGAATATTAGAATGGGGATGTGCTATAGTGGAGTTGTTTTTGGTATTGACAACTAGAATCTATTTAGAATTAGATCGAGAACCGTCACTGAGATACCGCCACTCTGGAAGAGCTAGACTTCTAACCTTGTGTCAAGACCTATGAGCTAGGAGACAGTCTTCCGTAGGCAGTATCTATTGGTGTGTACCTCATAAAAGGTAACATAGTTGTTCAAAGATTTTCTTGGGCCGGGTGGAGATTGGCCTTTGAGTGCAGTGGTAGGGGGAAGCTTGATGCAAGACTCATGTGTCGAGAAGGGACGAAGCCGGTAGAAGAATGTTCCTGTGAATTATGGCCAATACTGTGTATATGAGCAATGATTTCAAATCCAGAGGTTATTCATACTCTGGTGACTCTGTGGAAGGTACACTTGTGCTTGTAAAAATTCTAACTTGAAATCTTGAGGATCCAACTCTGCGCTTGTGAGGCAGGAAAAAATGGTGAAGGATTGTTACTCAGCAATGTCTTATTATAACTCGGCTTATTGACCCTTTTTCTCATGAAAATTCTTCTTGCAGAGAAAAACTAATGATTGACGTGAAGTTTTTCACTCTTTTTGAACAATCGAATTAACTCATTCCTTATTTGTTCGCCGAAGGGAACTGTAAGGCTTCTTTTCCAACCAGCCGAAGAGGGAGGTGCTGGTGCATCGTATATGATAAAAGAAGGTGCTCTTGGTGATGCAGAAGCAATATTTGGTATGCACGTTGATTATACAGAAGCAACGGGAAGTATAGGAAGCATTCCTGGACCCCTTCTAGCTGCAGTATGCTTCTTTGAAGCCAAAATAGTTGGGAAAGGTGGCCATGCTGCAGAACCCCACAAAAACATTGATCCTATTCTTGCTGCATCTTTTGCAATCTTGGCATTGCAGCAGCTTGTCTCAAGAGAAGTAGATCCTCTTCATAGTCAAGTATGTCATAAGCTCTCTGTCATACTTTTTGTCCACAATTTCTATACATTTGATTTGAGTCCGCGGGGTGCTCTGCTGTCGATTTATTTGATTTTGTTTCGTAGTAGTAAGTAGTTTGGGATAATTACCTCTATACCTTATGAGGTTTGGCATAATTACTAAAATATCCCATGAAGTTTGGATAATTACCATTATACCCCTATTATTAGTTTAGTTGACAAATAATTACAATACACTCCCTGAAACATTACAAATAGACCCTCTGGATAAGGGGGTGTAATTGTAAGGGGTATAATCGTAATTATGCGTCAGTTGAATTAACAGCAGGGAGTGTGATGGTAATTATCCAAACCTCAAGCTGTGTTTTGATAATTATGCCAAACCTTAGTGGGGTGTTGAGGTAATTATCCCTAGTAGTTTTTTGAAGAATCTTCAGCTTTCAGAGCCAAAAAAGCATGAATGTCAACATTTGAGTTATGAATGTAGGTGCTTTCCGTTACATATGTCCGAGGTGGGACTGCATCAAATGTGATTCCAGAGTATGTTGAACTAGGGGGTACTCTCAGGAGTCTTACCACTGAAGGGTTGCTTCGACTGCAGCAGAGGGTGAAAGAGGTACTATTGATGATTCCTAATACATATGTTGTCACTAAATGATTTTTGACAAGATTTTCATTATCGTTAGGTTGTCATTATGCATGCATTACTAACACAATTTTTGTCACAATTAAGTTTTGTTAATATCATAATATTTCTCATTTGTTCTTGAGTTTACAGGTTATCGAAGGACAAGCAGCTGTACACAAATGTAACGGATTTGTCAGCATGAAAGAAGACGAATTCCCTTCATATCCAACTTGTGTAAATGACGAGAAACTACATCGACATGTAAAGAGAGTCGGCAGCCTCCTTTTGGGCCCAGAGAACGTCAAGGAGGCTAAAAAGGTGATGGCCGGTGAGGACTTCGCCTTCTATCAAGAGGTGATTCCAGGAGTAATGTTCAACATTGGGATCAGAAACGAGAAAACAGGTTCGATTCACACTCCTCACTCTCCCTATTTCTTTCTTGATGAAGGTGTGCTTCCAATTGGAGCAGCTGTTCATGCTGCTGTTGCTGAATTTTATCTGAGAGATCGCGACAATTCGGTTCTCAATGTAGATATTTAGACAGTATCTGTTCTCTGTTTTAGCATAGTTTGCGGGTGTAAATGATGTTTCATGAGAAACATTGTGTTTTACATGCCAAAATTAGAAACCCTTTTTGGTCTTTGTACTTAAGAAATTTTCAGATGATGATACTTTTTGCCATGTTATCGTGTTGGAAAGTTTACATTTGGAAGCTGACGATTGTGTATACTGTAATCACAGATGAGAAACACACATCTTCCCATGTCAAATAGTATAATTATCAAACTCTAGGGGCGTTTTGGCAATTTTGCCAAACTTCAAGAGATGTTCCGGTAATTATTGTTTGAAAATAATTGGGCCTAGTTGAGCTCAAGTTGGAAAATAGGCTCTTCAAATTTGAACTCGAGCCTAATACATATGTTTCAAAATCAAGCTTGAAAATATCTCCAAATTTTACTCGATTGCACCTCTAACGTGAACAAGTCAATAGGGAAAGAAAGCCTTCCCTTCGAAAACTTGACCTTCATTCGTTGAGGATATTATTAGCTACATCAGATTTTCAACTCTAGTTAGTTGTGAATCAAATCTATTTTAACTATATGAAGAGGAATGTCAAACGAAACACTATTCAAAAAGATATCAAAACACCTAAACACATATTAAAATAGAAGATCTCTGTTAAAACAACTAGTTTCCCCGGCCCCTTCTATCGCACCTATTTTGATTCTTTTATTTCAATAATTGTCTTTTCTATGTCTCTTGTTTTACTTGTAAGATACAGTATATTTCGTAAATAAAAAATATATTACATAAAGAAATATTTATTATATATATCTAGTACCTATTTATAAAATAAATATCCAATCAACTGCACTTAAAAAATATTTATTGAAATGAAGAATGCATAATAGGTGTCTCCACCTCACAAAAGAAACTAGGTTAAAGTGACATTTTCTTGTGAAACACTCATAAATTAGGACAACAAAATACATGGAGATCCATGCTTCCTCCATGCATTCAATGCACCCGAACAACTATCCATAGAACTTGGCGTATAAAAACTTCCACAAATTTCTAGAATTTAATTTTCAATCTTTTGCTTCCCAAAATATATATTTTAATATGGCATTATAAGTTTGACTCAAAGATTCAAAAGAAAGAACACCTGGGACTAGATTTGGAGACACATGTGCCTTGTCCAAACTCCGAAGTTCACGTTCCAGCTGGAAAAAGGAGCAAAGGAGTGACATATAAACCTCTAACTCTAAGCGAAGCTAGTCAAAAAAATATTTTTTAGTATCATTTAAACTCAAATTAAATGCAAATACTATAGAGAATATGTTAATTCTAGCACAGGAAATTGGAACAGTTAAGATGATTGATAGTGGATAGTAATCTGCTATATTTTTCCTATCGAAATGAGGAGTAGTTCTGATAGAGAATTTTTTAAAATTCATCATAGCATATAGTTATGATAGATGTTTTTACTTCGATTTTGGTAACAATAAAAGATATTTTCATCTTATTAATTTAAGGTTATTAGCTGCTGCTTCAATCATAACCATTAATTTTGCGTCATTAACTATTACTTTTATAATGATTGTTAATTTTTTTATTGTTAGTCTTGGGTATGCTTTGATAATTTGGAATGAAAATTAAACATAATGTATAAGTGGAATTATATCATCCATCATTTCAATTAAGGTGGTATCCTTGACCGACGCCCACCCCAACCTACCCAAAAAAATAAAAAAGGAAACACATGTCTCAATATTAAGTGTTTGATTAGATTGATTAATAGTGAAAATCAAGTAAATTCTGTTCCTAAAGAAAAACTTCAACGAAAATGGGTGGTTGAGCTTTTGATTGCCGTTTGTCAGCCACAAAAAGAAAGTAATATGTCCAGGTGTTGCCCCCCAAACCGCCCTTCCTCGTTCCTATGCAGGAATCTCCTAATCAAACTTGAATTATTCTTTCGGATAATTACCTTATTGCCTCACAGAATTTGATATAATTATTAGAATACCTCTTGATACTTGAATGTTTATTCTTACATTCCTTACTATTAATTTAATTGTTTGATAATTACAACTGAAATACTATTTGTAGTGGAGCTTTTTTTAAATACAGTACACTTAGATATTTTTACCTTTATCATAATAGCCCAACTATTATTAAAAAAACAAAAAAAAAAGAAGAAGTTCTCTCTCTACCAAAAATTTTCTTAATTGTTGTTCGACTATTTTTCACTTAAAATATAAAATTTTCCTAAAATTGAATACATAATCAGAATTTAAAATGAATCAACCATATTACGAAAACAAAAACGATCTTGTCAATGCAAAAATTCAAATAAATTTAGATTACAAAAACGAAAACACTCAAATTTTTTTAAACTTATTCTTGGATTTGTAAAATTTGGAGATCGGCTGACATGGCTGAGCTCCTTTATTGCACCTCGGCCAGCCGCATCGAGGTTAGCTGAAGAAGCTTGGTCGGTCCAGCTGAGCTTATATATGTATATTTATATATATGTATATATGTATGTATATATTCTAACTAAAATAGAATAACGGAATGGCCGAGCATTTAGTGGGAGGTTCGGCCTTGCTGGCCAAGGTTTTTGTTGGTATTAATTATGCCAAACTTTAGGTGTGTAGAGGTTTATCCCTTTCTCTAAACAACATCATAATTCTTGATTAAGAAAACACTTTTTTCCTTATAATTGAAAAATTGTTATTAATTTAAGCATATGGGGCTAGCTAAAAATGAAATTTTCTTAACCTCTTTTGTTGACATGTTAGATTCAGGTGCGTTTGGAGGTGGAATTGATTGCTAACTATCCAACATTGAGTCATATCCACGCAAGAAAGACATAAAGGTGAAATGATCATTAGTACAAAGATGGGAAAAGGTTTTCTAACAAAGACAAAGTGACAAATTGGACCCTGAAAAAATCCACTTTCATGTTTACCATCAAAGTTCAGTTTGATTTGGATGCGAGATGGAAAGGGATAGTCTTATCAAAAAAAAAAAAAAAAAAAAGAGATGGAAAGGGATAGAGCATATATACAGGGCACCCATCAATCTTCGTGCCTTTGTTATTTGGTAGGGTAGGTGATGGAAATATCACATGTAGGGAACCCACAACCTTACTCCACTTAGGTATCAAGAATATGTTTTCATTTAACTCCGGTTAGCATGACGTGGTAGTATCAAAATAATCTTAGTATTAATAAAGATGGACATATCATGATTTATGGAATCCCTGACTATGAAGACGTGAATTGATTTTTCTGTTAGATTGCACGTTAAGAATTAAGCCATGTATGTATCTCAATTACTATATCTTTACGTAGTCGATATTTTTACTAAGCTGAAGTGGCTTGGCGAGTTTATCTCTAATATGTCAACAACAACATTGATTGACTTCAACTCCAATTCATTAGCCTTGCCAAACCTTCTTAGCTTATTCTCAGGTCGAGCATATTCTTGGCATCACACTAGTATGAGCATTTGAGATTTTCGATAAGCCCTATTATGCTTTCAAGTAAACTATTTATGTTATGTCAATTACACCACTTCCAATTCATGAACTCTATCAAACCTTCTAAGTTCATTCTTTGGTTGGGTGTATCTATGTTTTAGGATATGACCCATGTAGATATCATACTAGTTTGAGCATTTGAGGGTTTCCAATGAATCCCAAAATACTCTTAACATGATTATTTTAAATCAACATCCAAAATCAATTCATATATTTGACTAAAATACAAAAATCTCTACCTCAAATTATCTAGAGCTTTTCCACTTGATCTCATATTAGCAGCCCTATAAAAGTCTCTGTAAAAGTCTCTAACGTGTAGACTTTTCATTCCCAAAAACAGTACAAAAAGATTGAACTTAGTAGAAAATTCTTGAAGTGGTAAGATGTGAGATGAAACAGCCCATGTGACACAAAGTTATTATCAATGAAGTAAAATGGTTAAATACACTCAAATTATTAGCACTTTGGCATTCCCCAAGTTTTAATCTATTTCAAGTTCCAAAATAAGTACAGATAAAATTATTCTTATCCCGAGTCATCTGCTTCGTCAGTTGGATATATAAAATGTGTCATCAAAAGCCACTTTTAAAGAAATATGGTTAATCCTTTCCTTCCAAATTAATGCAAGAAAGGAGTCATTATTTTGGTAGAGAAGTTGTAAAAATTACTTCAAAATGGATATAATAAGTTTGATCTACCAAGTTGAATGAGCTTTGATATATGTGAGTTATGAGAATTCTTATAGACAAAGGGATAAGCATTGAGGTCAATCCAAACATGAAAGTACAATACGAGTAGGATCACTGAGTGAGTCCAAAAAATCATTTTTGATACTCCGATCAACATTCGGCTTGAAAAGGTGTATGAGATCGAATATAATGGGGTACTATAGAAATTTGGAATTTACCATTATTTATGAATTCATCTGTTGATGTAAGAGGGAAGAGCGATATTTTGCTATCAAACTCAGTATAGATCATCGTTCTGAAGAAACGCGGATCTCTTTCATTAAGGGCAGAACTGTAATTTTATTGGTAAAGTTTGGTGGTGCTTGTTTAGCCACATCAAACTTCTTACTCATATTTGTTAGATAATAATCCCATAAGGAAATAGTAAGTATCAATTTATTGATTTATTCTTTTAACCGACAAAATAAACCCGTTAGTGTGTAATCTTGTGGTTGCATAATGATGTTTGTTATAGCATGCCTTTCCAAATAAGTGATTATCAGGTTCCAAGTGTGACATAAACCAAACTTTCTTGAAACTTAGACCACACATCCTCCAAGATCATAGAATCAAACAAACACACTCACACCAACCTCCGCTATTCAAGTATAGCAGTGTTTGTGATTGATTTTGTAATGCACTTGTGACTTACCTGATTATGCGGAGCTAAAAGCTCTTTTTGAATATTTGAAAATTTTTTTATGCTGTGAGTTCTATAAAATTAATTAATAATAATTTATAATCTCATAGGCAGCTTTTGGGATTGCTTAGATGGTATTTGCAATAAATTATGTAAAAACATAATCACCTATTTTTACTGAAAGTTGAAAAAATTAGATAATTATAAAAAGTACTTAGTGTTTAAAAATTATCAAATAATTCATTGTAAGTAAACAAAAAGTGATAGTATTTGAAATTATAATCACTTATTTTTATTAAGAGTAGTACAACACCTCATTAGCAACTTCAAGGCTGCTTATGAGATCAGAGATTATTACTAATTAATTTAGAGAACTTCCAACAGAAGCAGAGTTTTCAAATACTCAAAAACAGCATTCAGCAGCTTATAGTTACATAAATACTTTTTATAATCAGTTGCAAATGCCACCCTACAATGAATCATTAGAGGATTTCCAAGTACAAAGTACTTTTAATTATAATTTGCTTTGATTAACTTTTAGCAAAAGTAAATAATTATATATCTGCATAATTTATTACAAAACCACCTAACTAATCCTCTTACCAATACAGGAAGAGCAAAAGATACATTTAAAAAAAATAAGAATTAATTAACTGATGAAGAGCTTCCCTTTGCAGTTAGTGGCCCTGCATGTGCTCTGCCATCACATTTGCCAGCTTTCATCCTAATAATCCACACCGTCCATTCCCTTTACAGTCTCAGACATTTCACGTATAAATTCTGCTGACTCTCCCTAATATATCCCCCTTCCTCTTCCAGCACTCATATTTTTTCTTGTCAGAATTAATTTCTGCTAATCTTTTCTCTGCATTAAATATATAAATTTAAATAAGCATAATGGGTGAAGAAGCCAAACAGGTTGGTTTTTCATTGCATCAAATAAAATCCCATGAAAAATTATCATTAATCTAATTAAGTACTTGTAAATTTATTACATAATGTTTGATTTTATAAATGTTTTTTAGCAGGAACAAGTTAAGGAGGAAACCAAGCCAGAGGAGAAGAAAGAAGAGAAAGTAGAAGAAAAGAAAGAAGAACCTAAACCACCATCACCTTTTGTGTTGTTTGTGGACTTGCATTGTGTTGGATGTGCTAAGAAGATTGAAAGGGCTATTCTAAAGATTAGAGGTATATCTATTATAATTTATGTTGTAAGATTAACAAGGGCTACTTTGTAATGTATTGGTCCTCATGTTAAATTTTTAGTGGATAACTTTAATGTTACACATGCTTCGGTAAAGTTTTTCGTTAATTGAACTAGCAGCAAGGGTGTAATTGTAACTGTCGAACTACAAGGAATGTCATGTATATTATGTCAAAGTTCAAGGGTGTTTAGGTAATTATCCCTAGATTCAATGACAAAACAAGTTGTATTAATACAGGAGTTGAAGGAGTTGCAATAGACATGACAAAGAATGAGGTGACGATAAAAGGAGTTGTGGAGCCTCAAGCTGTATGCAGTAGAATCATGAAGAAAACTAAAAGAAGAGCCAAGGTTTTATCTCCTTTGCCTGAAGCTGAAGGTGAACCCATGCCAGAAGTTGTGGCCTCACAGGTATTATCACTAATTTGATGGGCTTGTAAGCAAAATTTAGTCAGAAAATAATTAAATCAAATTTGCATCGGCGCCCTTTTTGCTTAACAATTTGCGGTTTATGTGACTTTAGGTCAGTGGTTTAATCACAATAGAACTTAACGTGAACATGCATTGTGAGGCCTGCGCGGGGCAGCTCAAGAAAAAGATACTCAAAATGAAAGGTAATTTTCAATATTTCCGGGGGTTAAATTGAAATTTTCAAAATTCTTTGGGCAATAGAAATTTGAGATAATTACCTCAACATCCTATGAAGTTCGCATAATTCCGAAAAATCTCCTAAGATTTTGATAATCACCATTAATTCAATTGATGGATAACTAAAATTGCACCCCTGAACTGACGTATTTATAATATTTCAATATTTTGGGGGTATAGCTGTAAATTTCTAATTATAATTATCCAAATTCAGAGGTATTTTGGTAATTATGCCAAGCTTTAGGATGCATAAGTAATTTTCCTTAGGAATTTTGTATAACTCTATTTTCTCTCGCGAAAATAACTACAGGAGTTAGATCCGTTGAGACTGAATTGAGCTCCGGTAAAGTTACGGTGACGGGAACCATGGACGCTGACAGGCTCGTCGACTACGTCTACCGGCGGACCAAAAAGCAAGCCAAAATAGTGCCCCAGCCCGAACCCGAAAAGCCACCGGAAGAGAGCCCAAAGCCTGAGGAGAAGAAGGAAGAAAAACCAGAAGAAACGAAGCCAGGGGAGAAGAAAGAGGAAGGCGAGAAAAAAGAGCCACCACTGGAGCAGGAAAAGAAAGAAGGCGAAGGCGCAGCGGCGGCGGCGGAGGGCGCGGCAGAGCAAGGCGGTGAAGCGAAAGTGCAGGTGAAGAATGAGGAGCAGTCGATGCATAAAATGATGTATCATTATCAGTATCACCCATTTTATGTGAATGAGGAGGAGCAGTCGATGCATAAAATGATGTATCATTATCAGTATCAGCCACCTTATGTGATTGAAAGAATTCCAGCTCCGCAGCTTTTCTCGGATGAAAATCCTAATGCATGCACTATCATGTAATAAGGTGGGGAAAAAAAAAAGAGAGAGAGGAAAAGAGAAGTCTTTTTTTTTTTTTCTAATTTCATTTCTTGTAATTTGATTATATAATATGATATATAATTATTGTGCAATACTGTCTTATTTGTATTTTATAAAATAAGATAAGTATTTACTCCTCTTTTTTTTATTTAAATCTTTTTTGTGGAATAAATAATTTATTTGTGATTTTTTTTCCTACTGCATAGTAATTTTAAGGATATTTTTCTTCCGTATAATGTCTTTGAATATATCTTTTATTGTTTATGATATAAGAGTCGAGATCTTGATTTCAAATATTGTTGAACTACTTATAATTCAAATATTGTTGAACTACTAACGGTGCATCAATGAAATGATTAAATATGTATATTTGTTGAGGACAACGACTAAATATATTAATCACTTAAAAAAACTTACTACTGAAAAGTTTGAGTTTAATTATTTTATTTTATTTTTCTAAATAAAGTCATAATGTGATGATAAGTATTTCATGAATAATTTAGTGAACCCTATCTTGGAAACAAGCAAAGTAATGAGAACATGAGATAAACATCCTTTTGTAGTCCAACCACGTGTTTTATAGTAAAGTAGGAATGGTCTTGAGCCTCTTTTGACATAATAATAAAATAATAATAATAATTTCCTAATTAGTTCAATAATGACGAATGATTGTTTTAAAAAAAAACTAATTAGGTGATTGATGGAGGCAATCGTCTTCCACTGTATAACTCTATATAGTAAAGAAAGACATATTACACTTATATTTTTACAAAAAAATTTTTAAAAATAATCCCCTTAGAGATAGTAAAATTGTATTTCATATTTTGTACAAACAATTTCGGTCCCCATGTTTGGATTCGTAGCTCCGTTCTTAATGTAAATGGTCTCGATCTAGAAATTTTTAGTACCTGTATGAGTTGGGCTTGAAAATGACCTAAAATTACTAGAGCACCCTCAAAAAGTGAAGTAATATCCAAATAGGACTAATACATGTTTTGTTTTTCCATTTGGATCCTGATGACTTGATTGGAATAAAAAAATACAGCATGGTTCAAGGATTATAGATCTAGCATTTTCAAGGTCTCATAATGATGTCATACATATTTATATAAAAATGTACATCCTGAACGTTATTAAATTGTCATCAATCATAAAAAAGAATACTAATTTTAATATTCTTGAGGTAACTCTCTCTAAAGATCCCGAACTAACATAAGGATTGAATGATTATAGTTGAAGATCACCTCAACAAGCTTAACAATGGTGAAGATTTTAGGTCCTGTCCTCATCATAGTTGCAATAAACGTAGAAATAAAAATTTTATTTTAATTATAAAAAGGTAACAAAAAGAAAAATTTTAAATAATTGTTTAGGTTAGGTTTGATGCATGTCACATGGCACAGTCCATACACAAGACCAATCCTATGTGTTGAAATTTGGAAGTTCCTGGGGAGAATCTCCGGATCGAGCCCGGATCCAGATTTTCCAAGTAGACTCAACGTGGTCGGACCCACCCGCCCCCAAATAATGATATCCGACTCATCATCCGAATATAGAATGAAATCAACCAATCAGAACAACGACAAATTCTTTTGAAATCCGATGTGCCCAAAAAAAAACCAAAACTAATCCTAAAAGTAACTAACTTTGAAAATTTTTAGGTTAATTATTATAAATTAAAAACAATTACATTTGTCAAGTGATGGCTAATCCAATCATACTTGTATTTTAAAAATCGACCCACACCAACTAATTCGTTGAAAGTTGATAAGCTTCCTAAATTAATCAGGATTCAAATCAATAGAATCAACCCCTAATCCAAATGGTCAAAAATGTGGTTTAGCATGTTAACGACTGTTGTTCAAATCTCACCTGAAATATCCCTTCCTTTATCATCCCCATCATTGTAATTACCCCAAAAAAAAACAAAAGAAAAAGAAAAAGAAAAAAGAAGAAGAATCATTTGGTAAGTGAATTAGGGCAAACCGATCAAAGCCAGTCAAAAAAATAAAATATATTAGTGCTTTGGTTTAACCGGCTTTTTTTTTTTTTTCAAAATAATTGAATTAATTTCAATTTCTTTACAGTTCTTAACTTTCATACTTAAATTTTGACCGAATATTCTTTTATATTATTTACAATGATATATTTATAATGAGATCATTGTTGTTTAATAAATTGTTAAAAAGAATGAATCAACCAGTGAAAACAAGTTATGCCACCGGTTCTGTCTCTAGTTCCAGAATTTTAAAACATTGAATTATACAAAGTATAGAAATTTGCTTGGTAACAAACTTTTTTTTTTTTTGGATGACATGCTTAATAACAAACTTGCTACTTAGGATTTATAGTCTCTTTTTGGATGTTAGTGTCCCACATCGGGTAAATCCTGGGTTTGAGACTTGCATATAAGGGGTGTGTATTCCTCCCCTGGATAGCTAGCTTTTCAGGGTGAGTTCTGGCCTCCCCCTTGTAAGATGGTATCAGAGCCAGACTCATTCCTGATGTTGGGCTATTCATTGTCTATTTCATATTATTCCATACTCCAGATGTTCATTCCTGGGTATGTGTTGTTTGTCCACCCATTTCAAATTATCCCACGCTCCAGATGTTCATTCCTGGGCGTGTGGGGGGTGTGTTAGAATCCCACATCTGAAAAATATCAAAGTCTTGGCCACTTTATATGGTCCTGGGCAATCCTCACCTCACAAGCTAGCTTTTGGGGTTGAGTTAGGTCCAAGCTCCATTTTCTAACATGGATTTTACATCCATTTTATTTTTCCCAGAAATGTAATATTCACATTAAAGAAGTTAACGTCGAATATAGATCATTAGATCAAATGCTGTCGAAAATTATTTAGAAATCAACATAAACTTTGTTTAATATTTCTTTAATTCTTCCTTAATGTTGTCGTATTCGGACGTGGCATGAGATTTATTCCTGGGATCATGTGGATTAATGAGTTATGGAAGTTACGGAACAAGCCAAATTTAGTGTTGGAATCAGGTGATTAGTGTTAACATTAATCATAAGGACGAACATTATTAAACTTTAAACAAGAATTTAGTGTTATTCACTTGGCCTTCTATCTGATCTCTTATTGATTTAAGATTAGAAAATCTTTGTTGGGACAACTTCTTATGAAACCTGAGGCATTTTCCTTTTCCAGAATTAAAAGAAAAACGCATCGCAAGCTCTAATAAGATACCCATTCCTTCTTGAACAAATAGACCAACCAAGATATGACTATTAGTCTAACCTCGAATTAGAATTATAGCATTCAGAAACCTAAATATAATTTATTTTGCCAAGAGAAGGGATATGAGTAACAAAAAGCCTAATAGCTATTAATGTTTAAGTTGTCATTAATATATATATATATATATATCTAGTTATAAAATTATTTCTTTTGCTACAAATATAAACTTTATAAGCTTAAAAGTCATAAAGTCGCGTTACTAATTGACATCACTATAATCTAATGGCAAGCGACATATTGCATTATAAATTATTATTATTAATAATTAATGATACATGATACATGTATAGCAAACCCTTAATGATGGAATGGATACCTGTGATAATTTGTAACAATTTTGCATTTTGTAGCGACATATTTTGTTATACAATGATGAAAACATATAAATAAATAGATTTAGATAATCAATATTTCAGGTCCAAAATAAATCATATGCACATTAATTTTGACTTGGATTAGACACTTTGGATTCCATGTGCATGCATGACAAAAGCAAGCACAAATACAAATTTGAAAAAAATCCGCCTTTTAATGTCAAAATCTTCAACTTCTTAGCTAAGAAAAACAGCCCACATGCACACAACAAAATCTAATCCTTAATTCACTTCCTTCTGATTGACTTATAGAAAATGGTGACACATCTTTGCACTTATCTGACTCACCCCCCATACTTTTCTCAATTCAAATAAATCCCCAGTATTAGAAACCTCAAGAAATTAACTATATTCAAAATGCTTTAATGAAAATGGATAATTACAATTGACACCCCTTGTTGTTGATCTAATCACAAAAACGTCCAATACAGTTTGAAATTTAACGGAGCTTTGTGTAATATTGTAATTAAATTTGCTGAAAATTTAAGCATGCTGGATTAACAAAGAGTCTAATTTTAACGTTTAATCAGTTGATATGTTAAATTTTCAAAGGATCAAATTATAGTATTACACATATCCATTAAGTTTTCTGTAACACTAGATGATGTTGTTATGATAATTTCCCAAGTTACAGAGATGTTTATGTGGTTAAGCCAACAACAAGGGTGTCGAGGTAATTATTCCAGCAACAATCTCACAGTATGCAAAAGAAACTTTAAAGGTGTTAAAAGGAAAAAATGAAAAAGATAAAAGCATATCTATAATCCATCTAAAGATTAAAGTGTATCTATAATCCATCTTTTTAGATGGAATCTGCATGTGTTCATGTCTACTTTGTTCAAGAATTAGATAAACTAATCTAGATAATTGAGATATTGTTATATAAATAGGCATCAAATTGCATCAAAAAATAACAAGTTCTTGCAATGGCTGACTTGCAAATAGTTCCAGCTGGGAAGAATGTGGAAGCACAATTTGTGGAAATGATGGTGCCTTTGTACTCTTGTGGTTGTGAGAGGAAAATCAAGAAGTCTTTAGCTAATCTCAAAGGTAATTTAATTAATATAGAGGATTTGATAACCGATTGATTTGATTGTTGTGTGCAGGTTACAACGTTATCTTTGAAAGGGCGACTTCTTAAGTGTCAATTCAGTTGCATTCAATCAATATCTTTGTTGCATAATTGAGTATAAGATAGCTGACTATTAACAAGTCGAGCTCGATGAAATTCAAAGTTTAGGCTTCATTTCGATGAACTTATTTTTTATTGCTTAAGCTGGAATTCAAATAAAAGGATTAATCTCAAACTTAACTTGTTGACTGATTTTTGTTGAATCAAAGCTCAAGCTCGAATCAAATAATAAAAAAATAGATTTGCAAGCTAGAAGCTTGCTCGTCGACTCATTAATTTATAAATAACTAACTTTCAATTCTAGTTCGATCCATTATATAGTTCAAACTCGACTTTGCTCTAAGTTGAATCGTCTCCCTAAGCTCAATATCCCTAGGATAGCCAATAATCATCCTTTTTTCTCTCTCAACATGGGCATGTCGAAACAATTGGACCAAGTCTTGTTGGATTATGCAATTAAGTTGGTCTTGGTCCAATTCACAAAATTAGTGTTAATGTGGTTGCTTAGACAGAGGCCCAAACATAGGAAAAATTTAGGAATTGAGCTTAATGCATGAATTTTCACTTATTTATTTATTTATATTTATTATAATGCAACAAATTTTGTAATGATCAAATTTGATATGACTTATATTGATGTTTAACTTTATAGGCATATACTCCGTTAATGTGGATTTTCATCAACAAAAGGTGACGGTATGGGGAATATGCGACAAAGACGACGTACTATCCATTGTGAAGAACAAGCGAAAAGGAGCTCGTTTTTGGAATGCAAAAGATAATATCGAACTTCATGGGTCATCTTCTGCACCTTCATCACCACAAGCTTCTTCACTTCCTAAGAACTCAAAACGTTATTTAGCTATGATAAAGGGACGATCTTTAAATCTAAATTTATCTATGTCTATGATAAAGAGTAAATCATTAAATTGGCAAGCTTTGAAGAAGGCATTTACAAGATCAAACTCGTTTTGAAAGAAAGACAAATCGATGTAATTGAGATATCTAAGTGCATATGTACTTTCATATTTCAATCGACATAATTTAAGGATTTTATCTGAGAAGTTCAGCTGAAAAGGCAAGACCTACTTGCCCTAAAATCAAATCACTGACATTTTTAATAGAATTAATGTAATTTCAATTTACCTTTTTCAATGTAAATCATGGGAGTTGTAACTCGATATACAATATAGGTATGATTATCATAACCTTTCTCCAAATTTGACTTGATTATCAAAACTTTCATTACTTCTCTTGTCATTGTTATACTTCAAACCCCCTAATCGACCAAAATTTATTGACTAAGAATATCTAATATGATATTCAAATAATATAGTCATGTTTACCAAATATTCCTTGGCTAAATTATTCAAAGATTACCTACCTTCTTGTCCTAGCAAATAATTGTTATAACAAAGATAAATAAAATCATGGTCATTGTCAATGAAAAAAAAGGTTATATTCATTATCCCTATTCTTATGTAAATCAAAAGACTTGTCAACTCCATATCTATATCATATCATTTGGCCTTGACATTACGTGTGTGAAAACTGAAAAGTGCTTATTCATGGAAATTCATGAAGCTTAACCTTCTCTTTTATATATGAAGACAAAAAAATGTGAGCTCATAATTATCAACTCGATATATATTTTCTTTGAAATAGGAATTTGTCGGCAAAACCTTTGAAAAAAGGATCATCCTATGTTCAACCTATAGCCCTAATAATTCATTGCCCAAAATTTATGGCATTAATTAATAACAAATCAAGAAAGAAAAAATGAAAGAGCTGGGTATTTATCTTTTTTTTTTTGTTTAAGAATTATTGAAACTTATAAAATGTTCGATTTTACGTATAAAAATATATCAATTCATATTTTGGTTTAATCCATGAAATGAGTCACAGTGATCCTTACATCCAGAAGTTTAAACTATAAATCAGAAAAAAATAGTAAATAAAATATCTTTAACATTTTTCAAAGAAAAAACAAAGAATCATTAAATTTAGTCAAATATCTCTTAGTAAATATATATCGATTAAATTTATTCAATAATATTAGCTGTCGATGGCGTCACGTGTCCATATAAGAAAAAATGATAGAGCCCCACCAAAAAATATTAACATAAAATGAAGTCGAGATCAATTTAACTTAAGCGTGTTGTGTAAAATTTTGCTTCAAACTCTTAGAAGCTTCTTAAATTTCACTAACAATTTCCTCAACCCCAACGTCACCACACTTTTGATTTTCTTTTTTAATTCGTATTTCATCTCTTATTTAATTCTACGAATCAATGTTAGGTATATAATTTTTTAAATTCTATAATCTTTATAAAAAAATATTTAATATACTTAACATGTATTTATGATAAAAAATAAAATATTATGTTAAAACACAGGATCATAATCGACCGGCCCTACTCTGCCGCCCATCCCAACCCCACCCCAACCTTCCTATATATACAAACCCCTGCATAAACTTTCATCTCTGCAAATAACTATCAAATCTTTTTGTGTATATATATTACTGAAGGAGAACAATATATCTACATATATACATATATATATATCAGGAAAAAGAGAAGATGATCCAACTTGGGCAAATGGTGGCATTAATGGAAGAATACAGTTTGATAATGGCAAGAATGAGGGAGCAGCTTTATCGTGTGGATTTTCACTTCTTGAGGACGCTTCGTCTACCTTCTTCTTCTGCAGATTCTTCTTCTTTTCTCATGTACTTTTAAATACAAAATTTCTTTTTTCTTTTTTTTTTTTGTAATATTTTATTTTCCCATTTTTGGGTTCTTGACACAGGATACATACATCTTCCTTTCATACAATTTAATCAGTTTCTTGAATTCGATTCTGCTGGAAAAATGAGTATAATTCGTTCTTTCGTTTTTGGTCATTTTTGTGGGTGTTTTAGGTTGTTCAATTTATTGTAATAGTGACGAAATTGCTTCTTGTAAGCAATATTTTTCGTAAATTTAATAAAGATTATAACAGCGAGTTTTATTTGGTTCAAATATGGAAAAATAAATAAATAAATCAATAACGTCATTATGGTGGTATTTGCAATAGCTTATGTAAAAGTATAATCACCTACTTTTGTTGAAAGTTGAAAAAATCAGATTATAATCAAAAGTACGTGGTATTTGAAAATTATCTAAATAATTCACTGTAAGTCAACAAAAAGTTGTAATGTTTGAAATTATAATAACTTATTTTAATAAAAAATAGCTTACAGCACCCATAAGCAGCTCCAAAGCTGCTTATGAGATTATAGCTTATTATTGATTATTTTTAGAACACTTACAGCAGAAACAGTGAAACCAAATACTTAAAAACAGTTTTCAGCAACTCATAATCATATAAATACTTATAATAAGCAGTTGCAAACACCCCTATATATGATCCAATAGTACATTGATTAATGATTATCATTTACGAGGGAGGGCCGAGGTGGTCACAAAGGCGTGGACAAGGAGAGCCGAGGACCGCAAATCCAACCCTTGTCGACCACCGGGGATCCGAGACCATACCCGCATTTGTTGATTTTTGTTGGTATAACAAATGTTAGATTTTAGCTGAAGTTTGTAGTATTTGTTTGTTAATGGCAATGATTTGATGTATTTAATGTAACATGTTGAGGAAGTCCTATTCCTAGCAACATATCATGTTCAAAATGTAACGCACACATTCATTGATAAATGAAATGTCATAACTCCCACTTCTCATCCTCATTATACTATTTATTTATTTATTTCCTCTTATAATAATTCTCTAAGAGGCATTGACCTTTTTAAATGCATACTTAAATCTGTATCTGACATTGACATGACAGTACTTATTTATTTTCAATTAGTATATCGACTTTTTATACCCCTTTTATTTTCTTTCTTTTACCTATAATGATACTCTATCTTGTGGTATAACTTAAAAGGGAGACATTGAACTTTTTAATGCATACTTATCATGTCGCATCGATATTTTTGTACTAATTTTTTTCACTCAGAGAAACAAGTACTTACGCTATTCTTCTTTTCTTCTTTTTTTGACAATGATCTTGTGTTTTCGCTTCATAAGGAAGGTAATGACCTTCTGAACACATACTCAGCCAATCATATTGACATGCTAAACTAACTATTGGTACTCAGAATAGCAATGAACGTGATCGATTCTACTCAACGAAATTTGTAGTCCCAACAACGAGGAAGTTTAGCAGGAGCAACTTTTAATTTATTATGAGCCCAAACGATGGATTCAATAAATTCTTGCCAATAACCACGTCCACTGAATAGAAACATTAAACTAAAAGCCCATACAAAATGAGCACCTAGGAAAAAAAAAGCCAACACCGATTTGCTTGTTGAGACCTAATTCTATCTTCATATTTCTAATAGAATATGCATAAAGTAACTTGTACATTTAATTAAAGTGAAAGTTGATTCATATGGAGAAACTATGACGGTACTTCACTTGTGGATAATAACAGTTGGAAATTAGTTATACGATCACTTCTTTTAAAAAAAAAATAAAAATAATATATTTCTCAAAATAGAAGTAAACACTTTTCATTTTCTTGAAAAACATATATATCTATATATATAAAGAAGATATGGATGAATGATAACATGAAATAATGATAATTATATGAATTGTTTGTTTCAACTATTTCCGGACAATCTATGAGGCTGAATTTTTTCATTGTACTTTTGATTAGGAACCACTCATATGATTTGGGCCAGGATCAATTTGTTCTACATGTTCATAAAATTAGTGGGCCTATGGCCGCCAAAACCCTGTGGACCTCATGGATCAAATTAAGTAATAAAAAATTAGAATAGCCCATGTGGTGATCATTTTAGTGGCCCACAAGAATTCTGTCATGTCCCTATTGCAAGAGAAAATAAAGGTATAATAAATAATTAAAAATTGGATAATTGATGAATAATTAAGCCCTTTTTATATGTGAAGATAAGACTAGGGAAAAATCACATTATGAGGAGGGTCTTGCTGCATGAGACATGCATGAATTTGTTGACAATGATTTGCCTGGTGAATCCCAAGTATAATTCCCATTTTTTGGTGCAAATATTTAAAATCAATGACCTTATGGTACATTCGTTGTTGTATTATATTGTCCATAGCTTACAAATTATAGTAAGTGTGGTAATAAATGTTAAAGAAGGTTACATTAATAGGAGATAATTGAATGGAATAGCCGTTTACTCAATCTAAAACATCTAAGTTCCGAGCTACAAAACATGTTTAAGATATCTTGCAACTACAAAGAATTAATATGTTAGGAAATCAGACCAATCGTCTGCTCAAATGGTAAGGAAGATGGTTTATTAGGTTGTTGACCTAGGTTCGAATCCCATTTAAAACTCCATTTTCTTTTATTTTTTTTATTGTTGTAATCTCAAATATATATATATATATATATGTTGAGAATGGCTCAACAACGATACTCTGAGGTTTAAGTCAAAATACAATTATGGAGCTAGTTTAATTGTATAGTGAAAATGATTTTGTATGAAGAGACTGCAAAGAACTCGTTGAGGAATTCACACACAATTAATTTTCTGCACTTACTTCAAAATCACAATCTTGCCCCTAATTGTACTCCTTGCTTTTGGTGGTGCCTGATTCAACTTTCCATTTTAACAATAAGGGTGGCAGTTACTGATCACATCAATTTGGACAACTCAAGTTGTTGTCCTCCAGTACTAAAAGTAATTTAAGCAACTTACCACATTGAAAATTAATCTTAATAGAAAATAGTGATAGTGAAAAATTAGTTGCTATGCCTTTTCCACAATAATGATGCATAATTTTAGTAAAACTTGTGAAAAAATTTGCCATAATATATAGCCATGGTGCATGTTTTTGCCTCGATATGGGTAACACTAAAATATTTTCATCACGTTCTTTGATCATTGGCTATCGCTTTCAATATAGCTATTAAATTTGAATTATTAACTATTACTTCCATCACACCTATTATTACTTTGATTGTCAAAAATTCATTTAATTTGTAGTACCCCATCTCGTTCGAATACCAATCATGATTATTGAGCAGCCATTTGGCGCACCTACCATAGGCCTTATTGGGCCAACCGGGCTTTCAGGGGCCTCTCTTTGTACAAATGGGCTTGAGGAAGCATGGGTCAAATTTTCTTACCGGGCCTAGTCTCCAATATACACTATCTATCACGACAAAACTAGAATACTTGCAATTGATTTTGAATTGATTTAATTTTATAATAATATTATAATGTTTTCTAATCATTTATTTACTTTTAGTTGATAAGTCAGTGAATATATATTTTCTAATTGGTGTGGTCTAAGTAGCCGCCTAGAGAGTAAGAGGTAAAAATTAAGATCTTGACTTGTGAATACGGTTGACTTTGATCGAATGGTCTTTTTCTCTCAAAAACTCTCTTTAATAAATGCTTTTCTTGTGCGAATGAGTGATTCACCGTATTAATTATCTTTAGAGTGTATTTATAGTGTTTTAGTGAAGAATTATAACTTGATTAATTAATTTATATATTTATTGTTGTATAATTACTTTGTAATTGCTTTTATATTCTTGAGGAATATAACAGGTATATTACTGATAATCATATTTAATTATTTAAAGGAGGCCATGATATATAGAAGAAATATTTCATTCGGAAATTTGAGTTTTTGGCCGTTGGGATAGCGTTTGGAACGTTGCAGCCTCACGGACGACTCGGAAAAGAAAAGACGATTTGTTAGGGGTCTATCTTAAATTTCACGTTTCATATGGCCCACAAACGAAATTACCCAGAACTAGAAGGGCATCAGGTAAAATACATAAAATACGAAGAGCCCAACAACGCCAAGATAGTAGCAACGCTGCAGTTCACAATACTTTGTTTTGAGGAGACGAAGAATAGTCAGAGAGAGAGAAAGACAAACTTTTCTTGTGTTTCTCTCTCTTCCCTTTCTTCCTCAGGTATGGTTTCCTTTTTCGCTGATTAATTTCTTTTTCTTTTCTTTTTGTATCTTAATCTTGTTATGATTATGACGGAATATTCACTGATATTCAAGAATTATGCTTTACTTCTGTTGATCAATGTTTTCTTCGTGTTACTCACTTTATGTTTGTTGAAAGAAATCAGTACTTTGTTCATGAATTTCATGTAAAAATTATAGGTTTGATTTGATCAGTCAGTGTTTGATCTTGAGCAAGATGATGGGTTTCGGGCCTTTGGGTAGTGGAGCAGGAGGAAATTTCTCATCATCGTCATCGTCAAGTTTATCAGCTTCAGCCCCTCCGTTTACTGTTGATAAATTAAACCCTAAGCCCAATTCAAACCCTCTTTTGCATTACTCTGACTTGACTTTTGTTGAACCCTTTAGCCACACATGGCAGTATGCACGCCCTTCAGCTCCTAGACCTGAAATGGGAATTGATTCTACTGGAATAAATAGCTTGCCTCTGGCCAATGATTATCAATTTTCGGCTTCTGTGTCTATTAGCCCCTCTAGTACCCCTTGGTCTGCTCTCAGTCCCGCTACTAAAGTGTCAGGCAGTGCATTTGGTTATGGTGGTGAAGTTGAGCCTTACCATTCGCCGTATGTTCCGCCGATGGTTGGAGAAGATGGTCTGTTGATCGACGATGAAGGGGCTCGGTACAATGTGGGGTCTTCTTCTGGAGTGAGTGTTAAGTCTCAGATTGATTATACTAACAGCTTGTTTGACTTGGAGTATGGACCTCGCTGGATTGATAGTTTGGGATTTGATGATGGGAAGAGGGCTAAGAGAGCGGAAATTGATGGCAGTTTCTTCTCTGAGAAAGCAAATGTTGGTGGTTCACATAGTTACACTTATCAAGTTAACCAAGGTACTCGTCCTATCTTGACTAAAGTGTGTGCTACTTTTTTACACTTGTTGAATGGTGTGATTACGGATATATTTTTGTGAGTCTTCATTAGTCATGTTTCTTGCCCTTGATTTAACTGGTGAAATTTGAAAGGTTCTTTCCTGCGTATGTTTCTATTTTGTGTTGACTCCAACTTGTTTATGTTCTCTACTTTCAGCAAATTTGTGTAATGCTAATCTCAAGAAGCGGTCTTTATGATATTGGTAGGAAGATGAAGAAGGTAACTAATGAGGAGACAAAAGATTCCTTGCTCATCTTTGAGTGTGAACTAACATTGGGATATTTGTAGAGTGTTTTAAGACCAGGCGCACAATACAATTGATGTATTCAATTTGGAAGTTTAACCTTGTTTGATGGCCTCTGTTCATTTTCCATTTAAGGATAGTACTTCTGTGCGAAATATTGGGATGTTTCTTATTTGAGGGAGTTTTATAATGAGTGGTGTACTATTAGAGATCTTTAATGTTTATTGTGGGCAATTTTTTGGTTTCGTGTCATGTCTATGGTTGCTTTTACTGTACACATTGCCTCTTCCCTGTATGGCTCTTTGCTTACTGTCTGAGTTTGTGAACATGTATGCATGTGTGGATGCGTGTACGCATATTGGCCCGTGTAAATTGCTTTGATGTAATTCAGGAGGGCGAGGCACTGAAAACTGGAGCAAATCTCGAGAAGATTCTGGCATTTCATATAAAAAATTCAATCGATCTGCTGACAGAGAAGCGTATACTGGATCTTCAAGTGTCGGACACATGGAAGACAAGTCGTGTCTTGAGCCAAATCTTGGCCTCTTTCCCTATGATTCAAATACGTATCTCTCGGCATCCAGTTCAAACTACCCAGAATCTCACCCTTCCGTCATACCCAGTGAAGTGCACAAGAATTTCTCAAACTATCAAGACTCTTATGGTCCGTATGAAAAATGTGTTAGGCCTGCAGATAAGCCCTTCACCGGCCATGGTTCAGTAATAAGGTCCTTTCCTACAGTGGTCATAAGGCCGCCGCCGCC
Organism: Handroanthus guayacan; assembly: GCA_014898755.1. Lineage (NCBI taxonomy): Eukaryota > Viridiplantae > Streptophyta > Magnoliopsida > Lamiales > Bignoniaceae > Handroanthus > Handroanthus guayacan. Next base: position 474,336 of record JACFYI010002211.1, read on the forward strand.
AGCTACCAATGGACGAACTATCGTATCTAGAAAACCTGCTTGTAGCGACAGTCTTGGAGCTGTCCACCGTACGGATTTTGATCACTCTAGTCCCTCAAAGCAGAAGGATTCTGGCCTAAAATCAAGCTATGAGATCAAAGAAGACTTGTCTGAAACAAATCTGTTCAACTTTGCTAAGCAAGGAAATGGTCTCGTTTCATTAACTCCAGCGAAACAACTGTCAAATCCACAGCCGTTTAAGGATACTTCTGATCGCAAGGTTAAAGGAAGATATGGATCTCAATTACCGGCTATAAAAGTCTCAGGTGGTGTTGCTACGGCTTGTGATATTGTTCAAGTGGTTCCCACCGAGGGTTCTTCAGGTTTTATAGATCATCAAAACCTGGCGGTGGATTCACCTTGTTGGAAAGGAGCAACGTCGCCTCAATTTTCAGCATTTGATATTGAAGCTGGCAGCTCTGATCATGTGAAGAAAAATTTGGATGAATATTATGGTTTTGATTGTGAAAAGCTTCAAAATCTCCAGTCAGTAGTTAATTCTAACAGAGGTTTTTCTGAAAAAGTGGAAGGAGACAAGAAGAATGAAGATGGACATGCAGGAAATGATGCAGTACTTACGTTGGAAAGGACTCTTGATGCTATTAGTTCAAGTAAAGAACGAAGTTCATTGGATCATGCAAAAGGCGGAGATTGGATTTCAACTATGGTAAACAGTAAAGGAGCTGAGATAAGTGATGACTCCAATATGCCAAGAAAAGAATCTGGTCTTGTAAACAACTTAACTAATGGTTTTGATATTAAAGTTTCTGTTGGTGAAGAGGGCAGAGGGATGACTCTAATTGATGTCTCTGAAGGTGGTGCCGTTGCTGTTGCTGTTCATGCGGCAGAGAAGGTTTTAGCTTCACCTGCTTCTCAAGAAGATGCCACTGAATGTACTAAACTGCTAGATCGAAATTTGAATCATGGGGCAGAGGAAGTTCTAGCTTCGTCTACTTCTCAAGAAGGTGCCACGGAATGTGATAAAATACAGCATCCAAATTTGAATGTGCCGACAATGATTAAGGCAATACATAATCTTTCGGAGTTGCTTCTGTTGCATCTCTCAAATGATGCATACTCTCTGGAAGAGGAAAACACTGAGACGATCAAAAAAATAATATGCAATCTTGATTCATGTTTGAGTGAAAAAACTGTCCCGGCATGTAATAAGCCAGAACCAAAGATTCCTGTGGGAGACACTTCTGAGAAACTTGGGGAGTCCCGTAATGTGGTATGCCTCATTTATGGACTTGCGTAACAATGTCAAGAAGCGGGTTATCCCTTTTAGGATTCATTTTTATGAACTCTTGTTGTATCATATCTTTTGCTTTCTCTCCTGCCCCTGGATATAGATACATTTCTTAGATCTTTCGGTATCTTGTATAGAATAATGGTACTGTTTGTTCAGGGTATAATTTCAGGAAGTCCCCGTGCGACAAACGAAGCTGTGAATTCTCCCATCAAGCTTGATCATTGTTATAAACATGAAGATGAGAAAAAGCACAGTTCTTCTGGTAAGAAAGATGAGAAATCACCAATTTTCTCACCCTTGAGGGATGACTTAGACTTAGCAAGAGATGATGATACGTCAAAGGTATGTGCTTTATTGCTAATATGGTCAGCTTCATTCGCAGCAAGCGTTGTCATACATGGGAAAAGTATGAAATCTAGACTGTATTAATCAAGAAATATAGTCTGCCACTCATTTTTTCTATGATCATGCTTGCAGGCTATAAAGAAGGTCCTTGAAGAGAATTTCCACTTCGACGAACAAATGCACTCTCAAGCGCTGCTCTTTAAGAGTCTGTGGCTCGAGGCAGAAGCTAAACTGTGTTCGATCAGTTATAAAGCTCGCTTCGACAGAATGAAGATTCAGATGGAAGAAGTTAAACTCAAGGCACCACAAGGTTAGATTCTTGTTGTGATAGAACTAATTTGTTGTTAATCCACTATCTTACCAAAATGTCTAAATGTTCCCAGAAAATGAGGATCTTGCAGAAATGATGCCTGATGTTTTCATTGCACCAATAAGTCCTTCTGAGCTGGCCCCCAAGGCTCATGATAGCTCAATTCTAAAGCCCGCATTACAGAACACCACGAGTGGGCATGCTGATGATATCGACACTTCAGTCATGGCCAGATTCAATATCTTGAAATCTCGAGAAGACAACATGAAACCAATAAATACGGAAGAGGACCAAGAACCTGAGTTGCTCGACGGTGTACATGCAGATTCTATCATGGCCCAACTCAATATCCTGAAATCACGTGAGGGAAACTCAAAATCGATCATGGAAGAGGAACAACTTGAAACAATCCATGGTGAGTTTTCCGGTAAGAAATACCTCAGGTCTTCCGAAGATAAATCCTTAAATGTGACACTGAAACCTCAAACAGGCAGTCGTAGTGAAGGGAGATTTGGTTCATACGAATACGAATCTCTGAATGAATTTCATCTCTCTGTGACAGATGATCCGATAATCCATTCGTTCGACAACAGCAGGATGAATAGTCAGAATAACTGGGGATGGCATGACAGTTCTTCCTCTTCAGAATGGGAACATGTTGTGAAAGATGATTTTTCATGGAAGAATTAGTGAATGTGGAGTTGGGACTCTCTTGTGAATATTGTTGCTGCTTAAGATTGTTCGAAGATGTAATAAAACTTTGTGAAATACTTTGAACAGGAAACTAGATTGGGGTAATATGTTTTGTCCCAATGGCTTAAGCAAAGATGTTGGCTTGTGTATATTTTGTGAAAATGGATATCTTTTGTGTACTTGGGTACAAGTAATTTAACTAGGATTATGGTAACCGAATTTCTATGCTCTAATGGGTTGTCACTTTGAATTCCTGGGAGTTTATTTTTGTGTTTTTCTTTATTCTGTTTAATTTGGAATGTCATTTGTTGGATGCAACCGAATTGAGCTGATTCATAAATTTGAAGAATCTACTCAAAAAATATTCAAGCTTGAGCTTGGGTAGTGTTTGAGTTGAGTTCAATTAGATAATTTTTTATCATTGGTTCATAAGCTCGTCTATTTTTCCCCTAAATATATGTATATACGTATATATAAAATCATATAAGGTTGATCTTGAATACACCAACCAATCATACTTTTTGAGTTCGAACTTGGAACTTTGTTTCTAAACAGAAGTTTTGGTAAAACGAATCGGGTTTAGCAAAATCCAAAGCTCGAGCTAAATGTTCCTCATTTTTCTCAACTCATCAAGTTTGAGATCACTAATTTCGAACTCAAGCATGGGCCAAGCCCGAAATGCAAATTTGAGACAAATAAACAAGCTTGAGCCTCGTCGGGCTAGACCTCGTCTAAAAAAACTAGGCGAAGCTCACTTTGAGTTGACTCAATGTTCATTCGTCAACTTGCACTCTCCCCACACCATTTCATATATCCAATAATAACAACCCGGAATAACTTGCTTTTCTGTTGGGATCGCCTTGAAATATGTGGCCCTATGACCAATTATCCCATGGACCCATGCATTTCCAACACATTATGTAACAAACTCATCTTCCCCACTAATGCAGCCATACTTTCAGTTCCATAAAGCCATGATCAATTTTCATGATTTTTATGGTCAAACTAAAATTATATAGAACTAATGTTGCCCATATTGTTGGTCTAGTATTATATTTGTACCCCAGTTCTCGTATTTTTTACTTCTTGTTAGAAACATTCATCTTTCATTACTCAATTTTATCACTAGATTCTAAACTTTTTTAATGGAAATGACTTCATTTCAAGACAGAATATCGCCAATCATCCTTAAAACGTGTCGATATATGTCCATTTTCACCTTCATGATCAAAATTTCACAAAAACAATTCCCACATCAAGTTGTCATTTTCATACAAAAAAGAAAAACTCATATATCTCACTGAAAGTGATCAAGAAACAGTAGTTTTTGCCTCAAATCACTCTGGATTCCGTTAAGCTTGCTCTATAATATCTAATAAAGTAAGAAAATAATCAACAATATTAGGCCCCATATAATAAAGTAAAAGATTAGTCCCACTTGCTTCCTCATAACTAAACATAAAATCCAATCATTTTTTCATAAACTGATCCAATCTAACCACTAATTTTGTATTTTCATGCACCAAAGTCAATATATCCTTTATCCTCTAAATAGTGCTTGCATGAAACCTTTGTTTTATTTGATTCATAATATAATAATAATGTTAGCAACAATTACGCGTTGATTGTCCGCGTTCAAACCTAATCCAGTTGCCTTTTTTGATTCTTCTTCTTCTTCTTTCTTTTTTTTTTTTTTTTCCTTTTTATTTTTTTTAAAAACTTCGATTCGATTTTCTTCTTCCCAATTCACTTCTTATCTTCTATGGATAATTAACGCCAATTGAGATTTGGATATAATTTTACTAAAAATACCTCCTGAGGTTTAGATAATTACCATTATACACTCTGTCGTTAGTTCAACAGACAAAAAACTTAAGTAAGCATTAGGGGGTCTACTTGTAAATGTTTCATTCAATGCTTAATATTAGATTTTCAAGAGTATAATTGTAATGGTACACAAGCTTCGTTAAGTTTTTTATAACTAAACCTCGGTAGAGAGTGTAATGTCAATTATCCAAACTTCAAGTGGTGTTTTGGTAATTATGGCAAACCTCAGAGGAGTTAAGATAATTATCCCTATCTTCTACTTTACAAGTTAAAATGACATTCACAACATATTGCCTAGTCATTAAGCACTAGTCATATGATAAAAAAATGGCTTAATGGGACAGATTTTTTGCCTATATATAGCTTAAACTTATGAATGAGTTAACCCCAAGAAAAGAAAAATGAGTTGTAGACAACTTACGAGTTTGATTTCAGTACTTTTGTACTGCTATTACATTATTGTTAAGTCAGAAGCTCAGCTTCAAGTAGGATTTTATCAAAGTTCATGTCCTTTGGCTGAGTTCATAGTGAAGCAAGAAGTTAGAAATGGATTCATTAGAGACAATGGAGTTGCTGCTGGTCTTGTTAGAATGCATTTCCATGATTGTTTTGTCAGGGTAAGACATCAGGAGAAAAAATTATTTTTCAATTTGAACTTTGCATGTTTTTACATTTTGGTATATATACTCTTTTCTCTTATTTTAAACATTGACATCGAGATTATGCATTTTTCTTTATCAATCAATGATATTTGAGGATTAATTTCGACAAAAATTATGTCATTTGACTTGCATGCCTTTATAGTAATGTATTTTCTCCAATTTCGCCTGCTGAAATGCTCAACTTTTGAGTTGGAATTGGAGTTAATTATATAATCGTACGGATAACTTCAATATTTTAGTTTCTGAAGTATATCATCAATTTAGTTTGTGTCCTCTATATATGTGCAACACTCATCACATTACATCCTTGACATTTTCTAATTTCTTTCAGTGTCGTCCTTCCGCCAACTTTCACCATTAATTGTTAACTGAAAAGAACACGTTTAACTCTTATTGCCCTCCAAAAGCATTTTCTATTAGCAAATAACAAGAATATTGATCGAAGGACGACATTGGATGACATTAGCTAGCTAGAAACAATTAGAGACGTGATGTGATGGGAACTATAAATGAAGGAGAAAAATTGAATTAATGATAAAGTTTAGGGACCAAAAATAGATCCCTTATATTTCATACGTCAATAGTTGATTAACAAATTAACATATCCTAGAAGAAATGCATGCACTTGATGATTCCGATGGAATATTCAATTAGAAATGCTCAAATATGGCTAAGTAATGAAAAAATGAATAATCTCAATGACAAAGCATCGCACGTAAGGGCAGGTAGCTAAATCAAAAAACGCATATAGTTCGAATTGCAGAATATACTTTTCCTGAAACTTATTTACATCCTAACAAGTAACAAGCAAGAATATATTTATGATTTACTCTTTTTCTTGCGTCCAAATATCAAAAACCCTCAACTTATAATTCAAGATCAAGGAAGCACAGAAAACAAAAATAAACATGTTTTTGCGTGCTTTGTGTAGGGCTGTGATGGCTCCGTTCTAATAGACTCAACTCCATCAAACACAGCCGAGAAAGATGCACCACCCAATAATCCAAGCCTTCGAGGGTTTGAAGTGATTGACAATGCAAAAGCTAAGCTCGAAGCCATTTGTAAAGGCGTGGTTTCATGTGCAGATATACTCGCGTTTGCAGCTAGGGATAGCATTGAAATAGTAAGAAAATCAATTAGTAACATATATAGTGTTTTTCTTTTTCATTACTGCTATATTTCAGTCGTAATTCAGTGCACGGATTAGTTAGCTATTCTCCTTTTCTTTTCTCCTGCAGACGGGAGGATTTGGATATGATGTCCCTTCTGGGAGGAGAGACGGCCGAGTTTCTTTAGCTTCTGAGGTTGCATCAAACTTGCCACCTCCCACGTTTAATGTGAATCAACTCACTCAAGCATTTGCAAACAAGGGTTTGTCACAAGAAGAAATGGTTACCCTTTCCGGTAATATCTCTACTAAGAATATATACTATTATTTGAGCCCGATTCACACATAACTTTATATTTTCATTGTGATGCAATTAAACACCAATCAAGAGTGTTGAATAGAGAATCTCGTTATGAGTAGCTACGAAACAAATAGAAATTTGGTCCCTAAGTAAACATGAACAAACCGTTAAGGACATTGGGTTTAAGCCTTCGATAACCTTCAAAAAGTTTCGGGTGGGGGGGAGGATGTTACCTTTAAAGATTGATATGTGAACACGAATAAATCGTTAAGCACATTGGGTTTAAGCCTATGATAACCTTCAAAAAATAAAGGGGGGGAGAGAGAGAGAGAGAGAAATGATTGTTAGAAAAACAGGTGCCTTCAAAGATTTATTACCTAAAAAATAGGATCAAATGCGATATCTACAGTAGCAGAGGTATAGCAGTGTCAAAAAATTTGCCCTAGTTAAACCGTTGAGTTTTCCATTATACCCTTATAATCTAACATGACATTGATAAGTACATTACGATCTTCCATGAGTGATAGGTTTACGAACTCATTTATATAAATTTTTGTGACATACTTGCAGGAGCACACACCCTAGGGAGGTCGCATTGCTCATCCTTCAGAAACAGGCTCTACAACTTCAGCACAAATACAGGTCAGGACCCAACATTAGATCCGATATATGCAACCCAACTGAAGCAACAATGTCCACCCGGTGCGGATCCAAGTCGGGTGGTGCCCATGGATCCTTCAAGCCCATCTGTGTCTGATGTCGGATACTACAAGGGTATTCTTGCAAATAGAGGCTTGTTTACCTCGGATCAGACCCTTATGACAAGCCCACAGACACAAGCACAAGTTGTCCAAAATGTTCAGAACCCATTTCTTTGGCAAGTTAAATTTGGGGCTGCAATGGTAAGTATGGGAAAGATTGGCGTTTTAAGTGGTAATAATGGTGAGATCAGGGCCAATTGTAGAGTGATTAATAGTTGAGTTTTCAAGGGTAACTTTTTGGGTTTTAGTTACATTATTTTTATGCAAGATGAAACCGTAATGTTTAGTTTGGTGTACTTTGAATTCGAACACAACCAGAAAAAGAGGTTAAGTGTGCGTTTAAGTTGATCTTTGAAGGTCGCAAGAATTGTAAAATATCAATGCATCCACATTTACAAGACTTGGGTGTCAAATTTGTTTGTCTTTTACTTGTTATGACCCATGTTTTAGCAGTCGGATCAAAGATGGCATCGATAACTTCATAAATATATTTAATATGAATAAATATGCATTATTTCAAATAAATAAAAACATAAAGCATTAAGAATTAAACAAATGTAATCATTTATTGCAATATATTTTACACGTTGTGTTCTATTATTCAAATATTGATTAAAAATTTAAAACTAAACAAGGAACCCAAAAAAAAAAAAAGATTAAATCGAAAAATCAACTTTGCCTCCTTTTGCATTTTTGAACACCAATTTACGCTAATTCGCGTGCCAGAAGATTTTGTGGATATCCAGTCAAAAGAGCCTACCAGTTCACGATTGAACAAGAATGTGTAGGGTAGTTTTTAAAACCCCCGGTAACGACTAACTATAAATTTGAAAGATAATCATTTAACATAAGATGCTCAAACAATTCTCCAAATTATGGATACTGCAACAACTCAGGTCCTTGCTGCGTAAGATTTCCTTCAAAATATAACCAAAACTGCAGCTCTTTCTTCAAGAAACTAGTTTAACTGAAACAGAAATAGAAGGCACAATTTCACTACTCAACAATAACCTGTTAATCCAGATAATCGAATAAGATCGTACCATTCATTCCAAAAAATCATCAAAACAAAGCAACCTTCAATCTAGGAGAACTACAATCCAATTTAGGTGGTCAACTCCATGATTGCACTCACAATATCTCCATTGTGAGTCTTAAGAGCCTTCACAGCTTTTGTTCGGGAAACCCCGGCTTGTGTCATAACCAAATCAATGTCCCGAGGCTCGACTCCAGTCTCATCAACTTCCTCCTCTTCCTCAACCGCTTGGGCAGATGCAGCTGCGGCTGCTGTTTCTGACTTAGCCATTACAGAACCCATATCGGGCATCCTGAACTGTTGTGCAGCCTGGGTCTGCAGCTGAGAGCTCAAATCCTCAATCTTGGCCTCTCCAAAAATGACATAGGTCTCGGAATTTGGGCTTTTGAAAACATCAGGTTTTGAGATGAAAAACAATATCTGCACGTATCATGGCTTTAAACTAGCTCAGTAAACAGGAATAAAGAGATTGTGCTATTCTCTAAAGGAATGCACAGCGTAGTGAACAAAGGATTGGGAAGACAATTACGTTTTTGGTTCTCTTGATAGTGACCCTACTAACACCCGTAACAGGTTTCATTCCAAGTTTCAACATGGCCTTTCGACTCTTCTTCTCACTTCTGCTTTGCTTTGAACTTTCATTTCCACCTGTTCAATTGTCCAACAAAATAACACTATAACTTCCATTGCGCCAGCTAATAAATTTCAAAACCCGCCCGCAAAAGGTAAATGACTACTAAAAGAGAGTCTACAACACAACATCCAAATAAACAATTTAAGTAAACACCTATTATAATATACTTAATAACTACAAGCAAGATCTGTAGGAAATTACTATCATATGATAATAACAGTGGGCGAAAACCAGCTACATAAGAAGGTGCTTACATACATTTGCTAAGGCTATCAAAACCATTTCATATCAATGCATCTGAGCACCACACTATACTTTTACCAGTGAGAAAAAGCACCATACACACGACTACCACCACCAAATTCGATTATCAACATTCCGGTAAATCAAAACCAAACAACAGACCTGGAGTGCCATCATCCTTATCATCCTCTTCGTCATCTGAATCATCAGCATCATCATCATGCTCCTCATCCTCCTTCACATCCTCCACCACTGGCTTATCCTTAACAAAAAACCAAAAATGGTTTCAAAACAAATAAACTACAAATTTATACCAAAAAGAAGCGAATTTCATAGAGAATCTGAAAGAGTACCTGAAGCTTCTTCTGAGCTTCTTCATTTTCTTCAACAACAGGACCTGGCATGGCGGCTTATGGGGAAATGCTGGAGAGCTCTGCGAGGTGTGAGGATAGAGTGAGCCTCTTAAGTGTAACAGATAATGTGATGGGTTTTTATTCTAGGGTTCGCATTTAGGGTCTAGCCCAATTTTTGGGCTTCACCATTTTTTGTAGCCCAACTCTTCTTCAATAATTTTCAGCCCATTGAAATTGGATCTTTCCAGCCCACTTAACCCCCCGGCCTATATCATTTTCAATATAATAATGATATGTTTGCGCAATGATAATTACACGTAGCATGTGTTATATTTTATTTATTCTTTTACATTTTAGCTTTTGCATCAAATTGTTGTGGGAATTTTTTTGTTTTTTCTTAATAGGCATAATTTTTTCTATTTTGAATAATTAATAGCATGATAATTAATATGTAGATGAGACCTTAACCTAATGGCAAGATGAAGACCTCATGACTCTAAAGGTCTTGAGATCGATTTATACCAATATGTATGGCTGGCTTTTTTACCGCCTGATAATTTAAAATTGTTTTTTTGCTATATGTAGGTTATTGGGGACTTTAATTTTCTTATTATTGCACTGATCTTTAATTGCTATTGATCATTATATTTGTTAAATGTAGTAATCACTCATCTTCATGGAAGTAGAATTTGGATTTCCTTTAATAATTTTTAATCATGCAATTTCAAAGAGGTGGGAGTCGCATTAAATTTATTTACTATTTTAAGATGATTATGCTCAAATCCAACCACATATAAATACAATGATATTTCATACTTGAATATGATCGTATAAAACTTTTACTTCAACAGTAATTCAATAATTTGGAAGGTGTATCACTGAGTTTTTCAGAAACATCTTATATGCTTCCATACCCTATACAATCCTCTCAAACGGGGGGACGAGAAGAAGGAGAAGGAAAATATATATATATATATATATTTGAGCTTACAAATATTGAAATAAGCTATTGATGTGTTCGAATTAAATAAAATCTTATAGATTAGAAGATGTTAATGATGAAAATACTGTAATTTATATACAGTAGTTAAAAGAACATGTTAAAATCTTAAAGATAAGTTAAAACCATCTTACAAAATCCTAACTTATCATTTTGGGAGCTCACAAGCTCTTCTCAAAAAAAAATTATCAAACAGCTTATAACATCTTATAAGCTTTCCAATAGCTTATGAGCTCGCCCAAACACCCCTAACTTTAGTTCCTAACCATATATTTAACATTAAACTATACAAAGATAGCAAGTGATGCAAGAAAACATATGCTACCCCAAAGCATGAGCCCATAATCCATGCTAACAAGAGCCTCAGTATTCTCCATTCTCACCTCAGTCAGTAGACAGTAAAGCTCACAAAAACTAAGCATAGATTGTAGCTTTTCTACGTCTTGATACTTCAAAAGCTCTTGGCTAATTGTCTCCTTACTTTCTTTTCTTTGTTCCAAGCTTCGTTGTTAAATGCATGGCAATGGCCACTAGATCCCACCCATTTTGAGCACGGAGCGGATAAATCACAAACGTAACAGTAACACTGCATAATAATGAGAGCAAGAATGTAATTCGTAAGTTGGTATTAGAATCGACTGAACCTTATAACGAAAAATGTGTTACCAGTTTACAGTGAATTTCGTGAGGCGTCTTCTCAAAGGGATATTTCGCGCAAGTGTGTCGTGGATGAGGATAATCTCTGCATGCTACCTATTTGATATCATCTCAAGATGAAAACAAAGATAATTAGTTCTATTCTATTTACTCGACCCTTGACTTCAAAGAGAAAAGAAGAGAAAACCCAAATAGTATTAAGAGGGCGTTAGCCAATGTGATTACCATCAACTTTTCATCTTTTAGCTACTCAAAATTTGGTGGAGACATAGAGTGCTTGATAAAGTGACTTCTATTTCTGCAGTGGAGAACTTAAGCTAAAATCCACTAGAATTTCTCAAAAAGGCTATCATATTGCATCACTTAAAACCCTAAAATACTCCGAGTGAACCACTCGAATTATTTTCACCGACGACAAAGAAGCCCTCTTGTTACTAGGTTGTACAATAAAGTTTTCATTTCATCTATGTAGAAATTTTATACATTTTAACCTTCCTTCTGCACTATGGAAATTCTAAACTCAAGGTGCTTCTGGCTTCTCATTTTTATAAGTTTCAAGAACTTGGATAAATCCCTTTTGATACTTTAATTACCACAATCAATTCAACTAAAAATCAAGGAGTAGTCTCTAAAAGCAACAAGTTTCATATACAAAATCTTCTTTGCTGGCTCTTAAAATCTTGGAATAAGGTGTGTATTCACAACTTAATCAGCATAAAAAAATTGATAGATTTAAACAAATGGAGATGCTAATGACATTGTAATATGAGGGTATAATATCCGCAAATCCACATTTAATCACTATTTTAACACTCAAAAGAGCAATACTCCAAAGCAAATTTTCTTAGTCATAATCACATCATTCACACAATGCAATATAGTAAATAAAAGAAAATTTGAAATATAACAAGCGTTTACCACAAAGATGTGTTACTTTCAGCACTTATAAATTATAATTACCATAATAAACTAATAAACAACAAATACTAAGAATACCCATTTCATATAATCAAATTTTAAGCTAAGCCAAATTGAAAAACTGCAAATTTTAGAACTTAGAATAATTATTACCTGTCCTTTTTCAGCTACTACAGTCAAGTCACTGTTAGCATTATCAAAATCCTTAGAATAGGAAACCTTCAACTGATCATCGTAGGGATCAAAATCAAGAATAAAGCAATCTTCACTCTCCTCAAATTTCTTAACTTCATCCCTGTTTTTCAGACAGAAAATGTGTCTCAGAGGAGTGCCCTTCGGGTCAGGGGAAGGGCAAGAATCGTCGATTTCAATTACTTCTCTTTCTTTTCCAGCCATTGAAGAAATCTTCTGAACTTCAGGTTTATTTACGATGTAATTAGTACCCATTGCGAGGTTTTAATTTATTGAAAATATCCAAGGAAGATGAGGGGTTTTTAAGCTTGAAATAGAGGAAAAATTAAACTTAGAGATTTTCAAATTTGGATTTCTGAGGTGACGGGGGAAGAAGAGAGAGAGCCGTTCAGAAAGCACGTTTCTATATGGGCGGGGCTCTGTACTTGCAACTTATTTTGGGCTTGAGCCCAATTAGCAAAAAAAATGGGAACACTGGTACAAGTAGACTAATGTCCAGTCCATAATTCATGACTGTTAAATCTAATAAGATTTTTTTTTTTTTTTTTCAATACAGAAATTGGCCAATTTTTTTAGTCCAATTTTTAGAATTTCTGATCGATTAATAATATTTAAAGTATCAAATGCGCTTAGAAATAGTTAAAAAAATATCTTAATTTGAAAAAGGCAGATCGAATATAAATTTAAGCAATTCAATTTGTTCAAAACCTGAATATGAGTTTTACTAATATTTATTAAATTGATAATTTTACATACATAAACTATACTATATATATAGTAGTAGAAATTTTCTGTGTGTGTTTCAAATGATTTTTTTTCAAAATATCCCAGGTAAATTTCATAATTCTAACTTTATACAAAAGTAACTACCATTATATATCTTTTGATTCACTATTGTAACTTTATATATTTTTATGTGTGTTTAGAAAATCAACTAAACACTTTGAAACTATTAAAAAACCTTTAAAGTAAATAAATGTTTATTTCATTAACCTACACTTTTGTGTCTGTAGTGGTCGTTTGATACCAAAATTTGATTTTCAATTTTTTCCTTCACGATTACAACCACCCGACTATTTTTAATGCTATCACTACACCACTATCTTTGATCGCAACAACTCAATTATCTTTGGTTGCAATTATTCATGCATGACTGTTTTTCATTGACATTTTTGATCGACCAGATTTCTTCATTTTCATATATATATATATATATATTTCCATAATCCATTTATTTGAAATAGATAAAATATTTGTAAAAATATTACTCAAGTAATATTTTATAAATGTGGGAATTACCATGTGCATAATAATTGCTAACACTATACAATTGTAAGCACACACATCAAATATGCTAGAATTATAAGTTTTATAAAGACACTTAAACAAAATATAATATATATCGCATTATAGTAAATAATACTAAAATGTATTTTTTTTTTCAATTAAAGATAATATATATTAATATAATTACCGTTTACACTTACTCAAAACAATTTTGCTTACCAATTTTTTTAATTTTTATCATATTTGAATTTGGTATCAATAAATTTAGACTCAGTAAGATCTCGAATCATATCCAGTTATGGCAATCTATGATAAACTCATTTCTCCCTCTCTTTAATCTAAGTCCATCCCATTAACAAACATAATCAAATCCGTGTTTCGATATAAATTTCATACTTCTGTATCAATTATGAGTAATATATTACTTATGTTATAATCTCGTGAATAAATATTTTATTAAACGAATCTTTGGATTTGACCCCAAATTTTATGATGGGTGTGGGTTGATAGAACGTCCTTTCAGGCTTAACATTAATTTTGTTCAAATAGCACAAGAGACTCCCCACCATCAAATCAGATTAATAAATCTAGACAACAACAAGCAGCTCCTAACGGGGATGCCGCCGTTCTTTGGATGCAAAGACATAGCCTCCACCTTTTCACAGTGGAAGGTAAGGTTCAAGTCCCACCGGTAATGTGTGGAAATTTGTCTACTGTATGGTAGTCTTTGTCTATCAAATAATAGTTTAGATTATTTGTATTGTTTAATCATATATTTGATTTTTAAAATGTAATATTACAATGATATTGATGTATTATGAAATGTAATCGCTTCTTTAAAAGCTTCTAATGGGGGTTGGTGAAGTGATAATTACTTTCTTGCACAACTTCCTGAAAATCAACCGTCTATATTGTGAAGAGGGTCCATAGAGTTAAAAATTATTCAATAAAAACAACTTTTCTACACGCATTCAGCGATCAAGAGCTGAATATTGTCAACAATAATTAGAGGGTGCTTGGATGAATTTAAGACGTCTTTTAAATTTCTTTTTCCTTTTCATTTGGATTGATTGTATTTACCTTGTCTGCAAGATATGATATTTATTAACTTACTTTTTTCATGATTTTAAATTACTAACTACTCCCTTATGGGTTTACGATATGACATTGACCTCCCATAGTATTAAGATTTCTAATAGAATTTGATCATGTTATCTAAAAAATAAATTGGACTTCTTAATATACCCCTACTTTTAGTGATTTAACTTTTATAGACTGAATTGTTCTTGATAATAGCTACTATGTGCTTGTAGTGAAGCAATCATTGTAGTTATCACCTAGGATAGTTTAATTTAAATACTAAGGACAATGATATATTAGGAGGGTCAATTAATTTTTTGGATGACGTTATCAAATTTTTTTTATTTCTCTAATGTGATGGGAGGTATATATAATTTAGTAAACCCATAGCAATGGTTGGTAATTTTGAAACCATAAGAGGGCTAGTTGGTAAATACTATGTCCTAAAAGGGAGGTAATTGTAATTAGGCCTTGCAAGGAGCAGAGCTGGGGTACTTTGAGGTCGAGAAGCTAGATTAGGCCTTCTGGTTGTAGTGAGAAAGTTGAGACCTTATTTCTAGTTGCATAAGATTGTAGTCACGGCAAGCCATTCTCTACTGCAAATTTTGGAGCTTAGAATAATTATTACCCGTCCTTTTTCAGCTACCATACGCAAGTCACTGTCAGCATTATCAAAATCCTTAGAAAAAGAAACCTTCAACTGATCATCGTAGGGATCAAAATCAAGAATAAAGCAATCTTCACTGTCCTCAAATTTCTTAACTTCATCCCTGTTTTTCAGACAGAAAATGTGTCTCGGAGGAGTGCCCATCAGGTCAGGGGAAGAGCAAGAATCGTCGATTTCAATTACTTCTCTTTCTTTTCCGGCCATTGAAGAAATTTTCTGAACTTCAGGTTTATTTACGATGCAATTAGTAACCATTGCGAGGGTTTAATTTATTGAAAATATCCAAGAAGATGAGGGGTTTTTAAGCTTGAAATAGAGGAAAAATTAAACTTGGAGATTTTCAAATTTGGATTTCTGAGGCGACGGGGGAAGAAGGAGAGAAGCCGTTCAGAATTCGGAAAGCACTTTTTTATATAGGCCGGGCTCTGTACTTGCAACTTGTTTTGGGCTTGAGCCCAGTTAGCAAAAAAAATTGAGAATACTGGTACTAATGTCCAGTCCATAATTCATCAGCGTTAAATCTAATAAGATTTTTTGTTTTTTTGTTTTGTTTTGTTTTGTTTTTTTTTGTTTTTGAATACAGAAATTGGGTCCAAATTTTAGAATTTCTGATGGATTAATAATATTTAAATAATCAAATGCGCTTATAAATAGTTGAAAAATTCTTACCTTGAAAAAGGTGGATCGAGTATAAATTTAAGCAATTCAATTCATTCAAAATCTGAATATGAATTTTAGTAATATCTTTTTGTTAAAGTGATAATTTTACATGCATAATCTATACTATATACAGAGTAGCAGAACTTTTCTTTGTGTGTTTCAAATGATTTTTCCAAAACACCCTAGGTAAATTTCATAACTCTAACTTTATAGAGAAGTATCTATCATTATATATATTTTGATTCACCTGTAATTTTATATATTTTCTTGTGTTTTAAGAAAATCAAATAAAAACTTTGAAACTATTAAAACACCTTTAAAGTAAATAAATGTTTATTTCATTAATCTACACTTTTGTGTCTATAATGGTGGTTTGATACCAAAACTTGATTTTCAAGTTTTTCCTTCACAATTACAACCACTGCACTATTTTTACTGCAATCACTATGCCACTATCGTTGATCGCAACTACTCAATTATCTTTGGTTACGACTATTTATACATTACTGTTTTTCATTGATGGTTTAGAATTATTAGATTTTTCATTTCCATATATATTTCCATAATCCATTTATTTGAAATAGATAAATATATGTAAAAGTATTGCTCAAGTAGTACTTCATAAGTATGGGAACCGCATGCATAATTGCTAGCACTATACAATTTTAAGCACACATATCAAGTGTGTTAGAATTGCTAGTATTATAAAGACTCCCAAACAGAATATAATATATATCACATTATAGTAAATATGCTAAAAATATATAATTTTTTGTTTTTTCAATTAAAGGTAATATATATTAATACAATTATTGTTTACAAATACTCAGAACAAGTTTGCTTACCGATTTTTAAATTTTTATCATATTTGAATTTAGTATCAATAAATTATAAAATTAAAAGTTAATAAGATCTCAAATCATATCCAGTTCTAACAATATATAATAAACTCATTTCTCCCTTTCTTTAATCTAAGTCCATCCCATTAACGGACCTAATCAAATCTCTGTTTTGATATATATTTTATACTTCTGTATCAAGTCATGTCGAATCTTTGGATTTGGTACCAATTTGTATGATGGGCATGGGTTGATAGAACGTCTTTTTTGGCTAGACAATAATTTTGTTCAAATAGTAGAAGAAACTCCCCATTATTATATCAGATCAATAAATTAATCCAGACATGATGGATAAAAGCTCCTAATGTGGGTTGGTGCCCTAATAATTACTTGCACAAATATTTTTTTATTTTTTTCCTTTGAAAATTAACCGTCTATATTGGGAAGAGGGTCCCTAGGGTCAAAAAATTATTCAATAAAAACAATTTTTCTATACGCATTCAACAATCACGAGCTGAATATTGTCAACAATGATTAGAGGGTGCTTGGATGAATTTAAGACATCTGTTAATTTTTTTTTTATTTTTTATTTGGGTTGTTGTATTTACCTTACCTCTGAGATATGGTATTTATTAATTTGTTTTTTTTCGTGATTGTAAAATTTCCAACAACTCCCTTATGAGTTTGTTATATTACACTGACCTCCTATATTATTAAGATTTTCGATGAAATTTGACTATAGCATCTCAAAAATAAATTGGACTTCCTAACAACCCCCACTTTTAGTGATTTAATTTTTATAGACTGATCTATTATTGATAATAGCTACTATTTGCTTGTAATAAGATAATCATTGTAGTTATCACCAAGGATAGTTTAATTTAAACACTAAGGACGATGATATATTAGAAGGCTCAACTAATTTTTTAGACGATGTTATCAAATTTTGTTTATTTCTCTAACACAATGGTAGGTTTATCTAATTTAGTAAACCCGTAGCAATTGTTGGTAATTTTGAAGTCATGAGAGGATGGATTGTGAATATCATATCCTAGAGCGGAGATAGTTGTAATTAATCCTTACAAGAAGCGGAGTGGAGGTACTTTTAGATCAAGAAGCTAAACCTGGGCCTCGTAGTTGTAGCGAGAAAGTTGAGACCATACTTCCAGTCGAGTAAGATTGTAGTCATGGCAAGCCATCCTTTAAGGCAAACCTTGTTGAAATCGGAGGCATCTGGAAGATTGGTGAAGTGGGCCATTGAACTACGGAGTTCGACATCGACTATAGAGGTCGAACTCCAATAAAAGCTCAAATATTGGCAGACTTTGTGGTTGGAATGACTTCAAGTAACGAGCATCTAAGAAAAGAATTATGCACGATGCATGTAGATGGGCCCTAGGATTGCAGAAGGGTAGATGTCATATATTCATTCAAGGCTTGGGCCACATCGAACTTGCATCACTATAAAATTAAGTTATGATATCACCAGTAACGAAACAGAGTATGACCATGAAGCATTGTTGATAGAATTTAATATTGCCAAGAGATTGGGCATTGATGTAGCCCGAAAATCGGACTAGGGGATCAAAAAGAGAAATTAGGGATCTT
>JACFYI010002211.1:495454-505905 GCA_014898755.1 Handroanthus guayacan
AAAAAAAAAAAAGGATGCTCATCTCTCTCCCGTCAAATGACTATACTATCCTATATTTATATATAAATATGATATGTTGAACTTTTTAATAATATTACTTGTAATTATAATAATAAAAAATATAAACAATAAAAATATTAATAGTTTAAATCTAACAAAATTTCAAACTCCTAATTTTTATTCTTAATAGAATCTTTTTTTTTTAAATCTTTATTTCTCTCTCTCTCTCTCTCTCTCTCTATATATATATGTTCTTTTTATTTTTTGTTTTTATTGGACCTTCTACATTTTTTTTAGATTTTTTAAATGTAATTTTTTTACTTTGAGGATCTCCGCAGGGATCCGTAGGGCTTCAGGAAAGGGGAATGGGAGACAAAAACTCCCTGCTGCGGGGATGGGGGACAGGGAGTGATGTGGGGTTTGGAACAGGAATGGGGACGGAGGAGTAACTCCCAATTCTCATCCCGCGCAAATGTCATCCCCAGTCACAAAACTTGTTTATGTTGTTAGATCAAACTTCATGAATTTGAACTAATTATCCCTTAATTTAATGAATTTCGCATACAATAACCACTTGGAATTCTAAAGATAAAGTCACAGTACCCCTATGCTAATATGCATATACCATATATATATATATATATTTTCATGTTGATGTATCTTAGTTAATCAATTACTTTCAACTTTGAATGGGCTAGAGGAATTCATGCAAATTAAATAAAAACCCGCAGAACAGGTAAATTTGTACATGTTGACATGCTAGATGGAAATTATCAATGTTTAATGGAGATTTACAAATGATAAGCTTCTTAATAAATTCGAGCATTTTAAATTTTCTATTCCATGGGGTGTATTGTTTGTACTTTTTATATACGTCAAATTAAGTATTTTTATTAAAAAAATATATTTAATACACTTGATTGGATAACTAAAATAAAAGAAGATATATCTATTGAAACAAACAATTCAAACTACAATTTAAGAATAAATATATTTTAATAAATAGAAAATCCATTCTAATTGACTATAATACGGAACGGGATCTCCTATTCCAAATGGATTTTATCTCCTATTTCATGTCATGTATATTGCACTTATTACTAAATATTTTCAAAAGAAAATATTTACTACACGTAACATGTATTTAAAGATATGTAATAGGAGATGTAATACCATTCAAAATAAGAAATCTCATCCCATATAATACTTAACCAGTGTTATCCCCACATCAAATGAGTTAAAAAACTTGAAACAATTAATATACTAAACTAATGCCTTCTCTCACATTTGAAACATCTTTCTAGAACAAAAATCAATTCTCACTTGTTATCAAAATATGTTAAAATTGAATCAAAAGGTATAATCTAAAAGAAAATAATATTTTCCCACCCCAACGCCACCCACACGGGCCACGCCCCGACCCCCTATCCTAAAACCTTCCTTTTCCCGCATCATAAAGCAAAACACAAGCCTCCCCTAGAACACCAAGTGGACATCGTCAATTGCCGAAATTACTGGGGTCCACACTTCCAACTACACCACAACCAACAATGGTTGGTAAGCTCACGACCCCCATATATACCCTTTCCTCCAATCCTCTTTCCCACACACTTGAAACAAACCAAGATCCAAACCCAAAAGACTTCAAAATCAAAATGAGCTCGTCAACCAAAAATTTTGCAGCCTCAACAATGGATTCTTCAGAAGAAGAATCTTGCCAATTCGCTATGCAATTGGCCAGTGCTTCTGTACTCCCAATGGTTCTCAAATCCGCCATTGAACTCGATTTGCTTGAGCTAATCAAGAAAGCCGGCGCCGGCGCATTTGTTTCGCCGGCTGAACTCGCGGCCAAGCTTCCGACCTCCAACTCGGAGGCGCGTGTAATGCTTGATAGAATCCTCCGCCTTCTTGCCAGCTATGATGTTCTTGCTTGCAGGCTGGAACGGCTGCCGGACGGCGGCGTTGAGAGGCGATATGGATTGGCGCCGGTTTGTAAGTTCTTGACTAAGAATGATGATGGTGTTTCTATGGCGCCTTTGTTGCTCATGAATCAAGATAAAGTCCTCATGGAGAGCTGGTAATTAAATTTCTAATTTCTTCTTATAATATTAAGGAGTAGAAGGATAAATTGCATTTTACGTGTACGTAAAGATGAAATGGATATAAAATTCCTTTATAAAAAAATAATAGGCATTAAACCTCCTTGTATTTGTAAAAATAAAGGTTATTGTTGCCTCTATAGATTAGCAAGGTACCTACTATTTTTTCATAGGGAGTTATCTATCCATTTTATTTTTTACAAGAGGGTAAAATGCAAATTATCCCATAATATAACATGTTTTTATTGAGAAAAATGATATTATGGACTTTGAAATTTGCTTTATTTAAGGTTGACTTAGAAATTTTTGTAGCATAAATATAAAAATATTTGATTATGTTGGTACAATCATCCATTTTATATTTTATTAACCGGAAAAAGAATAGAGTGGATAATTGTAGTTTTATTTATTTATTTTACTAAGGGGTGTGAAAGGGACAGGATCTCCTCCTATTCCAAGCGATATTTCATCTCCTATTTCATGCCTTTAAATGCATGCCACGTGTATTGCATTTATTACTAAATATTTTTATAAAGAAATATTTTATACACGTGGCATGTATTTAAAGGCATGAAATAGAATATGAAACACCATTTGGAATAAGAGATCTCGTCCCGATGTGAAGGGATTTTATATTGGAAAACTGAGTAATTTTAGAAATTTTGGAGATATTAGGTAGTACTAAAAGTGCGGAATGTTCGACAATTAATCGAAGACAAGTAGTAAATAATAGAATGCCATGTTCCCTGTTGAAAAAATAAATAAAATAAAATAAATGCAGTGCTTCTGTGAAAAAATATTAAATACGGTTTAATTTGAATTTTGAAGCTATATAAAAACTAATAAGGATAAGACAACCAAACATAATTTATAATTTATAAATAATAACTTAAAGGTCAAAAGTTGGAAAAAGGAAAAAAGAAAAGAAAAAGAACTCGAAGTCTGGTTTTAGCAACCTCCTATGACTAATATTGAAAAAGAATAGAGTGGATAATTGTAGTATTCATCTTTTTATTTTACTAGAGGTGTGTGCAGGTACTTTATATTGAAAAAGTGAGTAATTTTAGAAATTTTGGAGAAATTAGTTAGTACTGGAAGTACGGAGTGTTTGAAAATTAGAAATATAATTGTAATATAATATAACATCCGTTAAGGTTTTCGTCAATTAAAATAATAATATAAAATATATGAATAATAATTTAAATTTTAAAAAATATTTTAATAATTATATCAAGCCTGACGCAAAGCTGAGATAATGATAGGTATTAAAGAAGGCCTGTCGCATCCAACTTACTTGGTCTACCAAATTGGGGAATATTATAATGTGGTAGAGTGTTATTTAAGTTAACAAAATGATTTTTTTTTTTAAAATTTTTCTAATAAGTGTCCCAGACTTTTTGAATTCCACTCATACACGGAAAATTGTAGTTTAAGTCTAATATAATAGTTTAGGTTGGGTGCTGCTAGTCTGGTTTATTTGCTTCGTTAAGTAACTATTATTAATTAATTTTAATTAACTGAATTAATTTACAAATTGATCATTAAGATGTAGGGTTCACATGTTACCTTACCCACTACGCACAAAATAATTTTGTAGTTTAAGTCTAATAATTTAGGTTTGGTACGGCTAATCGAGTTTATTCTCTTCATCAAGTAACTATAATTAATTAATTAATTAAATTAAATTACAAATTGATCACTGAGATTTAGGGTTCAGATGACACCTTACCTACTACGCGCAAGGTATTCTTTTATGTGTGTGGTTGTCAAAATATTCACACAAAAGCTAAAGTCAATTGATTAAGATAGCTTGCAAATTGGTTCCACAAAAAAATATTTAAATTCTAGTGGTGGGTACCACATTTTTTGACTTTATATATGCAAGGTTGGTCACTAAAAAGTTTCCATGAAAGTCATATATTTTATTTCAAGGACTAGTTAGTCACCAAATCGCCTTCAAAGTTTGATTGGCTTAAAAAAAAAAAAAAAAAACCTCAATCTATTGACATTTCAAATGGTCCCATTTGATTGAGAAAGTGTACAGGTGGAGTTTATATAAACTCTTAAAATAAGGTGTTAAAAGGCGTTTGATAATATTTTTTTTAAAAACAATTTTTAAGTTTTCAAAATATGATGTTAGGATTTTATAAATTCTTTGAGAAAATTTATTGAGTTCCTGACTTATTTTAAGATATTAATATGCTCTTTCAATTTTAACCATCTTAATTGAAAAATTGCAATATTTAACACCTTAAAAGCTCCAGGAGCATTTTATAAGACATATGAGCTTATGAAATATTTTAAGTATGTTTAGCCAAACATCCTATAAGGCCCGTCTATTAGAGTTTCTATAACAACAACTAACCATTTAGAAATCTGTAAAATTGCAATAACTTCGCATTTGTAATTAAAAAAAGAACACGATATTCTTTTTATAAACGGTTCAAACATTACGTTTTTCTCCTTATAATTAAACCTTATTTTACATAAAAATCAATACTTCTATATTCAAAGTACATAATTTCTCCATTCCTATACAAATTAATTTTGATAAATCATCTATTGGAATATCTTAGGTACCACCTAAAAGATGCAGTTCTTGATGGAGGAATCCCCTTCAACAAGGCCTATGGAATGACTGCATTTGACTACCATGGCACAGACCCAAGATTTAACAAAGTGTTTAACAATGGAATGTCAAATCATTCAACCATAATTATGAAGAAAATTCTTGAAACTTATGATGGTTTTGGGGGCCTCAAAACTGTGGTGGATGTTGGTGGAGGCACAGGAGCCACACTCAATATGATTGTTTCCAAGTATCCTTCCATTAAGGGCATCAATTTTGATTTGCCTCATGTTATTGAAGATGCTCCCTCTTATCCAGGTTTTCTCTTCTTTCTCCCCTATGTTTTTAGACTTCATTCTTTAGTAATTTTAAAGTCTATATGCTGTGGATGCTATCTTTCTATCTTTCCATTTTTTTCTTTTTTTTTTTTTTTGATTTTTTAAAGTTTCATTTTTTCATTAAAAAAATGCATAGACTAATTAAGAAGATGCTTGGATGAGTTTACAAGCTCTTAAAAACATCTTATAAAGCGTCTAGTAATGTATATATATTTTCAAAGAGAGACTGTACAAGCATTGAAAAAAAAGAAAAGATGTTAGGATTTTATAAGTCCATTTTGACAAAAAGTAAGGATTTCCCAATCTATTTTAAAATCTTAACCTTCTTCGTTAATTTTAACAATATCAATTATAAGTTCCAAAAATTTATTTTATCCAAATATTTTATTAATTTATTTTTAGTAAGATATAACATATTATAAGGTTAAAAAACATTTTATGGGGATGTTCAATATATCAAAAAAAAAAAAAAAAGCGTTTTTCAAATTCTGTAGCTTTTCTATGCTCTTCATTTTTATTTTCAAAAACTTTTTAACTTTCACTACAATTTTCTCCACATTTTTTCTTCAATTTTTCACTTCTAACAAGAACTCTTGCAAATTCCCTTTAAAACGTAGAAGCTTATAAAATATTTTAAATAAATTTATCAAATACCATCTAACTAAATCAAAGATTTATTTTGCAGGTGTGGAACATGTTGGTGGAGACATGTTTGTGAGTGTGCCTAAAGGGGATGCCATTTTCATGAAGGTGAAGAAATACCCTAAATTTATCATTTTTAAACCAACAAATTCTTACTTAAATTCTTAATTCTTTTTTCTTTTCCAATAATGAGTCTTATTGGTGATCTTGTAATCATTTTTCACTATATCTCACTAACAATACTCAAATCTTGCAGTGGATTTGCCATGACTGGAGTGATGAACATTGCCTCAAATTCTTGAAAAATTGCTATGAAGCCCTTCCACAAAAGGGGAAGGTGATTTTGGCTGAATGCGTTCTACCAGAGGCCCCAGACAGCGGACTTCCCACTAAGAATGTTGTCCATGTTGACGTCATCATGTTGGCCCATAATCCAGGTGGTAAGGAAAGGACAGAAAAGGAATTTCAGGCACTGGCTAAGGGGGCTGGATTTAACCAGTTCAAGACAGTTTGCTGTGCTTACAACTCATGGATTATGGAACTGTAT
This sequence comes from Handroanthus guayacan, assembly GCA_014898755.1. Classification (NCBI taxonomy): domain Eukaryota; kingdom Viridiplantae; phylum Streptophyta; class Magnoliopsida; order Lamiales; family Bignoniaceae; genus Handroanthus; species Handroanthus guayacan. Next base: position 501,650 of record JACFYI010002211.1, read on the forward strand.
AAGTGAATTTAAGTTCAAAGGCTTTTGGGGGGTTTTGTTGATTTTGAGTGTGTGATTGTGCTTTTCCTCGTTTCTATTGTAAGTTTATTTCCCTCTTGTTTACTAATGGAGTAATAAAGTTCGTTGCCCTTTTGGTTTAAATAACATTTTATTAATATTTGTTTAGTTTTGGAATATTTTATTAATAACATTTTATTAATATTCAAAAGTTCGTAATATTTAGAAATAACCATTCACTAAATTTGGGACTAGCGAACATGTTGAAGTATAACTTTCAAAGAGTTTATAAAGATCAGTTTTCAAAGCCATATATGCATGTACTCTTTACTAGCAAATTTCTTTCCAACTTTTAAGTATTGATTATTGAAAAGTTTTTTGACTTTTTGTTGGAAAAAACTCCCAACATCCCTAATTCATTTTGCAATTGGATACAACTAACTTAAATATTGAAGGATTTTTGTCAAGACAACAACCACTGCCCTAATTCATTTCATAGGTAGAGTATGGGTTGGGTTACAGTTTATTCCACTATAATTGAGATTGTAGAATGACATACATACTTAATCAACTATACATGACAAATTTATAGTAGGTTATACTAGGCTATCAATCTATATTGTAAAATAGAAAATGATGAATGTGTAATATTATGTTTGGGAGGTGGGATTAATGTAATAATCTTGGAATTTGTGAAGGAAACCAATTCATTTAATGTTTTAAAAATTTTATAGGCTTTGATTGAATTTATCAAATGTTGTACTTAGTACAATATTATAATAGAACAATATAACGAATTTTTCTATATATAAAAAGGAAAGAAACCATTATCTCCGTTCATATTTTTCTAATTAGTGTACATATAGATATAGATAATGAAACAACATTTTATTAAGATAACAAATTCATTCCATTGTACATATCACTGGAATAATTGGAGGAAATTAACTTATACAAAAGCAGAAGTGGCCTAAAAGCATATAGTTTAGGCCTTAAGGAATAAGTATTACACAATTATTTATTGTCCTACATGCAATTTATTGTAGGATTCAAATTTCACCAAAGCAGAAGGAAGGACCTTTAATTTAGAGTTCAAACCTCTTCTTATAGGCAAAATTGCATTTTTAGTCCCACAAGACTGGAGTGTTAGTATTGTTAGTCCCATATTTTTTAAATTTGCGAATTTGGTCCCAAGTTTTTAAAAATATAGCAACTTTAGTACCAAAACCCAAATTTCTTCAAAAAATTAACAGAACAGGCGCGTGTGGAGCGAGTGACTGTCCAAAAAGCACGTGCTTGGCACGTGTTCCATTAATTTTTGGATGGAAATGTGATCTTGGGACTAATGTTGCAACATTCTTAAAAACTTGGGACCAAATTTAAGAATTTAAAAAACATGGGACTAAAAATGCTAACCTCCCAATCTTGTGGGACTAAAAATGCAATTTTGCCCCTCTTACACGTTCTTGAAAAGGTCCAAACAGTGCCCTTGGTCGAGGTTCCTGCTCCAGAACTTTTCAAAATATTCTCCATATGTGTAGTCTTTGTAAAAGGCTTTTGATCCATCCTCAGTGAGTTCCTTTGGAGCTTTGATTACTGCAGCAGTAGATGGGCACAAGAAGGAAGCTATCGAAATTCTTGCTTTGTCAGCATTCACCACAGCTCGATGCCAAGTACTTTTGTATTTTCCATTGCTCAATGCCTACATAAAATAGTAAAATCAGGCTTAGATAACTGCTAATCATATATCAAATCATGTCATCAGCTTGAATATATTTAATTGAATTAGAATCGATAGGTTATATAAGGATGAAAGTGGACAAATCTACCAAAACATGAGACTTGACCCGTGTCTGGGGATTTTATGGACTTGGGACCCGTCTCATCCCATATTCGAGATGTAGCAAGCTTGACTCGTTGTATCCCCTTTATAGATTTAAAAGTATCAAGGAAGTATTGTTGTAAAGAAATGATAACACCATTATCACTTTGGCTTATAAAACTTCACATACTTTGGTATCTAGACTATTTATAAAGTACCAACATTCTTTCAGTATATTTTCATTTGATGTTTGTAAAATATACTTGTTTTAGTCTATTTTCATATGGTTATACTAAAATGCTCTCAGTAACTATTGCTGTTTAATTCACAGCCTACTGCTCACTTTATATTCACACAACTATACATGCATATATATATGTATACTAGTTTTCACGTGATCCCCATGTATATATAATTATATTACTTAAAGTTAGTGGTAAATGACTGATTGTAGTTTTTTTCTAGAGGGAGTGATTGTAGTTAAAAATAATAAATAATGTTGTACTTGAAGGATAAAATTATGATTATAAAAACTAGTATCCAAACTGTCTTTTTTTTTACATACAATGTCCTTTTGTGATAGCATATATATATATATATATATATATTTATTGACTATACTCATTATCAAGCATATACACATGCATATAGTGCACAAGACCCCAGTATAAATAAATAAACATCACATAAATGTGCATAATAGATAAACATATACATATACAATGTTTTAACATGTTGGTTTATAATCAGGCGTCAATTGCAAAACTAAAACTCATATCTCATCTCCCGATCTGTTTGTCGATCCAGAACCCATTTCAAACGAGATAGATTCCAGTTCTAGTTGAACCCACTGTCATCTAAGATCATATTAGATAACCCGACAACTTGCTATTAATTCGTGAGAATTTTGGGTTCTGTAACCCATTTATATCAGCTAACTATAGCTTAATAAATATTAAGTGCAATAAATGAATATTTAATTACCAAAATTCATCGCAATGTAAATGCCAAAATTGAAGCTAAAGTGCATGAGTTGATCAAGACACCAAAGCGTTTTTAGCATAACTCTTTTATTCAAAGAGTGGTGTATTTTCTTAAAGTGGCTTTTAGCTATATCGCATTGAGTGGTGTCTTATGGCAATAAATATTATAGCTTGTCGTCAGTGTTGCACCTTTACATATAGTTATATCACAATCTATATATAAGGAGAACCTAGACCCGCCCTAACATAGAAAAAGCATCATATAGCATTTTTTAGCATTGTACTTGGCACACTATTTTTCACCATTCATCAAAAGAGTTCTAAGTCAATTTAAGTTCACCTATTCGATTAATTGGAGTGCTGTCTTTGGTCGGAGAGTTGTTGTATCTTGGGAGGCTTTTGCCGTTAACCTTTAAGCAGCGTAGAGGGGCAAATAAAGCCTTAAAGAGACTGTTAGAACAACATGCCTCGACTCGCTTTATTTTTTGAGTTTGCTGGTTATAAGTAATTTTTTTTCCATTTTTTTTATCTTTTGTTGCATGCTAAGTTAATTTGATTGTCTTGTGATTGTGTGATTGATTTGGAAAAACACAAGTATTGCTACGGTTAATAATTATTTTTTCTAACATAATTTAAATATATAATCAAGTGAATGATATATGATACGAAAGTATCACAAGCATAGAAGAAACCTTACCTGCAATTGATCACCAATATTAACAACAAGTGCATTTGGGTAGGGTTTCACAGCCAACCATTTTCCATCCTTGAGTAATTGCAGCCCTGCCACTTTAGCATCTTGAAGAAGAATAGTGAGGGTGTTTGGATCTGTATGGGCGGGAAGCCCATATGTCAATTCAGGCTCCGGACAAGGTGGATAATAATTAATGGCCATATGTTGGCCCGGTTCACCTAAACTCTTGTTTATGTAATCTTTTTCTAGGCCCAAACTCTCCGATATTGCTTCTCCCAATCTTAGCCCAAGTTGTCGAATTTCAGTACAATAATCACCCACAATTTCCCTTAAACACGATGGAGAAGATATGACCATTAGAATACGATGTTTTGAAAAGATAATTACCTCCTTGCTCACTTAAGTTTGGCCAGATTACAAAAACATCCTTTGAGAATGAGAAATTACAATGATCCAATGTTGTTACTTCAACTGATGAAAAAGTTAATGGAACATGTGTAGTATTACAATTAAACCTCTTGATTGCTAAAAACTTAAATATGTTAGACACATAAGAAGTGGCGACTCTAAAAATATAAGTCACTGAAGTCAAACACTAACCATTAATGAATAAAAAATAGTTATTGAAAAATTAAAACACTTTACTCAATATATATATATCAACAACTATCTTGTATGATTTTTCATATTCTATGGATATCCATTTAAATCTTCATCTTTTACATAGTTTGAAATTTTTAAAATTTCATAATAATTCAAA
>JACFYI010002211.1:546960-565436 GCA_014898755.1 Handroanthus guayacan
CGGCAAAATCCTTATAGAATCTCATCAAGAGCTATCAAACGGCGCCGTTAGGCATCGTTGCCGTCCTTTATCAGAGAAAATGAAGCCCGGGGAATCTATCGAAGCCGCCGTTTATCGCGCCGTGAAAGAGGAATTAGGATCGTTAGTAAATGCTGAGAATTTTTGTAATAATTTTGGTGGGATTCATGAGGTTGTCAAAATTTTGCCGGGATCGTACGTAAAGAAGGTTGAGGAAGGAGTTTCGGTATCTTATCCTGGATTGCCGGCGCGTTATGTCTTACATACGGTGGATGCTGAGGTGGCGGGCTTGCCGGAAAATGAGTTTTGTACTGAGGAAGTTGATGAATATGGGGATTTGAACGAGAGAGGTGTTGCAGATTCTGCGCTTTCTTGTAAAACGCATTACTGGAAATGGGTTGATTCTGATTCAATTTCAGATTTGGGGAAGAGGTTAGTTTGAAGATCTTCATTAAAGATTGAATTTTGGACTCAGTTTTAATTTTTAACAGTTTTATATATTTGCAGATGAGAATTGAAGTTTTGATTTATGTGAATATAACAATATAAGATGAAGACTCTTGCTGTTAGTTGTTTTTTCATATGGAATAAGAGAAATGTTTGATTCTAATTCTGATTTTCTTGCATGCACCGGTTCTTTGTTAGATTGTTGAGAATGGAAGTCAAATAACAGAAATGTATGTATTTTTGTGCAAGCATGGATGATTGGAAGAGGATTATTTGAACTGGTTTTGCAGCCTGTATAAATGTTTTGAGTATGTTGAGTTTGCTGAAATGGTTACCCCCCTAATGCAGGGATGTAGATGAGCTTAGTCGAGTTGAGTCTTGACCATCCTTTCAGCCTCGAATTCGAATTGAAGGAATTGAGTTTGAGCTGACGGGCTGAGGAAAACTAAACTTGAGCTTGGCTTGGCATTGAATTTGTGCTCAAGTTGTAGGCTAGAAATCGAGCTCGAGTTTGATATCTTGTTGAGTTTGAGCCATAGGTTCGAATTGAGCTCGAAAATGTAATTATTTTACAAATACTTCAATTCTATTATTCATATTATACACACACACACACACACACATATTTTTTTTGTTATGAATTTGTACGAATCAGGCTTGAGTTTGGATCCAAGCAAGCTCCGCAGACTCAGCTCATTTGCATTGCTAGACTAATGTTCTTTATCCTTGAAGACAATGGTTTCATCCAACGAATTATTTTCCGTGGATACTTGGTCCGAAATGAAAATATAAGTTGTTTCCTTGGTGTCTTCTGCATTAGGTTTTAGCTTCGCAAGTATCTCTAGGAGTCATTGCAAAATGTAGGGCTAAGCCATGTGGAAGACACGAGTTCCAGTAGACAGGTGCATTAAGCAGTTAATAGAGGTTCTGCTTGCATCATTGTTTTGCATTCGACCTTTGGAAACGCATTCCTATGTATTGGGCAAGCTCGATATAGAATTTTGTCAGTCTCACTAAGATTGGCCCGTCCAAGATTAGGCTACACAAAACAATTACATATCTCGCAAGGATTGCTGGTGAGATAATAAAATACCGTGATTTTAGTCTTGTATTTGACATTGTATAATAATCTTGATTGTCTTAGCAAGTTACATCTTTGTCCCCTGACATTGCTAAAATGGGGCACATGTTGTAATTATACCAGCGACAGACTGCTATCACCTCTCCGTCCGTGATTTCAATCGCATCCAGTAGCGTGAATAGAATGAGCACAACGTAAAATTGCAGCCGGCCTGTCACTATAAGCTCATGTATCGGATGTAGATGTAGGCTAGACATATACCATAATCTGTTTTATGTGTCTATATCAAATGTGCCTATTTTTTATAAATAAAATGTGCCCTTGATATCTAGCAGAATTTCGAGTATTATGTTCTGCTTGAGGCTTTGATCGTGCATTATTCAGTTGTCAGTCTGTTTTGGCAACGGAGTGAGTGATCAATACTTTGGTTAGAAACTGAGGTAAGCAAGATTAATGATTCTTAAATTTGAGGAACTTGGGAGTTCATGCTGTAAAGCGACATTGAGAAATGAAGAGTTACCCTCATATCTATTGAAGGATTGGAATTTGAATATCGTGATATTAAGTGTTGTTCTACATCAGAATTGTTAAAAAACTTAAAACATTTCTCTTGTGAGGATGAGTTTTTCATGGTCAGCAATGAATTTGACATCATCATGTAATGTTGTTGCGTATGGGAATGACAACTATATGCCTCTTCCTAGGCGCCTCGACTTGTTGACTTATGATGATTGGGGAATGGCAATGGGGAGGATCAGGCCGGGATCATCCAACTCTGTTCCCGACTCCAACTTCTCACAACAATCTTCATACCCACATTCATGGCCGACAAGATAGGAGACGTTTATATCCGTTGTTGCATCCAATGAAGGTGGGGATTTAGTGGGAATTTTCAGTTCTTTGAAAAGATTTCAAATTCAAGATATTCGAAACTAGTACATTTTGATAAGCAAAGTAAAATAGTCTTAACATAAACAAAATATGATTGTATTTTAATAGCTTAGCATTTCTTTATTTTCCCATTTGATATCTTGAAAGTTAATATATAAAACTTTAAAATTAAAGAGTAAGAGCAATTCTTTTTCACATTTATATATTTATATATTTTATGGAAAATGGAGATGGAGGCCTGGAGGGGAATGTGGAGATTCTCCAACCTGATCTTATCCATTCGAGTTGGTTCAGAAGGGGGGGAGAGCTATACTATATCCGCCTTCATTTCTCCATGATCAAGTCGGATATTCTCTAAATCCATCTCCAAATCTAATGAAGGTCTAAAATGTTCATTCTCATGACATGGAAGTTGGTCGATACGTGCCAAAATTTTCATACTCATGACATGGAATTTGGTCGATACGTACCCAAGCGCAGCAGGCACAATTGCCATCCTGTCTTTCCTGCTTTTCTTTTTTCCTACATTCACATCTCTAGATTATCAATAGCGTTAGCTTTGCCTCGTCATTTTTCTGCAAAAATAATCTTCTGCCAAAAAATTGGCACACAAACTGGACTGATGTGGAATGAATTCCATTTCTCTTGTTTAAACTTTTTAAGTAGGTGAGGACATTTATTATCTTTGTGGCCCTGCTTGGGATAGTTGTCATATCATGATTAACAAAAAAGAAAAAAAAAGGTATCATGATTAACAAATAAGTTTGTCTTAAGAAGGGTTTTTAGGCAATATGAGAGAGATGTACACTATGATTTACTCAAAGATTATGACTGCCATTACAAAGGGCTAAGATAGAGACACACGAAACATAGATCACTCAAAAGATGGATAAAATAGTTATCCACATGGACATATTATCATAATTGTGGGCAATTTCTTGCCATTTTGCATATAAAACTTTTAGTAGAAAAAGTAATTAAGTGATAACCACATGAATTACTGTGATTTAGCTTGGACTTGGACGGTGCTGTGGGAACTTGACGTTCAATCAAGTTCCGTAGTTAAGCTTTGAGTTAGAGTTATTTCAGTTGTGAAAACATAAAAAGATATTTGAATGAGAATGTTTATTATAGAAAGTGACTATATCATATCTTTTAGGGTGGACCAGGCTTTGGGAGTTATAGGGTTTTTCATTCTAAGACATGATTGCAAGACAATGAGTCATTCGAATAAGCTTTGTAGAATTTTGATTGTGAATTGCAAAAGTGGTCGACCAAAGAGATCCTTACTTCCCTTGACTCTCTGGTCGAAACAACCAGAATTTTTTAGGTGCAAACCCAAGCTAGAATATGTAAAAAGTTTAGCTTATTTCTGACATCTTTGCAAGAAAATTTTGGTGCAAATTTTAGACGAAACTCTTTTGTCCATGATAGCCATTATTTGTAGGGACAAATTAGGTAGAATGCAACTGGATCTTTTGAAAACTCAAAAAGTTAAATAGCTTTTAAGTTCTTTTTCTCCTCCAAACTGAGCGTAAAGGTACTGTTTTTCTGAACTTTAGTAAAAAAATTTACATCAATAATTTCTGAGGTCTAACATAATTATAAAAATATTTCATATGATTTAAAAAATTATATTAATATCCTTTTTTTCAATCCTACTGATGAAAAATTTTTCTTAGCCACCAAGGAGGCCTTAGCCCAATAATAAGGTGGAAACCCTTCTAACCATGAGGGTAGGGTTCAAATATGTTTTTCTACCTAATAGAAGGTTGCTTTTTTTGTTTTTTTTTTTTTTTCACTGAATAGTAGATTTAATTATTTGTTTGCTTGTTATTATATTTGATATTGATTTCGAATGTAGCTACCGTCTTGAATTTAATTATGTAATAAAATTGATCGATTGATAATGTAATGAATCTTCTCTTATGAAAAATTAAATAAAAAATTAATGGAACCTGTACAATATTGCAATTAAACACCCTTAAAACTCAAGTATGTTAGCATTCAAAACAACTGAAGCATATTAGATTAACATGAAGTGTACTTGCAGTGTTTTAGGAGGTCCAAGTGTTAGGTTGCAAAGTTTTTGAAATTTTTCTTTAACTAACCCAATAATAAAGGATATTATTGTAATTTTTCAAATCATATGCAGTGATTTTATAATTGAACCAAACTTCATGGTAATTATCCTTTTCTATTTGCTACTTTTTGGTGAGTCTATCTTTGCCATTAAAAAAAGTATACATTCGGGGTTTCTCATGTGGAAAATTTTACATGATTTATACAAGTATAAAAGGCAATATAAAGACTATTGAGGAGTCTGTGACATTGAGGGTCCACTGGTATTTGATTAAAGATTAAAGCACTTTGCAATAATAACTAAAGGGAGTTGACATGGAAATAAAGAATTCCTCAGTCAAGAAAGCAGCAAGAAATACATTTCCCGCCTTTTCATACGTCCTTTTACCCCTTTGGACTCTCACGCACCATACAGTAACTTCCTCGTACCTTTTTGTTTCTTTACCTTTTTTCCGAATTATATTTCATTTTTCAATTCCACAAATATTATAAATATCAAATAAATAAATAAATTTCCTAAATAATTATTTTGTTATAAATCGAGCATGTTTATCTATATAATGAAATAAAAAATGAAACATTAAAAAAACTAATTTATGATCATTTTTTAATAGTAAAACAATCAATCCATCGAAAATGAATCCTTTCCTCTACAACAAGTATAGAAAAAAATCCTCAAAAGGACTCTAAAAGTCCCATATCTCCTCCAATCATGCGTGTAAAGTATGCAAAGTTAAGAGTGTGTTTGGGTCACTTTGTAAGCCATTAAAATCGGATATTCTAAGAGCTTATAAGCTTAATAAGTATTTCATAATTTTTTTTTTAAAAAAATAAACTTATAAGGCCTCAAAATGAGATATTAAAGCCTTATAAGATTCTTTATATATATATATATATAAAAAGAAGAAGCTATAGCTAACTTATTTTCAAAATCATAGTACGCTTCTTTAATTTTTACCATACTTGTTACAAAATTAAAATTACTATTGCACTATAACCTCCCGAACTTATATTATCCAAATAATCCAAGAATGTAAATTAAAAAAAAAAAAAAATTCTAAGGTCACATAAATTCGAAAAACATATAATCAAAACAAACAAAATGTAGCACATAAGCTTAGCAAGCAACACAAACAACAAAGCTAATACAAACTCTTCATCTCCTTATGTATATGTATTACTCCTTTACATTTACAAACTGTAACAAACATTCAATCCATAACACCAAAAACCAAGAATTGTCCACAACATCAAGAAGCTTATTCCTCATATATATATATATATATATATGTGCACACACCCTCCATTCAAATCGTTGTAGAACACTGCGAACCTTGTTTAAAACTCAGTGGAGGCGAAGGTATAGATCCAAAAGGCATAATCGCTATACAATTTACAACAAACCTATATCTTCCGGAAACCCAAGTCCCCACTTTCCATCTCAGCCTCCCCATGACCTTAAAACTCAAAATCAATTGCCCGACTCGTTGATCACGTTGGATTTCATAAGCAAAAGAAGGCGCCACAGGCAATTGATTCCCCACCAACGAGACGCTAACAAGGTTAGTTTCCTCGTGCCCTTGATAAAACGGTGAAATCGAACTTTCTGGAGTAATTTTTTGCCCTTTGTAAGATGCGTATAACAGAAATTCATCGTAATAGATTCCGACTTTTCTGTTTGGGTTATTTGATAGGAGAGTTAATTGGATTGAGGAATTGAGAAGAGATGGGGTTGAGAGATTAAGCTGATTGACATCAGCTTCTTTGAGAGAAAATTGGGGCTTCGTGGGATGCAGGATGAGCCAAACAAGGAATATGAAGGAAAGGATTGAGATGAATAATGTAGAGAAATAGAACCAGAGCTTTTTGTTGAATTTGTGGAAGTTGATTGATTTCTTGTCAGCGCAGTGTTTGGGGGATTTTTCAGTGATTTGAGACATTTGCAGAGAGGAAACAGAAGAAGGGAGAAGTTTGGTATGTGAAGGAAAGGAAGAAGATGAAGTAATGGGGTTAATAAAGAGGGTGATGGAGTGGGAAAAGCAGCAATTATTTAGCAGCAAATAGTTGCTTTTTTTTATTTTGACTGGCAGTTTAAATTTTAGGAGGTAGCTGTGAAAAAGCTATGATTAATTGATTGTGAGCTTATGGATTATATTTATAGCTTTTAATTAAGCTGTAGAGTGGTTTCTCATCAAAAAAAAAAAAAAAGCTGTAGAGTGGTTAGTAAATTGCACTTCTCACTGTCAAGAGTCAAGGCTAAGGTTTTTATATAAACAAACAAATAAATGATTTATGTAGAAAGGCCCGGGTGGTTCCTTCCTACTTTTGCTAAGCGATGAGGAATAGGGCTGTCAAGGGAACGGAGTTCGAAGAAATTTGAAGGCTCGAACTAGAGTTCAATATTTAAGCTCGACCTTCAGACCGACGAGCTTTTTCTTGAACATATGAGCTCGAGCTCAAACATCAATAATTTTTTATTATTTAATATTTTTTTAAAGAATTATTTGATATTGATTTATTTATATTTATTATTCATGAGTATATAATATACATAATTAATATATATTATATTATTATATAATATATAATATATAATTATATTATATATAATATACTATTACCAAAAGAAAATATACATATATATAAATAAAAGTTGGCGAACAGGTTTGCGAGCTCATAAATAACTATTTGTGAGTTTGAACACGGTTCACTATCAAGCGCGAGCTCGTTGAATTGAGTAGAGTTTAATTTGAGTCAGCTTGCGAACCTACTCCTCAAACTTGGCTCGATTGATATCCTTATTGAGGAGTGTATTTAGCAATGCTTTTGTTTTGGAATGAAGTAATTTTTGTTTGGAGTGATTGATAAGTTTATTGAAAGTTAAGAACCTTTGAAACCACAAGCGGAAAACTAATAAAATATTGATAATGGGTGTTTGTGAAAAAATTGATTTTTCACAACTTTAATGCTTTTAGTTATTATCTTGCATATAAAATAATATTTAATTTATTGAAGAGATATTTTGGGATGTTAAGTCATACAATAAGGAAAATATAATATTTTAGTCCACCTTTTTTATGGAAAGGTTAAAAGAGGTGGTTTGAGATTTTGGTGAATTCTCAATTAGTTTCTTGAAAAAAAAAAATTAGAAGTCTAAAGCACTTATCAATAACTAAAATTCGAAAAATCGGTGATAAAAGTATTGTCGAACACTCTCTCCATGCATTTATTAGTTGCAAATGCTCTTGGTTCAAGAAAATGAAATGTTGGAGAACAGAATTTTTCAAACTCGAAAATACCAGGGAAATGTATAAGTGAAAAGGGAAATGTATAAGTGAAAAGGGAAATGTATAGTTACATGAAACAAATTAATACATTTTATGAATAATAACTCTGGATACATGGGCAATCTTACCTAACATTTCAAAAAATGTATGCATCCGATTATAATACTGCATCACTTACTTAAAATAAAAATCGAAAAGACTCGTTAAATTATAATCTTTCCAAATTACATATCTCATCAACTCAAACTCAACAACATGTCCGAGCATGTCCAAGAAGTGTTTCACAAAATCAACTCGGGACATAATCAATCAACCTTAAAAGACAAAATTGTACATATAATGATTGTTAGTGGCTAGCTAGCCATGAATCCCTACAAGGAACATTTCTATCATGATTCATGAATATACATGCACTTCCCTCTCAAGCATATACTTTGCAAGGATTATCTTGAACGTCAATTTTCATGGCCTTTGAAGGAATCTAATGAAAATACTTTTAGAATTATTGGGAAGAAAAGTTAATCACTTTTTATAGTGCTGAGAGATAAAAGAGCTAATAGCTTTTCTTCTCCATTATAGTTAAGTGAGAAAGCGTGCAACTGTCAAAAAGGGATTATTTCGTCCCAAACACGGCCTTCTTTCAGTAAGTGTAATGATTAACTTGGAAAATTCTCATGGAAATCCTTAATCATTGTATATTATAATAATAATAATCAGCTTTTGCAGAAAAAGAATCTGGGAAATAGACCTTTGTGATAGTCCCCTCTATGTCCCCGTTGAGCCATTGCTTTTATGTTAAGAAAAGGTTTTAGGCGAAGATTTTAGTTTTCTGTCAATTTTTTAATTTTGTGTTTGTGTTTGTGACAACCTTAGAGTGCAAAAATATGATTTTCTGTCAATTTTTTAATTTTGTGTTTGTGTTTATCCCTCAAAGGCTACGTTGAATTTGTTCAATCACTCAAACCTTTTTAAGGATAGTAGTAAAATGTATTTCATTCAAAATCAAGTATTTTTACATGGAATATTGTTGTATGTGATTTGAAATTTGAAATATATATATCAAATCTATATCAATCTACTTTTTCAAGAATTCTGTCGTGAAAACAAATATCATGTCAGGTTTGTTACTGGTTGACCCGACTAAGAATTTTCGATGCTTAAGTCAGTATGAAGTCGAAAATAAGATTATAAGAATAATAATATAGCTCAAACACAAATAGGGTGATGAACTTCCTAGATATTTATTGGGCTACTTGTAAAATTAAACTCATACAGTTGTGTACAGATAGCACTCTTCAAATTATATAACATATGGCATTAGTAGATGGCACTCCTTGCCGATTCGGAAGGCAGATAGTGCCAATCCATGTGCGAGGAACGTGGATCTCATCTACTCTTTCACAATTTCTTCAATTTTTAGGGACATTTATATAATATACCCTTTAAAATCCATCAATAAGTAAAATGAATTAAGTAATAGAATGCTATTTTGTAATCAAGAATCTAAACTGTATTTAATTCTCATTTTCCTAGCTATATGGAAGATTGGAAGGCAATGGTTGATTGAATGCATGGGGCCCTTCTGTCGGGAATCTTGTGAAGGAATACTTTGTGGTCCATTTGAAGTAACTGCAAAAACATTCATATACATATATGTGTGTATGTATGTATTTATTTTCCAGTAATTATCAAATCAATCAAGACAAAGTTGATCTACCCCATTATTTGAGTGATTTCTTATCTGAGATTACTTTTTTCGAATTTTGTGCATTTTACTTTGATTTGGGACCCGAAGCCTCGACCATGTTTTTACCTATCGCCAATGTTTAAAAGATTTTTGTCGTTTTTATATTTAATTTTCAATTGTCAATTTATGAGATTACTAACATTAACAATCGATATATATCTTTAGATAACCAAACCCATACGTAATTTTTAAGAATATAAAATAATAATAGTGAATTGTTAGTGATTTAATTTTAATTGTTCTCTACTTAAGTTGTAATTGTCGTTGTTCTTTGAATGAAATGACATACATCGCTTCTTACTTTTTATAAGGGAAGGTAGAGATTGGAATCTATCAATAGCATATGGGCTTTTGTATATTGTGTAATAGTATTCATTTATTGCATGATAATTTATAGAATTTATCTTATATTTCGTTAATGTATATAATCTTTGAAATATATTCATGTAATGATATATACTGCTGTAATGACAAATCGCTTCCCTCTAAAAAAGAAAAGTTGTAATTAGGAAGTTTAAACATGTTGTAATAAGTGCATTTTAAGAAGCAAGGATTGTACCTTTGATTTCTGAGCATCTAACAATAAAAATTTATACATAATTGTGGGACTTTAAGTTGGAGCTAGCAGGTTAGGAGTGATGTAAAGCTAATTATTTGTGCATAAATTGAAGTTATAAGTCTAAACAGATAATAATAAAAGTATTTAGGCAAATAACATGAAGATAAATTTAAAAAAAAAAAATATATTTGATCCTTTATTGAAGAGTATGTATTATAAAAAAAAATCGTTTGTGCATGGATGTCTATGGACTCATAGAGACGTGTGAAATTCTACCATGCACAATCGGTTAGATTTGCTAACCTCATCCCACGCCACAAAATAATTAAATACAAATAGTATCACGAGTAATTCTTTTTCTTTTTTTGGGAGTTTGTAAATTTTTATCATTGGTGATGTTGTCACTATCAATGAATGGAAAAAAGGAAAAGGAAAGAGAGAAATAAAGTAAAAAGGAAAATTTTTAGACAATGGAAGCTAGCACTTGGCACAATTGAAAATGACTCCGAAATGATTAAATCACTGCAAATTATGGTGACCAATTGATAAGGTTTTGTCACCTTTTGCACCCGATATTTGTTGGCTGCTTGTATTTGCCTTGGCATGCTTTGTGAATCTCAACTGATTTTTTATTCTTGAATTTTGTGGATCTCAAATTTGCAATGTTTTCTTAGCGACTACTCAATAGAAACTAGTTGCAGGCATGAATTTTAAATATAACAATTTTCTTGTGACCCTCATTAATTCTAAAAAGAATCACCTTTATTCAAATCAGTAAGTATGGTGTCCAAATTCGTTGTTAGATATAAAATATTTAAATGCAATAAGAGGATATTTAGCGATATTTGCGTTGCCATTATGCAATTTTTAGTTATTCAAAAGTGACTATTACATTTGCGAGTGAATCAAAACCACAAGCTTACTAGAACTTAAAAGTAAGCACTATCAAATACTGCTATTTTTTCATGATAAAGATATTATGTTATCTTTATTTGACAAAGCGTGGGATACTATTTATGAGGACAAGATAACAGGTAAAACATTAAAGTTGTAAAAATCACCTATCTTGCCAAATATGCCATCATTTTTTTCTAAAAGAAAATCTTTTTTGGCTTGTAGTTGTAAACAGTCTCAACTTTTATACTTTTACTATTAATTTTTCAATTTCTCTAAATAAAAATCATTTCATTTCAACATAAAATTGATGCTGAACACCCCTCTAAGATACCATCTAGCTGGTACTTATGAAGGAGAGTTCCATCCTCATAACAAAAGGTGAACAAAGAGAACTCATATACTGTTTCAAGACTCTTGACTTATGAAGAAACAAGACGTCGTAAATAAACCCAGACAACCATCTTGGACATCAACTGAAGGAATAATAGAAAGATTGCATGAATTTCCATTCAAATATGAAAATATACTTGTCATTCAAATACAATTGAGAAGACATTGTTTCCCCAAATGAATAGCAATAAATATATATATTAGCAGCAACATACTCAAGTGTGGATTATAAACAACACACATATATATAGCAAGAAGATGGGGCAAGCTAAAGCCTGTACCTAAATATACAGAAAGCCTAAACCAGCTAAAAACAAACCAATGTACAACATAAGTGAAACAGTATTAGAATCTTCAAACTGACCTGTGTTTCTGCTGTCTAATAAGTCATATGAATCTAAGAATACAAGAAACCCAAAACCTATCCGAAAATCTATTGATTCCTGCCAAAATTTGTTCATATTTTGGTACGAGGTCCATGTATTTCGATTAACTAACCAGCTGGTGAGTTCCCAGGTTGAGGATCATTAGGCATTTGACGAACAAACTGTCCTTTGACACGGGGACGTTGCTCAGCCAGCTTCTTTCTGCTTTCGTATCGTACCTGTTGATAAGATCCAATATCGATTAAGAAAAGTGAATACGTCTGAGGAATTTTATTTCCTCAAAGTAAGTTGAAAAAAACTACACCTCGACAGCTTTGTCCCCAACTGGATTTTTACCGAAATATATAGTCAGAGAATGCGGCCAAGGAGATTTCTGGACTAAATATATAGTTGAAGAACCGGTATGTGGCTCCCAAGTGAATTTTCAAGCAAAATATGCAGTCAAAAAATTAAAATAGGACTTTTAAATACCTTAAAGAACATCCTTGACATTTTCCTATCTTTCATTCAAAAAATTCATCCCGGTAAATGGCATTGGAGCCAGAAGTGGGATTAATAATGAAAATGTCCTTACATAAGTCACATAAATGACATAGTCCACTGACCGCATATTTCGTTTGAAAAATCCAAATGGGAGAAAAGTACTTAACGATTTAACCGAAGGTGTAAAGTGCTTTTAAATTCATTTCGGGAGGTAATGTGGCAAAACAAGTAAAGGAAATGTACTATTCACAAAAATCGATATACCTTCTTCTCAAAGCATCTGTCTTTCCTCTTTAACCGGAATTTTGTTAAAGCCGCTTCTCTCTGTACGGACCGGCGAGAGGCTGTGTCGTGAACATGGAAGCTCTCTTCGTTACCGCATTCCTGTGGCACTTTGACGATGGAAAAATTGATATCGCCATTGCTTGCAGAACCTGTACTCTGATGATGGCTTATATTTCCATTACAGAAACTGCTATTATCACTCTGATGATCATTTCCAGGTGAAACAAGCCCCTGATCCTCCAAGTTCTCCACTTTCTCACCCTGTTTTTCATCCATCTGATAAACGGAACTACTGATCCTTTGATCAACAAGGCAACGATCTGATGGATAGAACTTATCCAATTGTGAGAAAGATTCTGACTGGCGTGGTGCACCTGGACTAGGCAATGGTGAAGGGCCAGACTGTGAAGAGTACATCGAGGGCATCACAGAACCATAGGTATTAACCATATTTTCGAATCTCACACCTCTGACTGGAATTGGGTGAGATATTTCTCTATTCTGAGGATAAGAAAATGTAGGCGTAGAATCATGTTTCTGAGAGGCTATTGTTGGAGCACGTGCATCGGAATTATAATCAGGGTTTTGATTGGATAGTTGTGTTCCAGAGTTCGTTTGCTGGTCCTTCTGTTGATTATTGTACACTTTGGGCGACGTCGAGTTGCGAAGCGGCAATGGCTTGCTTATGTACCTGCATAAGAGAGTTGTTTCTTCATCAGACTAATCATTTTGATGGGGCTGCTTAAATAATAAGAGGAAAAAATACTTTGTCATCTCGCCTTTTTTTTTTTTCCTCTCTCGGGGACACTTTACCATCTGTACTACACCCTTTTAAAAAAAAAAAAATAATAATAATAAATAAATAAATAAAAAATAAAAATTCTGACATAATATTTCATCATGATTTCTCCAAAATGAGGCAGAAGCCTTGTTTTAAAGTAAAAGTAATATTTCAAGTAAAAGTAATACCATAGTCTCATTAATCCACGAAATTTTCACATTTTCCCTCAGGTTGCACGTGCAAATGTGGTGTATATCTCATAATAATTCAAGTGAAAAAAGGTAACTATTTTATGAAGTGACGAAAATATACTGAATATTTAACCGAAAATAGGTCATATATGGCAAGGTGAAGAAAAAACATACTGTGTAGACCGAAAGTGCACCAACGGCAAAGTGTAAAAAAGTGCATAGTTTGGCAAGAAAAGTATTGTTTGAGAGAGAATACAGCACTAGACAGGGCAAACTGACTAACCTAGAAAAGGGCGACGCATCGGAGTGGTTTAACCTAGGCCTTCCATCATTTACTAGATCCACAGATCCGCTGGGATTATGGGATCTCCTCAAAGACAGATCCAACATAGGCAAAATATCAAACTTGTTTCTACTAACATTCAACACAGGACTTGCCAAAGCTTCTTTGAGGTGGTTATCAAAAGCTCCAATTAAGTCGATGGCCTCTCTAGAAGAATTCTGGAGGGCACGAGTGTTTTCACCAATGGAATTCTTGTCTTCTTGTGTTGTTGCATGATTAGCGTCTACACCAGCCACAGACAGCACTTCTATTTGCAGAATGAGAAAGACGGAAACCGTTAAGTATTTGCTGAGAAAGGATACAAAAGAAAACGTAGGAAGCCGGTAACAAAATTACCCTCCATGTCGTTATCATGTGCTTGTCTTTTTACACTTTCCTTATGATATTCTTCTTGTGTGGAAGCATTGATGTCGTCTGCGCAACGTTTAGCGCTTTTTTGCTGTGAGAGGACATGATCGGTGTCTTCTCCTTCAGTCTCCAACTCCGGTTTTGTGCATGAGCTCTGCAGTTAAAATGAGCAAAACTTTATGAGCCTTTGGTTATTATAATTTTACTAGATGGTGTTTGGCATTACTTCTACTTTTGAATGAATTGACTTTTATATAGAGAAATTGAGAAGTTAGTAGTAAAGAGCAAGTAGTAAAGGTTGAAAGTATTTGCTACTGCAAACCAAAACATGGTAAAAAATAGATCCTGGATGTTTGCAGAAATAAGTGATCTTCCAGAAGTCACTTTACCAAATACTTTCCGGTAGCTAAAAACTAAAAGTACCTGAGCATCACTCCCTTTCTCATTGCACTCCCTATAGCCACTTGAATGGTCACTAGTAGCATTATTCTCAGATGTAGCTTCATCCTTTTGTTGAGCCACACTCTCATCCGGCGGTCCAAGGCCAGCAGCAGTATTCGACTGGAATCACAATTGAAAACAAGACAATTATGGAACTTACAGCTTAAAGCAAATTATTGCAGAAACTGGGAACGGGGCAGCTTACAGCTTGTTTCCTCCAGACATGCTGCCATAAGTTCCTCAGCTCATTCTTCCTGATCGGCTTAACAAGAAAGTCAGTCGCGCCTCTCAGCATGCATTTATAAACTGTACTGACTGAGTCATGTGACGACATCACTGCAATACCAATGAAATTATGTTAAACCATTGGAATATGAACTAGGTTAAAGAATATCAAGAAAAATTGTATTATAACGTACTTATTACTGGAATATTTTTGCAGACTTCATGCTCCATGATCAATGTGAGAAGGGCATATCCGGATATTGATGGTAATTCGACTTCGGTCAAAATAAGGTCTATGTCATGTGGTCTTCCTTTAAGTACTTCCCACGCTTTTAAGCCATCGGGAACTGCAGCAACTGCTTCAAGAAAACAGAAGGTAAGTAATAAGTTCATTTAACACTAATATTCAACCAAAACATTCAGATCCACAAGCCCGAAAAACTGAACAAACTGAAAAAGCATTGTCATCAAAAAGAGAATCTGACGAATAAACTCATCGAGCCCCCTTGGGACATCATGGAGATCTTCAAACGCTACCAGATTTTGGAAGCATAGTACAAATATTGTACTAATTCTATGGTTTTTAACATCAACTAACAGATGACAAACTCGAATTCTTTGCAGAAAAATGTCCAATTGTAACTATGAATATCATGATTCTAGAACAGCAGACTGAAATCCATTGTGCATGGACAATAATTAGAACATGATAGCCTAGAACACAGCCTAATCAATTGAAATTTCAAGATATCTTGAAACTTAAATCATGCTGGTAATTCTTGTAAATGACATTCAGAAATGGATAAAAAAACTCTTCAGAATAAACAAATCCTACATTAGTCCACCTATAGAAGCTGTGCTTAATGTCATAGTGAAGATTAAAGATCACTGAAACCCCAAAAATAATTAAAAAAATTGATCTTTAAAGCTAAAATAAGCTGATCAGCAAAGTATCCAGACGATTAAACACCAAAAAACAGAATCTTGAAATCATCCATCAACAATCACAACCCTCGAATCCCAGATTATCAAATTCTCAACTTTTCAGAAATCCAAAGCCAAACAAATCCGAAGAAATTTCAACTCTAAAACCAACCTCTATAGCTGCATTTTCTAAGAAGAGCAGCAATAATCTGCCTAGTAGAGTCATCAGCTTCCACTAATAGCACTCTCACCACCATTTTTGGAAGAAACCTCTCCCACTTCACAACAGAAGAGGCCCCCTCCGCAGCCTCCGCCGCCGGCCGAGCTCCGCCGTCTGCTGTGATCGTCGTCTTCTTGTTTTTCTTTTCAGCTTCTTGGGGTATCTCTGTTTCAACCTGCTTTTCTTGGGATTTTAGCTCCATTTTAGCTTCACTGCTCAACACAGCTTCTCCCATTTTTCAAGATTAAGGCTTTTTTCCTTTCAGAGAATAAGTGGGCAAAGAGAATAATAACTGTAGCAGTTGGAATTTTGGAAGTTCTTTGTTTTCTAAAATAACTTTTGCCCGTAGTTTTGAAGCACATTTTCAACTCAAAATATCTGAAAATGGAGACCCCATTTCTTGAATTTTGATCCTGTGGTAGGCTTTTACTGGTCGATCTTTAACCGCCTCACATCTGATGGCTCAAATTTGTTGTAAATATTTACATGCTTGGTCCCGGTTAGCATTCAGATGGAGTGTTGAAATACATTGCAGAATTTTGCAGTTTCTGCCCCTAAAGATATGAAAATTATAGTTCATACCCTAGAGCTGACTATTGTTGCAAATTTAGGCCAACTCATGAAGCAATCTTAGTACCCTAGTAACACAACTTTGTCTATTAAATGAAACTAAGTTATGCATTAATAAAGTCACAATGATTTTAATGTTCTATTTAATTTTTTTTAAATCTTAAGTCGTTATTTGAGCAGTGATCTTTACTTAAAACTAAAATTTTAACGATGTTCGTCAAATTAAGTTGAAGAAATTTATTATCTAGAACTTGAATATGTAGGTAAGTTTTAAAACATAAAAAGAACTGAAGTTATGTGATTCTCCAGATCCAAAGTGCCAGTGAATCATGATCGATTCACATAAAAGATGAAATTACTAGCTAAATTTAGATTGCAAAATTGCCAATAGCTCCAACCTTCAGGGTTCTAAATGTGACATAAACATTTCTTGGGGAAGTTATGCAAATATTACAAATTCATAAGGTAAAGTGGAAATACTCCTAACTATTTCAAGATGCAAAATGGAAAGTGATATAAAATATCTAGAAGACTCTAATGAGTGGCCCATATTGTTTCTCCCTATCAAAAAGTAAAGGGCCATTGGATTGGCCTTTATTTATTTATTATTTTTTAATATTTTTCCCTTGTCTTCCTCTTCTATTCGGTTGGTGGCACAAATTAATTGTTAAATTTCAAAGACTTATGACCAATGGACAATATTAAACTCACATGCAATTGGAATAAGATATAGTTTCTCAAGATATTTATGTGAGGAATGCAACTAGCAATGTGCCAATGTGAGCCCCATGGGGAGATATTTTGAGGGTTGATGGATAGGAATTGGACACGTGGATACAACAATTGATATCTTATATTTGTGGCTTTGGAGTTGTCCAAATGCTCATCTTTATGTCATTATGAAAAAGCAATGTGTATAGGTGTGACTTTGAGAATTGGGCTTGTGGGATTCCTCAAACTTGCTCTCCCATTGGTTGGAACCTTTGGAAATTTGGTGGGAGTCGTGTGTATGATGTATGTATATTCTACAAGTGGGATCAAGAATTGGAGGTGGCACAAATTTAATGCCTATGTAATTCTTTTCAAGATTCTATCATGGTTACTAAAATATTAATAAAAATTTAATTTTAAAGTATATTAAGAATTGTAAAAATAAGATTTAACTATATTATATGTAGAAAAATAAAATTTATGGGGTCAAGGAGGGTAATTTGGCCCACTTGTATATATGTAAATCTGCTATCGATATAAACACACACATGTATTAGGGGAACAAAGATAAGAGTTTGGGATGACTCCTAAACTATTTATGACTATGTTTTTCATTTTGAGAAAATGGAAGTGTATTTAGGTAGAGGTTGAAAAAAAATTATATTTTATTTCATATGTGGATACAAATTTTAGATTTTATATTGTTTATGTTATTTTATTATTGCATAATAAATAAATAAAATATTTATCATAAAATAGTAATTACAAGAAATATATATTTATTGATATAATGATTAGAAATGATTGTTATTGCCCAATATTCAATCTTAAAAATAAAAAAAATAAAAAATAAAAAGAAGGAAGAAGGAAGAAGAAAAACTTGTTTAGTTAGGTAGAAAGAACCAAAAATATCCTAGCAACCAAGAAGCAAAAAGCAAAGCTACACGCTGTTCACCTTTCTTTATTTCTTTCTCTTCTCATTAGTATGAAGCCCCAAAGTCAAACGCCATTAAACCCCATCAAATCCACGAGTCGGCCTATTAATGAGTAGGGTATTATCTTATTTAGACACAAAAAAAAGGGTAGAGACTCATATCCATATCCATTGATTTTTTATCAAACTCATACTCTATTCATACCCATTGAAAATATTCTAATGGGTTTGGGTA